>CM057149.1:35667461-35744827 GCA_029964075.1 Patiria pectinifera | reverse complement strand
AACACCGTCGTTTCGCCATGGCTGTTGTGAATCCGTTTCATATTTGCTTGATTCTCCTCTTGGAAGCGAAAATAAGAACAATTGTGGTTATAACTGGTGTGGTGACAATCTGCTGAAAGGCAGTGAACCATTTTCAGGTACTCATTTGTGAAACGGTTCTATAAAAGTAGGATGTAAAATTTTATCAAATACAAGTGTTTATAGGATTAAAGAAGTTCTTTACCATAATTGATCTGTCCTTAGGTCCTACATCGAATCCAGAATGAATTTGGCTTGGCTGGGGACTTCTGCAAAGAAGAGGAGTATGCAGCATCCATAAAGAAGACCCTGGCTCAAACAGGTAAGTCAAATGTTTGATATAAAAAAAACCTTGTGAAATCTGTGGATGCTGCTAACAAAGTCCGAAGACTGCTCCAATATCTCATTTCCATCCGACACAGGAGTCGGCCAACATACAGTAGATTGTTATCCTTATGGCTTGTCCTAATAATAAAGTGCAATTGTCCCTATGTCCCTAATAATGTGCAATGCACCATGGAAAAACACCCTGAACAAATCCTTTAGCTCCTTGCTGTCTGATGTAGCTGACAGTAACCAGCAACTTTTTACCAAATAAGTTGGGTAGCGTGGTCAAGGGCGGATCCCGAAAAAAAATGTGTTTTTTTGGGGGGGGGGCAAAAAAAAAATTTGGTCCCCCAAAAGTGCGCCCCAAAAATAACGGCGTGAGGTTTGGGGCCCACTTATAAGGGCCCCGAAATTGTTTTGGATTCAAGATGCTCTGTGGTGCGATCTGAGGCAATTTCTGACCACTTTCACCAAATTTGTTTGAGGAAAAGATCGTGGTGTACGCAGTGCCTGCCTTTATTGCAACATCACTAAAAAAAAAAATTTGTTTCGTTTTTGGGAGGGAGGCATGGCCCCTGTTGCCCTCACCCGATCTGCCCTTGAGCGTGGTGCCGGTTAGTTGACTTGACAAGTCCGACCAACAGTGACTAGCATGAATTTGATCAAAACTAGTTGAACTTTGGTTAAGCATAGTAATGGATCAAAATTGCTCCATAACATTCCATGGCAAATGCAGTGTGGGCTCTCTACCGATGAAACTATTCTTGTTGTAGTTCATTCATGCATATTTAGTTAATAAATGACAGCTGTTTTGTATATATATATGTTGTCTCACACATCATCAATGTTACGATGTATTTCATGACAAGGATGGAACCATCAGAACTGAGAATTTTGACGGGAATTTAATTTCAGCCACGCAGGAAAAACAAAATTTGTTGGACTGCACTAGGGACCAGATGGAGTGAATTGAATTTTTTATGGATAAAAGAACAAAGCTACAAATTCGAAAGAAAAGGGGGGAAAAAGAAGTTGTAGTGACAGAAACTGTTCACGTTTTTTTGAATTGTAAAAGCTTATATTATAGCTAGAAGGGTAGCAAGATTTAGGGAGGAATTTCCAGAGAAATGGTTAAACCAGTAAAAATGAGGGTTATTGAATCGATCACCAGGGTATTTAATGGATCCCCACACCGCTGTGGCTAAAGTGGTCGCGGACCGCCTCAGACCAAGGGATCGTCCCCTCCTACTCTGCTCCACGGCCCACTATGGCAAGTTCCCTACAGATGTCGTGAAATCCCTCGGTCACCTCTCTTCAGCCTCCGATCACCCGGCGGAGAGTCTACGGGGCTTGGAGGCGCTCGCTTCACGGCCGGTATCGCATCGTCTGCTGAGGGAAGCGCTGGAGAGGCCCAGAGTGCATTGTGGGATTGTTGGAGCATCGCGGGACGACGTCGTCAACGAGATGGTGGCTTTTGCCGCCAGAGCAACCCGTGGATAAGTCACTATTTGCACACGTTTGTCAGTTGCACTTTATGCGTATACAAAGTAAATGTTACAAAACAGCTGTGCTGACATTGACTAGGGTTGAAATTTCACAATTTGGAATTTGCAATGCAGATGTTTGCGTTTACGTCCCCGGTTTGCGGTGTCTTTCCCTTTTCCGCTGAGTTTGATCCAGCCTATTTAATCGTAGTTCTTCAGTAACATGTATTTAAAAATAAAAAATAATGTGAAAGATTTTATGACAAAATGCAATCACAGGGTAAGTGCCTGCAGCTGATTTCACGAAACCTTATGCAATGGCGCAACTCTGCTTGTGCCAAAATTTATTGTGTAAGTTTGGTAACATTTTACGCTGCACAACATTTCACGTTTGACACATTTCACAAAAGTGGGATAGCGTGCAAGTCCTTTACTTGCGCAATAAATTATGGCGTAATTGCGCAATCATTTTAGATGGCGTAAGTTGTGGCGTAGCGACTGAAAATGACCTATTTTACCAGCAAATCATGATCATCATGGAGCCTAGTTATTGCACATCTTATCAAGGTAGATACCAGACACTCACAACTTCATGTTTGAAGTAAATGAATTTCTATTTTACTTGTAACATAATTTTCTGAAGAAAGTTGGACAAAATAATTTTCAAAATGTATGGCTGAGGTGATCCAACGACGGTTTCGTGGACGAACAAATTCACACACACATACAGCCGTTGTAAATGCTGGTTTTATCCTTGTCCAAGATGTTTAATTTATTCAAAATGTTGCGCAGTTTCGTGAAATCGATGGTAAGCTTATTGCACAGCTGCGCAACAAATTTGTTGTTTAAGTCTTACGCATGGCGCAAGCTGCGTCATTTTTCGTGAAGTCGGCTACTGGAAATGCATATCGTTCGTTAATTGAAGGGATTCAGTTTGCCTGAAACGTTAGCCTCCGAGAGACTGCCCTGTAACGTTCTGCAGATATTGTCTTACAACAAATCTGTTGTACTCCATTGTTTACTTGATGTTAAAGGTATAGTCCATCATTTGTAATTTGTGCATTTTGTTCGTTTGAAGCAACAAAAGTGCTCAAAATCTAAAGAAGGGTGCTGAACAACTAACCTGATGAAGTTTCAGCTCAGCTTCAGCTGTATATTTCGAGAAAAACAACATTCTAGGATCTCGATTTCAAATCAAAAGTTGCTGAATCATGTTTTGAATTGGGCCTGAATTCAGCGTCCGAGACACGTGCTCACTGAGCCAATTGCAGCTACACGATGTCGCGCACTGACACGACGAATTATAGCAACAGCAACCATGCGCACGTGTGCGTCGTGTCAACACTTGCGCGCTCTTTGCCTAATAAAAAAACGAACTACTAACGGAAATTTCCACCGTTGGAAAGGCCTTCTTTCGTTGATTTCTTTAAAATGACAGCTTGCCAGAAAGAATAATTTCACAGGGAGTTTAGTTCCCTTACTATCTTTTAAACAAGTATGTTTTTCAACAATAATTACGCCAGTTACTTTTTGGATAGCTGCAAATGATGGACTCTGGCTTTAAAAAAAAACACTCTTAAGTGTGTCAGGTTAATGTAGAAACTACCAAGCCCACAATACCTAGTGCAAATTAAATACAGTATCTTCAAACTAACGAAACGATGTTAACTTTTGCCAATAGCAGCTTCTTTCAGAGTTGTTAAAGTATATTGAATCACAATCTATACCAAAGCTTTTAAAACGCAGTTATTGAATTCAGTTTTACTTGCAAAAGCCAGTTTTGTATCTCGATGAGTCGGGGGCCCAATTTCTTGGCTCTGCTAAGTGCTAACCACAGAATACCACACTTTCGACCACAAATTTTGTGCTAACTGTGCTAGCAGAAAAGTTCTGTGCTAACCCGTAAGTGCCGAATCGTTATTTACGGGATACCCGCATGCACAAAAGCAAAAATTCCACTCTAACGTGTGAAATACGCTTACAGCAAGCAAGGAATTTTCTGCTATAGTAAGCAGGGATTTTTTGATAACGCTAAGCAGAGCCAAGAAATTGGGCCCAGGTCAAAGGTCAATTGGGATAAAATTGCTGACGCCATGTTACACGAATGCCTATTCGGCTTGTTATTAACGTTCAAACATCGTGCGAACTTCTCCTTGCGCATTCATGCGCCCTCGATGATCATTCGATTATCCTGAATGACCTGTGACCCATAGCATTGTGTGCATCCGTAATAGAAATACCGAACAGGCTTATTGGCAAGAGCTATTTATGGGTCTCTTGGTATGAAGTCCAATTTTTCCAATGTTTAATTTGTACAAGAAATATTTATTATCCAACTTTTTATACTACTACTATTTATTCCTATAGGTCTACCTTATAATGACTCTTGACTGTGCTTTCTTAATCTGTTACCTTCAGTATTATGTCTTTCATGAAGTATGTGCTTTAAACAATTGACTACACTTCAGTAAAAAAGTACAAAGCGAGTGTTGAACAGCTTTGTTTAACAGTTAGAACAGATATGTTGTATTTCACCGAATACTTTTCAAGTAATCTTTACAGAAGTTAACATTTTATACAAATATTGACTGCTTCCATTGGTGAAGTAAACCTAGCCCTCCCAAGGTTATCCTTGGAGCATACTATTTCCAGGGATGTAGTTGAGCCAATCACAAGTCTCTGCAAGTCCATCACAAGTCCTCCAGTCCCAATTCAACTCGCAAGCTATTTAAATGAGCTTTGAGAAAGGCATGCCTTTGTTATTGTTCATCCACTGTGACTTGTGACTGAAGTTGTTGATGGACTGGTGATGGACTTGTGATGGACTTGTGATGGACTTGTGATGGACTTGTGATGGACTTGTGATGGACTTGTGATGGACTTGTGATGGACTTGTGATGGACTTGTGATGGACTTGTGATGGACTTGTGATGGACTTGTGATGGACTTGTGAGGGACTTGTGAGGGACTTGTGATGGACTTGTGATGGACTTGTGATGGACTTGTGATGGACTTGTGATGGACTTATGATGGACTTATGACTGGACTTTGGGACTCAATGACATCCATGCTGTTTTCCCACTTGAAGCCTAGGGAAACAGAATTCTCCCTGGATCACCTGATGAGGGAGACAGTTTTTTGTATGTGTGGTACTTTTCAGAAGAAGATGTCCGTGATAAAGTAGTACACATGCAACTCTCAGCCAATCAAAAAACGAAATGTGCTTGTAAAGTGTTCAAACAACACCTTCATTAAGTGCAATGTAAACAAATACCCCAAAGGGTGTGGTATTCCTCTAGGTTCATTATAATCTAAGAATAATGAAGAAAAATGCTGTGAACTGCAATACCGACTTTTAATCTAAAGGTAAAATCTTTTAATGCTTTCTTTATTCTTCAAAGGGTTTAAAAAACAGGGTTAGTTACGCCTTTGCAAACACCTTGGCACTAAAAACTATTTTAACAAATATGTCTATTTTCTTTGTGGCTTATTTATTTTCCAATTTCTATTTATTGTCCTTTCAGTATTAGGTAGACATGTGCTTTTTAAATGATAATACATGTACTTATGTAAACACAGCTTTAAAACAAGCACAACTAATGTAAAACAAAACTTTTATTTTAAACTTTTAAAAAGCACCATGTAATTTTGAATGTTAAAAGTTCTTAAATAAATAGTGAAACAGTTATTTAGGATGTGGAGGGATTACTGAAATACAGTGTTTTGGTAGTGTTGGCACCTGAAGATGTTTCTTCAAAAAGACATTGTTCATACAGCCCCTTCTATTGGCCTAAGAATATGTGATCTATATGCCTGCCTCGGCAAACTGAGCCCTTTAAATTCAGATTTTTTTTAAACATCTGGATTCTGCTGAAAACATTTCCTAACATATGGTAGTAAAAGGGACTTCAAAAAATGGAAATACAGACCATGATTTTATCGAAGTAGAGTAGTAAATCTTGATGCCTTGCATATTTTGATTTTCTAAAAGTTGTGGATAGAAAAAAAGGCATAATAAGAACTGAGAAAGCGGGCAAAGGTTGCAGAGGACAAGTTTGCGAATTAGGATTCAACTAAAATTGTTTATAAGATTTGAGGCTTTGCATGGTGGAGTATCGGTATCGTTTCGGTTTGCGGTAACACCATGTGGTAATAACTACTGTTTAGAAGATATTTAGCTCTGAAAAGAACAGTCTCCTGACGATGACTAGAGCAGGCTAGTGGAAACATTGAGACCAAAGAACTTAAAGCAGGACTGTTCTTACCAGAACAAAAACTACTTAGCGAAAGTTGATAATAAGCAGAACAAGTTCTTTTCAGAACTAAATATCTTCTAACCAAAATGATTAAATTGTTCATCTTCTTCAAAAAGTTGGCTTTGTTACCATGTTACTGCAAAATACTTTGCGACTTTAGAGTCATTTTGCAAAGACAGGTCACTTAGGCCCCCCCAAAAAAGTCTCCAGTTTCTGGTATGGAGCTTGTCCTAAAAGTGGTGCGGCGACGCGGCCTTTTTTTTTTTTATGTACCTGAGTTTTTTACTTCAAATGTCGGCTGATGACTGCAAATGGTGCCCGACTAAACTTAGTGCAAATATATGGGAGTCCAGAGAGGCCACATAAAGCATATTCTCGACCATAACCCAATCTAAAAACACTTTAAAATTGTGCAGCAGCAGGATTCCAGTCAAACCAGTAGGTTTGGCGGTTTTGAGACATCATCTTTCATTGAAAAAAAACTTTTTCATTTTGCCGACGCGCATGGCCACGGCGACGCGCACGCATACCAGAAACCGGAGACTTTTTTTTTTGGCCTTATAGACTAGTGCAAAATATTTCTTCATTGGAGGCCGAGAGACCCATTTCTAGGCTATACTCTAGACTGTTAGCCAGAATGCATACAATTAAGTGTCGTTTTTCACAATGTGCATAATAAAAGTCATTGACATATAAGTGGCGTGTTTACGTTTTTGGGTGCATTGCATAAAAGGCTCGTCAGCCTTGGAATGCTAGTGCATATTTGGCACAAGTAAACTGGGCTGACTGCAATAGCATGGTTCATTTTTCCTGCCCCATTTGCATCGTACATCATTGATACCAGTGTATGGACGGTACTGTGGCACAAAGACATGTACAATTGTCCTTTAAAAAAAAGCATCATTTAAATGCTTGAAAATGCACTGTACTACAGAGTATGCCAAAAAAGTGCAACATTCAGAAAACATAATTTAAACTGTTTAATATTTTTTCTTCAATGAAATCATATATTACATGAAAGCCTGACTATTTCTCAATCCACTCCTTAAACCCAGTCCATTTGGGTCCCTAGATCCAGAAATACGATAAGTTTAAGTGAAAGGTGTAAATTTTACTTAAGCCACTCTCACCTGGACATGCTGAATCTGGGTTAAGCATTAAATACCGGTAGGCATTGAATAGGCATTGAAGTTGGTGACATCACAGGTGAGAGTGGCCCAAGTAAAATGTACACCGTTTCACTTAATTGCTTATATTTCTGGATTTAGGGACCCAAATGGAATGGGGTAAAAAGGAGTGGATTGAGAAATAGTCAGGCTTTAATGTAATATATAATGTCATTAAAAAAATTTTAACAGTGTTAATTACAGGTATTTGTTTTCTGAAAGTTGTACTTGTTTGGCACTCACTCTATATTGGCTAGAATCAAGGCTGAAAATTTTAAAGGTTTTTTCTAAAAATGCTTAGAATATATCAGCCCTGATGGAAATTTCCTGCTGTTGTTTATTTTTGAAAATAAGCAAGATCCTTTGACTTGCTAGTTTTTCTGTTGTAAAAACCTCAGTTTTTAAAATGGTGACACTTTATTCCAGTAATGGGGTGTTTCATCACTTTATAAATAAAAGAGAGGATTGCCAGAAGATTGCCCATGAGCTTTGACATTTTAGCCTACAAAGCAAATCACAGTTAATTGTGTAATTAGGAAGGTTAAACACTTCCGGCCTGTTTACCACATTTTACCCACGTTCCAATTTTCCCAGTCTATTTTTGCTGTATAAGTATGAAGGTATTGGATATGAAGCATGTAGATTTCAATCCAAAATATTCCAGACTTAGCGCTACACGTATCATTTTTTTTTTTTAAATTTGAAGAAGGATTTGAGCTACGTGAAAAAATTACCACATCAACTCATACCGAAACATATGGCATGTATTCCAGTGTTCTCAACAACCATTCAACCCCATATTTCCCATACCGTAACAATCCACTGACATTAACCTCGTTCGGTGAACAATTACAAAATGGGCGTATTCTGTCGAAACTGAACTAAAGAGCCCACTGTACTGGGTTTGGTGCCGCATACTTGAACACAATGCATTCACGCCTGAGTGGTTTAGTATAAAGATGCTGCTAGGCTGGCGCGGCCGGGATCTGAAGTGCATACCACACAAACCTTTTCAGACCTTCCATGGGAATGCCTGGCATGAATAGAACGTTTTGACAGGAGTGACTCAGCCTACAAGACCAGAGCAATCCGGAACACACTTCATTTTTTAACATCAGGTCTTTGGAGAATAAAGAAAGGAATTAAATCCGTCAGGGTTAGTATCAACACTGTGTGTTATGTGACACCATCATGCATGAGCTTAAAAAGACAGGGTGGTGAGAGTTCACCCTAAAAAGTTCACCTCTGTTTTCCGGAAATAGTTGGTGCGTGTTTGGCTATTGCCAAACTACTGCGTTGACCTGATTTGAGTTTTCACAAGGACATTTATTGATGCTTGCGTAGAAGTGAAACTTGGTCTTTCGGTAAGTCTGAATTGTATCCTTGTAATCCTTTTTAACAGTCATTTCGTAATCGTAGAGCATTTGAAACCCATTTACTTACTGATTTTGTGTTAATTTTTGCTGTTTATATAAACAGACAAAAAATAAACCACAAGTAACACAGAAAGTTTTGTGTGTGCACGCCTCAGCCAGAAGGTTTTTTTATTCATCTGAATATACATGTAGTTCTATATTCCCGTGTTGTTTGGGAAAGAGACGTGCAACCAGGCACAAATGCTTTGTTGTTGTGTTCTATGGGTCATGCTCATATAGTATATAATCGTAGATATACACTTTTTGTATTGCCAGATATATCCTCCTCTCCTAATCTTGGAATTGCATTTCTAGGAAAGAATTCCATACTGGGCCACCACTCATATTCCTTAATATGACCTGAAAAGGGGTGCATACCTATGTTCCCCAATACCGATGTTCCCCAATACCGATGTTCCCTGAAATCCTTACAATATAATCTTAACCCTAGCCCTAACCCTAATCCTAAGGATTTTGGGGAACATCGGTATTGGGGAACATCGGGTAGACCCCCTGAAAAGTACCAAAAGTTGTAAATCTGATGAAGAAACACTATTTAAGGAGCGCAAAAAAACCCCACTTTTTCATACTTTTAACTTTTTCTGCCATGGCCCATAGACTTTGTGCAGGAGGTCTGAGTTGGTGGCCCAGTATGGAATTCATTCCCATTTCTAGTTTATGATAACCTCTAAATTTGGCTGTTTGTAATTTGCCGACTGATCCAGTCGTTTAATCAGTAGTCGTGCAATATCTCTCTGAATATGTTAAACTCATTTTAAAAGTAACCCAATGAGGCAGTTGACAAAAATGACAAGCACCGGATTTATTTTTGCCATTTTCATGTCTAGTTGCGTATCTGCATCAAGTTAGACTGGAGAAGGTGGGAATTTAATTTCTGAAAGCCTGTTACATTACAAAAAAAATTGGTCATGCAAAAATATTTTTGTATGATCAACCCTCTTGCCAGCATGACCTAGAGTGAAGCTTATCTCAAATCTCCAAAGTTAATCCAAATTCAATTGAATGCTCCAAAAGGGCCATTCAAAAGTTAATGTGATTTGTTACTTATCCAGAAAACAAAACTTGAGTCAATCTTAGCCAGTGTCCCTATTCTGTTTAAAGTGTTACTTTGTGTTTAAAGTGGCCGATCTCGTTAAAGCTTGCTGTCAGATGCATTGTTGGGCTTACATTGTAAATTGAATATTTTCTTCCTTGAAGGCCGCCCAGTAAACTATAATCTGCCTTAACTCCTTAATCCTCTTAAAGTTCCTGGGGCTCAAAAAGTAAACGCTTATGTTGGTAGCAGGGACTTTTTCAATTGTTGTTCTCATAAACAGAGGAATGCCCTTTGAAATGTACTATTACAACTTAGGAAAGGAACTGCTGTAGGCTTACATGATTAAGATTGAATACAGAAGAGAACAGAGCTGTTGAAATTCTTCAGTTTGTTTGAAATGTTTCAGATTAACAAGTAATTGACTAAGTTTAAGTTGTTTCTGTAACTGATGGACATCAAGAATTATGCTTATCTGTACTTTTTCAATAATTAAGTGGTGCTATTTGTATGACAAAGGTGTTTATAAAGTTTTAATTATTATTTTTTTATTTTGTACAGAGGAAATTGACAAGTTCAGGAACTGAATCCCTGGTGTTCTTTTGATCGACTGCGTTTGGTAGGTTTACTCCTCGAAGATGCCGCATGAGAGAGCATCTAGAGGTTCGGGGTACCAGGGAGCCCGGTCCCCATCACCAAACCGAAGACAAGCGTATACCTTATCGTCAAACCCAAGAGCAGCGCGTTCCCCCTCGCCAAACCGAAGGAAAAGCACTCGCTCCCCGTCCCCGACCCGGAAGGCTGCCAATTCGTCAAAATCGCAAGTTCATCGCAGCGAGGCGGCGTCGTTTTCCACCACCCGCAACGGAGTCCACTCGCCGACCCAGATCCGGAAGGCCGAACGCTCGAAATCCCCGGCCCGCAATGGATTCCACTCCTTGCCGACACGGAAGCCCAAGTCTAAGGGGCCGTACACCCTGGAGCGATTCGCCATGATGAACTTCAGCGTGAAGCCAGCCAAACGACCCACGGTTGCCACGAAATCCGGTTCAAACACAGGGAGCATCTGGCAACATACGGCGGAGCCGATTCAGAAACCTCTACTCCAACATCTTCTGAGGGATCAGCAGTTGTCCAGTCGAGCATGTTCAGCTTTCAAAGATATCCTTTGACTAGACAGATGTACCATTGCTTGTTTGATGGATGGAGTCTAATCTAATTAATTTTTTTTAACATTGCAGTTCAAGTGTTGATGTAACAAACGTACAGGGGTCCACAAAAGATCGTTCAGTATGCAAATTGTTCCCCGTAGTAGTAATTTACAGCCAACCATGCTCAGTATAATTGTAAAAAAAAAAAATTGAGCCAAAGTAGGATTTTCCATGAAACCAATTTTTGGGTGTTGCGGTGTTAGGCCAAAAAAAAAAAAATATTCGGTCTCTGGTCAGACCAAAGTTCCGGAATTGACGCGGCCACGCGGCTTTTTTTTTTTTCTTCAAGCTTGGATTGTACAGACAAGGTGGGTACTATTTTGCTTTTTTGGTGTCCTCATGTACATTGGTGTCCTCCATAGTTTGCCTTGGTGCTTTTGATCATTTGCCTTGGTGCAATTTCCCATTCCTTGGTGCTCTTTGGTAAAAAAATTGAGGAGGTGCGGAAATAGAGGGCGCTGTTGGAGCTACCGCGGAACATTTTGAAAAAAAAAAAGATCAACGCGCATGATTAAAATCGACGCGCGCGCTGACCAGAGACCGACTTATTATTTTTTTTGGCCTTATAGTGGTGCTCGCTCTACTGTAATGTGAAATATTATACAAATATTGAATGCTTCGAGTGGTGTAGTAAAACTAGCCTCCCGAGGTGATCCATGGACCATTCGCCTCGGGAAAATAGAAAGGTCCATGGATCATCGAGGGAGGCTAGTTTTACTTCACCACAAGATAAAGCATTCAATATTTGTTTTATAACACTTCACCCACATATTCTGCTTGATTTTAATATTTTAAATTATTTAAATCTGAACACAGTTGAAATAAACTTCAATTTCAATACAAAATTGGTGGAAAATGTACTTCTCTCTTCCAAACTACCCCTTCACGAAATGTTTGAACCCAAGTCTGCGGCGCGCTCTCTTTGGAACAATACGCACTACGCGCACACAAGCATCCATTTGCTCACAAATACCGCGCCGTGGAAATAGTACTTTGGGTGCTAATGGTATAGTACTTTGGTTGCTATGGGTATAGTACTTTTGGCCGTGCACAGAAAGATAGCAAAATTAGAAAGTACCATGTGACTCGCTCTCGGCCAATTAAGACACGGAATCTGTGGGTGAGGTGTTATAAAATACAATGTTTGTTAGGTCACTTGAGAGATTTCAGACTGGTCCAAAGCATTTGAAATTTTAAAAAAATTCTCCCATTTTTGATTTTTTGAGTTAACAAGAATAACTAAGTGAAACAAAAAAAAAGGGCGCATGCAATGTGATGTTTTTTAATGCAATCCTTTGAAAATGCACCTTCGTGTCCCATTTGACCATATTTTCAATTTTCGTTTTGCCATTTTCAAGGGTATTTTGGTGCCTTTTTGATTTTTATGCTAATTCAAATTTCCATGAGCAAAATGTGATGTCATTTCAAGCAGAAACCTCAGCGTTACAGCTATTTCAGCAGCAAAAGTTGCCAGAATTTTGGATATTTCTTTGTCGTAAAATCACAAAATCGGTTACTCACGTTACGAAAATGTAACGTGAGTAACCGATTGTGTGCGTCTTGTTTATCATACAGAACACATTTTTCTGGATGTCATCTTTGGTGCTTAGGTCTAGGTCTACTCTATCTACCATGGGGATAAAAGTTATTAAACCTTTTCAGCAAGGTAATTACAGCCCAAGGAAACTCAAAAGTACATCAAAAATGTAACGTGAGTAACCGTGGAATTGCCCTTTAGGTGAAAAACCTGATCTCTATAAGAACAATATAAAAGGATATTTTGTTATTTCTATAATAATACATGTAGCTAGAAATAAACAACCCTAAACAACAATCCCCTTGGCAATAGTCTTGGCTATTCAGTCAGATAAACATTCAGTCAGATAAAAAAGGGAAAAATCATAAAACATTGTTTGAATTTTTCTTAACTGTTCACACCAATCATGAAGTACATGGGCGACTACCCTACCAAGAAGACCAACCTTCAGGGCACGCAAATGACCGACAAGATCTTCACCGATGCCTTGAGATTGGACGGACTCAAAGACGAGATCTATTGCCAAATCATCAAGCAGTTGACCAACAATACTCTCAAGTTAGTCGGTTTTGGAATTTTTTTCAGGAAATATGATTTATATTAGCAAGAAAATCCACTGGAAATGTTGATGGTCCAGTCGTTAGGACTCTGCACTCAGGAGCAGAGTTTAAGAATAGTATAAAAATTGTGGAATACTAAAAGCATTTTGAAGGAAAAACAATTGGCACCTTTCTTACAAAACTTGAAGTCTAAAGGCTTTTCCCTAGTATTTTACTTTTTTGACATGTCGATAAATGCGAACTTTAAACAGCCACAACTTGTCAACGGAATATACGATTGAAGTGCAGCAAACAGTATTATAAGGAGAATGTTATTCTCTTTCGTAATGCCTCTAAATGCTCATTTCGACCTCTGTCCAATTCTGTCTCATTTTGCAAGAATGCTTCACATTTGTGTTTTAGTGTCAGCGAGGAGCGGGGCTGGGAGCTGTTGTGGCTAGCCACAGGCCTCTTCCCGCCCAGCGAAACCCTGCAGCCCGAGCTGGGCAAGTTCCTGCGTTTGGCCCACCACACGCTGGCCGAGGACTGCCAACGCAGGCTGCTGGCCGTGTCGCAGCTGACGCAGCGGCGCAAGTACCCGCCGCACTGGGTGGAAGTGGAGACCATACAGCATCACTACACGCAGATCTTTCACTTCATTTTCCTGCCGGATGACAAGTCCAATGCGGTAAGTTATGAAAATGTTTGAATAGGCAGTAAAAAAAAAGTTGATGAGGATTTCCTCAGACCGCTCTCTTTTCTGGGGATTGGATGTTTGGCAGATTTATAAATGTTATAAATTATAAATATATATCTGCAGAAAATTTTAAAGACAGATACATAACGTGCATATGTATTGTATTATTTGGTTATTTCTAAAATTCATTACTTTTTTTTTGATAAATTTCTGTGCACCCTTTCTGAAACATTTTTACAGCTGTACAAACTTCAAAGGACTTTACTTTGCATAAAACATTAAAAGTCAACTTTAAATAATTAATATATTAGTTAAAAACTTTTATTCCACTGCTACAATTTTTAGACGATATTTATGAAGGCTCTTAAAGCTTTTTTTAAACCAAATTTTACCAGTCAGATTCCGTCATAAACCAAATGTCCCATTTAGGTCCAAAAAATACCACATGGATTCATATTCTAAATTCCTTGTTATGCTGCCATTGAGTGGTGACATATTTTTTCAAAGCCTTTTTTGACATTTTGTCTGGGTTTTTTTTTTTTAGTCCTTTCAAGTTTCTTCCACCATGACGGTTGGAGACCTGTGTAAGAGCATTGCCAATCGTCTCGGGCTGAAATCTAACAAGGGATTTGGCCTCTTCCTAATAATGGCTTCAAGAAGTATGTATGGAAATGATATAATCATCTTTTTAATTTGAAAGACTCATTCAAGATAATGTGGCGGGACCCCCCCCCCCCCCGCTACGCATCGACCATGCAAGCCAGTCAGCAAAGTACAGCTATACAGCCTTGTACTTGCTACACATCAGCCATTCATGCCAGCGTAACCCCAGCTCAGCTCATAACTAAGTACAATTTGCGCATAAGCATTTCCCAAAACGCAGAGCACAAGTAATTCACCTCTTGCTCGCTCGCTGTCCACAACATCAACTCCCCGTAAAATTTGATAAGTTTAATAAGTTTTTGCCAATCTTGAGTTAAATCTGTTGTCCTTTTAAGCTTTGGTAGGAGCTTCTACATTGACCAAAATAAGTCCCCTAAGTTTCCCATAAAATATAACTACTGAATTTTAATTTAAAAAAAAAATAAGTGAAATACTCAACAAAAATTGTTTGTTACGATTTGGAAAGTGGCAAAATATGTGCAGTTATGTTATAGTTGTGTGGTATTTTATAATTTATCACAAATCGCTATAAATCTAGGTATAAATCTGAAGTATGGTGGACATTCCATATGTGCCATCGGCATAGCATTTTTGGGTGTCGCTGTTACAAGTATTGTTATAAGCATGGATCAAATTCAAAACTGATTCATATTAGTACATTAACATTTATGGAAATTCATTTTTTCCCCTGTTTTTAGTCATCGCCATGCATGAGGAGAGTGATTTCTTCTTTGACGCCCTGAGGCGACAAATCGACTGGGAACAGGAAGGTATCAAATCCGCTAAAAGTGAGGGTAGGCGCTTCGACTGCTTGCTTTTCTCGTAGAAATACACCCTTAATTTCTGTCCTATATTTTCAGATTTTAATAGATTTTACTAAAGATATTAGTTCACGACAGTACACATGATTGAATAGAAATTAGGTAGAGATAGTTAATGCACCCAGTACCACTGTTCTGTGATTTCATTTTTCAAAATTAAAATTAGTGCACCAAAAGCAAGAGCACAGCTGGAGCATGTGAAATTGCGTTGAATTTGGCATGCCGTTAAAGCTTAGAATGTTTCACATTTGCTGCATCTGCATCGAAGAAGAATTAGGTAAGGTAAATGCATGCATCACACGTAGAGCTCAGTAAAATTTGTAGTATAATTTTTCAGCTGTGCAAAGATAGCTGTGCAATTTTTCAGCTGTGCATAAGCAATGCCATTAAGCAGTTGTGATAAATCGATCTGTTTTGCACCATTTTGACTGAATGCAGTGGACACTCTGTAAATAGGGACAGTTTTGTGTTGTTTTCTGAGCAGTTTATTTTATTTCAGAATGTTATGAAGTTTATAGAAGCGATGTTCCCTGACGTACGTAGTTGAAAAGCGCTTCTTGTACAGAATGTATTTACCCCAATCTAATTCTGATGTTTATAGCAGCATTTTGCTTGTTCTTATTGGGTAGCCAAACACAGGCGTCGTTAGAGGGGGGTGGGGTGACACTTCCCCCCCCCCCCTCCCAGTTGATTTTGCGAGAACAAAACAGTTGTCCTGTCGGTAAAATAATGTGTCTGTTGGGATATTTGCATTGTCTGAGTGTCCATGATAATCCATTTTAAACAGCGCCCCCTAAAGGAAGATGCTGTCCAGCCCCCCTCCCCTCCTTTTTTTTGAAGTTGCGAGGGTAGGTGTCTGTGCAAAAAAAGTCCTGTCTACCTTTTAGCACCGTTGGTCTGTGGTCAAATTTGCTGTCACACTCCTGCATTCAAAGTGGTCTAACGAAGCTACTGCAGCCAACATTGAGTTGGTCTTAATGGATCAACCAGGTGAAAGAAAAACTTTCAATGGGAGTAACCAACCTACAGATCCTTAAAATATCCTGATGGACAATGAAGACATGAGGAGGGTTAGAATTTATAGGCAATAATGCTCAGACTGTCATTATTTCCCCGAAAAGTGGACCTAACATAGTGTTTTCCGTCTTTGCCCTCTGGTCTGTCGTCAAATTTGCCGTTACAATCTCCCATTCAAAGCGGTCTAGTGATGCTCCTGCAGCCAACAATGAGTTGGTCTTAATGGATCAGGTAAACAAAAAAAATGTCAATGGGAGCAACCAACCTGCAGATCCTTAAAATACCCTGATGGACATTGAAGACACAAGGAGGGTTAGAATTTATGGGCAATATTGCTCAGACTGTATCTTTATTTCCCAGAAAAGCGGACCTAACATAGTGTCTGACTTTCATCTTTGCCTTCTTATACCTCCACTCTCTGTGGACTACAGAGAGCGACATGCCCGTGCTGGCCTATCAGATGTTCTTCCTGCGCAAGATCTGGACGGACGTGGTTCCCGGGGAGGACGTACAAGCCGACACCGTCTTCCACTACCACCAGGAGCTGCCGAAATTCCTGAGGGGCTACTACAGCTGCCCGCCGGAGGACGCAGCAAAACTGGCCGCGCTGCAGTTCCGCGCCCGCTACGGTAACGACAAGACGGAGATGCAGAATATTGCCAAGCGACTGTCGGATTTCCTGCCCGAAGACTTGGTGAAGAGCAGGTCCGTCGACGATTGGAAGAGGGTGAGTTTTGAAATCACTCGATATCGTTTTCTTATAGCTGTTTCCTCAGTATTTGTGCTGCATTTTGCTTGAGATCCTTCATGTTGAAAGGAGGATGCTTTGATTAACACCTAAGCCCATAGATTCTGTGTCTGAATTGGGTGAAAGCATAATGATGTAATAGTTTCACTATTTACCATGCATTTTCAAAAAGATTATACCACAGCAGCCTCGTTCTGAAAGGGACAATGCCAAAAAGGAACCAAACTACCACATCCCAAGTACCAGATGTGTATATATATTTGTGTCATATTACAAAATTGGGTTCACACTTTTCCCCAAAGAGAAGGTTTGGATATTTTGAAACAAATTACTTTGCATTGTTTTTTGTTCAGTAACTCTGATTTTTTTTGTAAACGGTGAAGAATCTATGGGTGAGATATTATAAAACAAATAATGACTGCTTTAACTATTTTCAAATGCTGAATCAATATATCGACATAAAATTGGGCTGAATACATTGGCTCAAATGTCATAGTGCACTGTATTTAATTCTGCAGTGTGTAAATAATGCATTTTATACAGCACCTGAATAAATCCCTGTCATCTGATTGGTGGGTCGTTGATCACGTGTCATTGAATGATTCATCCCAACGCACGGCGCGGCCGCACCACAAACATAGAAGTTCCGTTGCACAGTCACACTTTTGGTGGCTCTGACCAATCAGATGACGAGGATTTATTCAGGGGTTGCATAAAATACCTAATGTACGTATCACTTCCCTGCAATGGAAAGAATAATTTCATTCAGTGACAGATGCAATGTCTATCTGTCAACTCATGAAATTATTCTTACCATTGCAATCATAAACATTCATGAGTTGTGTATTATTCCTTACTCAACTATAAATAAATTCATGCAACAGTAGGCCTACGACTAGCCATGGTCGTCTCTTAAAGTTTCCATTTTCCCTTGACTTGCCTCTGGAAAAGAGAGCGCTCAATGGATCACATTCAGTGGTTAATGTTGCTGTCCGCTCAGTTCACAAGTACCCCCTCACCGGCAAAGAAAGTACAGTTGGGGGTGACCGACCGACGCCATCTTGCCTGACTGCAATTTTGACGTGCGGCCGTGCCATGTATAGTAATCCCTTGGTGTACGTGCATCACACACAAGGAACGGTGTGCGTCAACCAGCTAAATGTCCCGCCCATGGGACGTCGTTGCTAGTTAAAAGGGCGCCCTCTTTTGTTGGCGCACGGAGCCCATACCATTCCGAGCAGTCAATAATTGTATCCTAGATATTCTTTGAATACTGCGACCCTGAGATGATTCACCAGACTGCTTTGTCTTTATTGTAGGCCATCATTTCCACTTACAACCAACCGTGGATCACCAGTATGACCAAGGACGCCGCCAAGGTGGCCTTCCTGAAGATCATGTACCGCTGGCCCACGTTTGGCTCCTCGTTCTTCGAAGCTGCTGTAAGTTTTCATTTCAGTATAATCATAGTATTAGCTGTTATGTCATATGGTAGGCAGTTATAAAGGTGATAAGTTTAGTGTTAATTTTTCACTGCACAATAGAGTTCACTCACGGCCCGGCCTACATCTGGATAAATTATAAAATATTTTTGTTTAGAGTGGACCATTTGGCTATCCAAAAAGAAACCAACCAAACTATTTTTAAAAGCTTACATGTATTTAGCTTAAAGAATCATTATAGTAGTGGCACTAAACTCCGCGTAAAATTATTCCTTCCGGCATGCTGTCATTTGGAAGAAAACAATGAAAGGTTATTTCCAAAGATGTGCCAAGTGGTACATTTTTGGACATTTCCATTTGTAGTTGGTTTGTAATTGTGCGAATTCGTGAACGGGCCCAAGCGTTGACATGAGGCACACACACGCATGGTTGCTGCAATTCGTTAGTTCGGTGTGTGACATCACGTAGCTGTGATCGGCTAAATGAGAATCATGTCCTTAAATGCTGATTTCAGGATTGTGTCACAAGAAGGCAAAATTCAAAATATGACTCGGCAACTTTTGAACTGAAATTAAGATCCAGAATATTGTGTTTTCTCAAAAAGTACAGCATTCACAGAGCTTAAACTTTAACTTGCTAGTTAGCACCCATCTATTGACTTCGAGCACTTTTGTTGTATCAAAAGAAATAAAATGCACAAATGACAAATGGTCCATTCTACCGTTAACAACTCAAGATAACCAGAAAGATTTGTGTGTCAACATATGGTAATGCATAGATAGATGAATGTGAATCCTCAGTAATATAGTCCCTTTATCTCAAGAATAATTTGGGTTATTTGCATGTTTGTATTTACATACAGAAAGTCACAGGATCAGACAACACAGAGGACGTGTTACTGGCAATCAACAAGCACGGCATACTCATCATAGACGCACAGTCAAAAGTGAGACAAACTTGTGTAATAAAAGCATTTTGATACCGAAAGACATTGCTTTATTTTATTTGTTTTATATGGAAAGGTCATGGAAAAAATCATGGAAAAGTCATGGAAAAGTCACGGAATGTTATTGTCCTAAAGGTGCAGGAACACTGTAGGTACATGTACAGGGTGAGTCAAAAAAGCGAAACCCAAATGTCGGGACCATTGTTTTAGTGAAGTTCTGCATGTAGCACTTTCAAAATCTAGGATATGAAAGCCCAATTCATAAGCTTTCTTTTAGTACAAAAATCATTCAAATCACTCATGTACTTTTCCAGTCCATTTTAAACACAACCACCGTTTTAAAGTTCTGTCCACGAATCACAAGAAGGTAAGTGTTCTTTCAGCAAAACAAAAACAAATCACATAGGGATGTGTGTGAATTGTTTTCGTTTTGCTGAAAGAACGCACACTTTTTTGTGATCCGTCGACAAAACTTTAAAACGGTGGTTGTGTTTAAAATTCCGTAACTTAAAAAGTACATAAGTGAATGATTCTTGTACTAAAAAAAGCTTATGAATTGGGCTTTCATATTCTAGATTTTGAAAGTGCTACACGCAGAACTTCACTAAAACAATGGTCCCGACATTTGGGTTTCGGTTGTTTTTTTACTCACCCTGTATATGTAGGGTAGTTCTAAGATTTCGTTTCTCCTCTTGTGCAGATTCCAATAGTTCCTACAGTTCCTTTTACAAAATGTTTTCATGATTTTGTAGGAAGTTCAGAAGACGTTTCCCTACAGCGAGATCCAGGGCTGGGCCGGCTCAGGGCAGAGTGATTTTTTCCTGACAGTCGGCAACGAGAGCAAAGGAGCCATGAAACTCCACTTCAAAACCAAGCTGGTGAGTTTGTTTGGAAATGTTGTAATCCTTGAGGAAAATTCTACCAAAACTGACATGTATGTGTCGTGTTAAGGCCGTGCCTGTGTATAAAAATCGTGTCCTTCAACACGAACTGGTTAATTGTCAGAAGTCATGTAAATACAGGTTTTCCCGGCCAATTTCCTAAAATGTGCATTCGCTTCTGAAAATCGCTCATTCTCTTTCGTCTGAATTTGAATGCACGTCTTTAATCCCATTTCAATTCAACGAAAGTTCAATCGTTTTCATTGTCCGTGCATTCGGTTTTGAGAAACAGACGGCCAATTACGTTACCTGTGCATTCATTTATGCAAGCATACATTTTCGCGCAGAGTTGTGGCATACAATTCCGTGAATGTGCAATCAAAAGTATGTTTTTCTCACTCAAAATAGCAGATTGCATCACATAACATTAAACTAAAAGTGAAATAGAATGACCATGTTTGAAATCGCCCTATGAAAGCGAAAAGGAAGTCTTGTAAACGAATTTGAATGAGCATAGACGAAATGTGCTGCTGGATCACTTGATTGATTGAACTGAAATGGAATCGAATGCTCTGGTAGCGAAACGCGTGTTCAGAGCGATTCTCAAATTCAGACGAAACTGAATGACCAATTTTGGAAGTGAATGAGCATTAAATTGGCCGGGAAAACCTATACTAGTGGTTCAATGATTTCAGACTTGTTATCTGGTGAACTTGTTATTTAATACTTGATCACAGTCTGGCAAACTCACTACTGGTTGGTATCTTTAAAAAGTAATTTAGGTTGCATTTCTTGTATATTTTCAGGGCTACAAGATGGACGATCTCTTGACCTCCTATGTACGCTACATGCAGAAGAGACCGTCTTCGGGGCAACATTCCAACAATAATAAACCGCTTTAATGGACACCCTATCTATCCAAACCCTTCACAGGTTGTGACAGTTATGTGGTGTAATCCATAGTGGTTCTGGCAGTTGGCGACCAGCCTGTACAAAAGCTATGGGAGCGGGAATGGGTTGTTTTTTTTTTTTTAGTTTGTGAGAGTTTTATCATTAGGAGGGTTAAAGATATAGTCCATCATTTGTAATTTGTGCATTTTGTTCGTTTGAAGCAACAAAAGTGCTCAAGATCTAAAGAAGGGTGCTGAACAACTAACTTGATGAAGTTTCAGCTCAGCTTTAGCTGTATATTTCAAGAAAAACAACACGTGATGTCACGCACTGATCCGACGAATTTGAGCAACCGCGCATGCGTGTTCGTCATGCCAATGCTTGCGTGCGCTTTGCCGAATAACAAAACGAACTACTAATTTAAATTTTCTACGGTGTGTCTGAAGAAGCACCGTTGGAAAGGCCTTCTTTCGTTGATTACTTCAAAATGACAGCTTGCCAGAAAGATTAATTCCACAGGGAGTTTAGTCCCCTTACTATCTTTCAACCAAGTATGTTTTTCAACAATAATTACGCTGTAAATGATGGACTATAGCTTTAAATAGATGAAACTGATATGCGCAAATAACATTGCATCTGTGCATTCAGTTTGATCAAACTTCCACTGTCAAGTGATTTCAAACTTACTTGGAGCATAGAGTTTGTGCTCCTTCCTCCATGCTTGGAGAATGCCTCAACAGAAACAACTCATAAGTAGACTCTGTCCCATAAAGAACTTGAAACGGACAGATATTTGTACAAAAATGAAGTATTTATTCCCTTTATATACACTATAGTCAGGTCATGTATCAGATACATTATCAAGATCAACTCTGTCATAAAAATCAGTTTTATAAATGCCAAATTCATTGATAGCTTCACGAGTAGAAAACTTCTTACACGTTTTAATATGCACAAAATTAAGCTCCTGCTTTTGATATTTATCAGTTATTTAGTTTATTTTTGTTCTGTACTGTCTTTTACAAGGGGATTTAAGAATGTGTTTTTCATGGAATGTAGGTGGGTTTTTTTTGGCAGACACAATCAAAAACTTTCTTAGGAATTTTACCAAAGTTTAAACCTGATTTAAAAAAAATTGGGATTTGGCATTTTCAAGAAAATGTTAAATTTGTAACCAAAAAAATTATCACAAAAACAAAAATTGGGGGGTAAATGTACTTGTTATTGACCTTATATATAAGAAAGGAATGTATAATTCGTAGTCAGTGAAAATGCTATTTTCATCTGTAAATAACCATGAATATTTATTATGCATTTACACTATTTGTTGATAAGGCTAATTTTTATACCAATCCTTCTTTATGAATGTCTTGTCATTTCAGTAAAAAATCAACTCATAAATAAATCCATTATTTTATAGCAGTTTTTGCCCTCAGCTGACATATGTTTTATAAAGACTGTTTACTCAGTGTGGTTCGGGAGCTTGCGAGAAAAATCCACAATAAAATTTACCTCTTCCTGACGCATAAATCTTCATTTTTCTGGCAATAACAAAGTTATTCTGGAGACAATGTTGCAACCTGATGCCACTTTTTTTGGTCATATATCACCTCAAGGAAGGTCAGTCATTGCCAAAATGTTGGGGAAAAAATGTGAATCTGGGACTGAGAAACATTTCCAATTTTGTTAGGAAATACTTAGAAAATGTTCTTGACTCTCCATAGACTTTGTACACAACCGGTGAAGTGGCGTCTGTATGCACAAACTGTGTATAAATATGAATCATCTGTATAAATTTGGATTTCTTGTTTGTTTTTGATGGAAAATCAGGCACATTGACTTGTTCATGTGTTACACCTTAATGTCTTTTTGTATATGGCCATAACGAGTTGCAAAATTCTTATAAATTCATTGCTTGCTTTTTACCTATATTTATATTTTTTACAAATAAATCCTTTTTAAACAGATATTTTCAATTTCGAAGTAATAGAGGTATATATAGACAATTATTTAGAATCTGCGATCCAGGGAAAATTGTCAAAAATACTTTAACTTTCTACTATTTTTTTGTACACACATCTTCTGTTTTCCAAGAATGTTCTGCCATTTAAAAGAACAATCAATAAAGTTATATTAAAATATATGTGACTGACAATATTGTATGTTTTCCTTGAGATGTCTTTGAAGAGGTTCAATCCAAGATTAAGATTCATATATAATATGAATGTTATAATTATTTCAGTTCTTTAAAATTTAATGTAAAAACTTAATGTTAAAAACTCTTTCAGTGACAGACCGTTTTGAACCACCAATATAAATAATAGGAATTATTGAACATTTCAGGAAAATAAAATTGCGGAAAGATTTCCATATACGAAGTTCACTAATTTTCCTCTGTATTGACTAACAAGCCCCCAGATAGCAATTTCATGTCATCAAAGTCAATTTGAGCAGTGAGAAAATACAAGCATTTTCTTAGAAAACACTTCGAATTTTTCAGTCCACCTCATAGGGTTTGTACACAGGGTGTTGAGTGAACTTCGTATATGGAAATCTTTCCAAAATTGCAAATGAAAAGTCAAGCCAACACCCAATAAAGGCCACTGAAGTTCTAGCTTTACAAAAGCTTGTCCGCACAAAAAGATGTACTGTAGGCACATTCTAAGTCAATGAACGTCTGATACTGCCAGGGGAGTCAAGTTGCAGCATGTGGTAACTGTACTCGCCTTCCACCGCTATGGCCCAGGGTTCGATTCCTGCCCCTGTCCACATGTGGATTGGGTTTTCAGTCCCTACCTGATTCCCCAGAATATTCTTCTGAGGTTTTCTTCCCACCTCTGATAAAACTGTAATTTCTTCTTATTGTCTCTTCATTTCATTACAGTTTTCTTTAGGCTTTCGAGCTACAGTGCCTAGGGCATTTTTGAGGAATCCTTGGTTTCATTACCAGAAAGAAAAAATAAATAGTTCCACACTGGTTTTATTAGTACATTCTGACCAAGCACGTTTTGTGTCTTGTATCACGCTCTAATCACCAAAACCACCTGTGGTCAAACTATCAACACAATAATCGAACTGCTCATTGCCTTACTGTGCCATTATTCTTTCATTATTTCACTCCACCGCAAGCCAGGCGGGTTAAAGCCATCACCCTCGGGCAGCACACTCGTATTTCCGGCCTCGCTCGCAGCGAGCGGGTCCCTGAAAGATATTTCCGGCCTCACTTTATCCGTCATCCGTTCTGAATACTGCAAAACCTTTGCTGGTATACACGTCATCCAGCGCGAACTGGTTGAACAGTTTTTAAAATATTTGTTGTGGTCTACTCTTAAGTGTGAGTAGAGATCATCCTAACTCAATCGCTAAGACACTCCAAGGCTTCCAATTTCGCTTTAGTCTCCTCCTCAATGATCTGTCTCTCCATCTGTTTCTTCATGGCCTCCACCATGGGGTCAGCCTCCCTGACCCGGAAGTGACCGAACGTGAAGCGGTCAAACTCCAGGGACCAGTCCTCGGGGAGGTCGTCCTCGATCACGCGCTGGATCCGCTCAATTTCCTTGTGCTCGTTCCGATGGCGATCCCAGTCATCCACTGGAAAAAGATAAGATTGAACAATTCAACTGAATTCTCTTCAAGTTGATGGTTTCATCAGAATGAAATGTGCGATGTACTGAAATACTTTTAAGTTTTAATAGCAAAACAACTGAATTACCAATTAGTATTTGTAACATCCGGCGTGGGGTATCTCGACTCTAACAATTTAGGGACCTAGCCCGACGTCGATGGACTCCCAAAATGTAACTGCCCAGGGGATGACCAATGACAAAGAATGCCTTCGTCCCAATTCATGTGAAAAACTTGTCATTTGACTGGATATTGGATGACTTGTGTTTGACATGTGACATCTGGGGCCAATGTCACCGTAAGACGCATCTTAAGACGCGTCTTAGGAATGGTTACTCGTCTTAACTCGTACTAGGAATGATTTCACCACACTTAAGACGCGTTCAACACGTCCTAACTTCCTTAGCAACGCGGCTGAACTCGTCTCAACTTAACATCAGTCTGAGGGTCGTTTTATCTCATTAAAGCATGCATTAATTTGTATATTGTCTGGAAATCATTGCAATGTTTTCTCGTCAAAGACGAGTGTGTTGGCCTAGAGTTATAGTTTCTAATCTCACCTTGGCATTTCCTGCTGCAGTAGGATCTGCAGTGATCAGCATTCCTGTCACGACAACTGGAGAAAAAAAAGGAGAAAAGATAAGAACTTTTAGGGATTACTCTGTAATATTTTGACCCAAATTGACAGGAACAAATAAGAGTGTACGAAGAGCAACTAAGTCCTTACATCTTGCAAAACTTGAACGTTCTCTTCTCATCTTCAATCTTGTGGCACATGGAGCACCTCTTGTAGACATAAGGCTTCTTGAGTTTCGTGGGCTGGACTTTCTTGATTGCAGCTGAAGTGACAAGAACAGAACAGGCAGTGAGAAATCTTACATGATCACAGAAAAATACTAAAATGTAAGATCATGGTTGACTGCTCCAAATTTGAAACAGTTAATTTATCCGCTCTCTCAAAAAGCAAAGGTTTTACTCCAGCCAAAGATGCCATGTAATGTACAGTGTTTCTGACTAGCCTCCTCTCTACAGGTTTCTTCCGGCTTGCGAGCCACAGTGCCTGGGGCGCTTTTGAGGAATCCCTGGTTTCATTTCCAGAAATAAATAATAACAATAATGTAATGTCCATAGGAATTTTAAACTTCACAAGTTGTGTGTTAAGAGATTCCACACTGATCTTGAATGGTGAACTCACATATGGCTGGGCTGTACTCTTTGATGTATTCTGCCAGGGGACATTCCGGCGGCGGATTATCCGTCTGTTGCCGACGTTCCTTCTCCGCGACGATGCCGCAATAGAAACGCTTCCTTTCCTCATTTGTCAGGAGGTCGATCACCGTGCGCACATCTTCCTCAACCTGAAAAAGTCATGAATATGCATCACGATTAAAATGAATATGTATGAGGCATGGGCTTTATTTCAGAACATTAAAACAAGAATGTCCTGTGACACTAAGTGACCCATCTGCCATATATATCCCTCCAGAAAATGAAGACCTTGCCCAAGAGCCTGCCTTAAAAGGAGACTGTATCTACACCACTGAGTGGGCACTGAGTAAGATGTTCTGAACTTACATGCTCGTCGTTTTCGTCCTTTGGTTTCCAGCGCATGTATGAGGCCGCAGGAACCTTATGTTGATGTCGGACCACGTTGATCCTAGCGATGCCGTATTCCTGGGAGCTGAATGACTGGCTTTTGTCTAGCGGCCTGGCAACGAAGTCTAAGCTGTAGCAGCCTGGTTTCTCCAGGGTTTTAATCTGGGTGAAGGTTGCGGTAGGAGAGTTATAGATGTGCTGAATACGCTGAATATTCGAATATTTGCTCATCATCCAAATATCTGAAAAGCACCTTTTCCATTCGCATTTTCCAAAAAATGGATGCTGTCTCAAGACGATGAAAAACGTCCACGCAACGTCCTCGTTTCTCTTGATACACACAAGCATCTTTGTAAGGTATTTTCCAAGTCAGCCATGTTCTCATATCTACACTAAATGATATTGTGAATAATGCTATCAATAGAATCTTAAAGAAAAGATAGTTAGATTGCGTTGACAGTTTTGAAATTAAGTTTGGGCTACACATTTTGTTTATGGATGGTCTTGCTACCCGAAATAAAATGTTTTTATTTATAACACCTCACCCACAGATTCTGTGTCTTCATTGGCCGACAGCGAGTCACATATGGTACTTTCTAATTTTGCTATCTTTCAGTGCACGGCCAAAAGAACTATACCCGTAGCAACCAAAGTATTATACCATTAGCAACCGAAGTACTATTCCCATGATACGATCGTGTGCAAATGCATGCCAGTGTGCGCGTTTAGCGTTGCGCATGGCGCGTATTGTTTCCAAAGAGAGAGCGCCACAGAGTTGGGTTCAAACATTTCGTGAAGGGGTGGTTTGAAAGAGACACATAAACTTGCCACCAATTTTGTACTGAAATTGAAGTTATTCTAATTGTGTTCAGATTTTAAAAATTTAAAATATTAAAACCAAGCAGAATCTGTGGGTGAAGTGTTATAAAACAAATACTGATCGAATGCTTTATCTCGTGGTGAAGTAAACTAGCCTCCCTCGGCGATCCATGGAGTATTCTACTTTCCCACGGCGAAAATAGAATGTCCATGGATCACCTCGGGAGGCTAGTTTTACTACACCACTCGAAGCAGTCAATATTTGTATACTACTTACACTGTATTTTCTTCTCCTTTCTGCATTTGAAAGCAATTCTAAAGAGAAAAAAAGATAATTAGGGCTGTCAAAAATGTACCGAAGATCTGATCTTCCACCGACTATTCAAATTTTTTTTTACCACTTTTAGGTTATTGGACTCACTCAAGTAATAAGCGATGTTTAAAACCAACAGGAGTGTCATGGAGAGACGGCAGGTTTTAAAACATTTTTTTTATTAGGGGAAATTTGGGTAAAACAACTATGAAGACAACAAAATGCAATAGAAAAATAAAGATGGCAAGCACTCTTAATATAATGCGTTGTCGCTTTACAACCGCATTGATTCGCATGGCACTAACTGAAAAATGTGTTAAATTGCAAAAAGAGGGTCATTAGAATTAAAATTAATTGAAAAGTTGAACAAAGAAATTGACTGGAGCTGGGTTTGAACCTGCGACCTCCGGATAACCGTTCCGGTGCTCTACCAACTGAGCTATTCAGCCCTACGTTGGCGGTTCCCCAATTAGTCAACATCCCTGCTCAAGGAGCACTGGAACGGTAGTCCGGAGGTCGCAGGTTCAAGCCCCGCTCCAGTCAATTTCTTTGTTTAACTTTTCAGTTGTTATAATTCACCTAGTCAGTTTCCCTGTGTGGTTCATTTTAAGAATTAAAAGTAGACGTCTTAAAGTTACAGAAGAGGAGTGACATGGCCTAGCAGTTGAGAGCACCAACTCATGCTCTGGTGTTTCAGAGGCAGCAGTGGTGTTGGTTCAAACCCCGGTCTGGACACTTGTGCCCTTGAGCAAGGCACTTTACCATTATTGCTTCATCCTTCAGATGGGACGTAAAGCCGTAGGTCCCATGTGTTGTGTAAAGCAATGCACGTAAAAGAACCCAGTGACACTTATCGCTAAGAGAAGGGGTTTGCCCCAGTGTTTCTGGCCTCCTGTATAAACTCCCACGCGGAGTATTTAGGAGAAGAACCAACCCAGAACCAAGAACCAAGAAGTCATTTTTGAGTGATATAAACAACACTCTGGACAGGAACAAAACAAAGGAACAAAATGAAAGAGGAGCCAGAAACTACACAATCACCATGAGGATTTCAATAAATAAATAGCACATTTTACCCCAAATGTCTTAACTTTTTACACACGTATTCTCAATTTATCATTTTCCAAGCTTGGGCAGGGAGCCCTGCCCACGGCCTTGCCCCTCCCCCCCCCCCCCTCTTCAAGACGCCCATGATTGCTTACGGTTCTTGCTCTCCAACTGCAGGCACGGCAGGTATTGATCGAGGAAGTCCTCGCCGTATTTCTCCATCTCCAGCCTACTGATCTCCTGCCGGCTCACTGACCTGATATCAGGATCCACCTCGCTGGCGAGCAGCTTGAAGGCCTCATCTGAGAACTCGTAGCGGAGGAACATGTCGCAGGGCGGAGGCACCCAGTAGGAATGCTGGTCCTCGGTTTCGCTGGCGTCCATCCACTTGCGTAGGAGCACGCTCAGGGAGGCTGCTAGTCGCAGGTAGATCGGACAGAAAACCCACGCCTGCAGAGTTAAAAGGTCCATGAAGTGAATTTTACAATGTCGCAAACATGTGAGGCATTCTGGCAAAATGAGACGGAACTGGGCACTTGCCATAGCGGGAAAAATGCCCCCAAAAATGAGTACTGATAACCTTTGATACAGTGGCGTAGCAAGGTTATTTTCATTGGGGGAAGGGGGGGGGAATTTCTTGAAAAGGGCACTTGCACATCCATGCTGAAATGTGGACATTTTTTTTCTTCTGGACACTTGGCCTCTGTAAAATCAAATGGGGGGGGGGGGGGGGGGACTGGTATCATCCTTTGATGGGGGCGCTGTTCAAAACTGACTATGTACACTAACGAACAATACATGGTGCTTTTCAGAGCCCGCTTTTTAGTTCAAATTTTCGTAAACTGCATTTACTTAAAACATAAATGTTTCATGCTTTTCCTGACAAATGAGGGCACTGTTGCTGTGATGTCACATTAGGCACACACTCTTTGGATTCGGATTTTTCTCTTCAAACTGTGAACCCAAAACTCTGCTTATAGAAACATTTGTGCATAATGTGTTCTCATTGTCTATAAAACAACAGTGAATCACTGAGAGCAGGGAAGTTACCACAGCAAACCCCTAAAAGAATTTTCTGCCTTGAATGACATCACAGTTTTTCATGGACATGGGAATTTGCATAAGCATAAAAACCAAAAAGGCACCCAAACCAGTTTAAAAATCAAGTTAAATGGGACACAAAGGTACATATCAAGGATTGCATATTGAAAAATTCCATTAAATGGTCCCTTTAACATTAAGCCTTCGAGTTTTTGTTCAACCAAGTCAATTTTCTTGTTTACAATTTGGAGATAAAAAAGTTGATTATTAAAATTGACAATGGAATGCAGGGTGGTTGTTTGAGTGATGATAATTACAAATCTTTTAATACCTTGACTCTAGCAAAAGGTCCAACGCTTTGATCTTTTGCAAATACTTTCCTGTAAACCTCCCGACACTCCGCTTTACAAAAGGGATCTTGAGCTGGGTGATTAAAAGGGAAAGACACACTTCACAAAAGGAAACGATTCAAAATTCATTGCACCATCAAGAGGTTAGAAAGTAGAGATTAATATTGTAGCACATTATGGGAAAAAAAGTCAATAACGGCACACCAAGCAATATTCATTTTGCACAGGAACATGCAGATTTAAAGCTATAGTCCATCATTTGTAATTAGTGCATTTTGTTCGTTTGAAGCAACAAAAGTGTTCAAAATCTAATGGAGGATACTGAACAACTTACTTGATGAAGTTTCAGCTCAGCTTCAGCTTCATATTCCGAGAAAAATAGCATTCTAGGATCTCAATTTAAAATCAAAAGCTCCTAAATCATGTTTCGAATTGTTTTGAATTGCAGCTTTACGCGATGTCGCGCACTGATCCGACGAATTATAGCAACCGCGCGCGCCTGTGCGTCGTTCCCATGCTTGTGCGCGCTGCGCCGAATAACAAAACAAACAACTAATTTAAATTTTCCTACGGTGCTTCTTAAGAAGCAACATTTTTCTTTAAACGGGGCTGGCACAGGGAGTGTTTATGCTTTTGTTTTTGTTTTTGTTTACCCCGTTTCTTGGTATCAATGGTGTTGAGCAGGTGCTGGTAGTTGCCGATAATTGCCACGTCTTCTATGAAGGCTTTCGTTCTGGTTGCACATTTCGTAGCTTGTGAGGGACAGAAGAGGAAGAAACAAAACAAAACCACTGTGACTTTCAAATTTCCGGACACAATTTGATGAGGTATTCATGGTCTGCTGTCCGTGAAATGTTCTAAAGTTGGAGGTTGAAGTTTTCTTGACTGATGAGTTTCTAGATAACTAGGCTAAGGAACAATTGGAGTTACTTGTACGCAAATAAACCATATATTTAAATATTTGATTTTCAATCGGATATCCCCATAGCATTGTTTAATTTGAATATTAAAAAGATGTGACCAGTCTTGAGATGTGCCGCACTTTTGTTGAAAGCCATTATTGCGCACAATTTGAGAGTAGGCTCCCATGTGGAATATTAATTAGCTCAAACTATTTCTTCTGTAAAATTCGTCAAATATCAGCCACCGCTATCTGTTCTTTAAATTATTTTAACAATCTCTTTGCCAATTTGCAACAAGTGCAGGTGCTTGCAAATCTCAATCAATGTCCGGTTTAGGATGGTGCATGTTTAGGCCAAAAAAAACAGTCTCCTGTTTCTGGTATGGAGCTTGCCCAAAAAGTGGTGCGGCGACGTGACTTTTTTTTTTTTTACTTTTTTTCCTTCAAATGTGGGCTGATGACTGCAAACGGTGCCCGACTAAACTTAGTGCAAATATATGGGAGTCCAGAGAGGCCACATAAAGCTTATTCTCGACCATAACCCAATCTAAAAACACGTTAAAATTGTGCAGCAGCAGGATTCCAGTCAAACCAGGGAGTTTGGCGGTTTTGAGACATCATCTTTCATTGAAAAAAAAACTTTTTCATTTTGCCGACGCGCATGGCTATGGCGACACGCACGCATACCAGAAACCGGAGAAATTTGTTTTGGCCTTAGCTTGATCGGCCCATTTTGAATATTCTAATATTTGATCAAGTCCAAGTTAAAATAATCAAATACTAAATTATTCAAACATGCACAGCCTTAGTTACTTGGCAATTTTTTAAAACTTATTTTGTCTTGAGGAACTTGCAAAACTGGCATGGTTAAACTGTGTCCGACTAGTTATGAAACTAAGTCTTGAATGAGAGAAATATATGAGGGTTAAAAAGTTCTGTTCCGAATTATATTATCGTGTATTTGGAAATACATTTCTTCTAAAAAAAACGTCAGCAAAGTTATGTCTTAAATGTAACTTACAGCTCAAAATCTGCTTATCCAGGTAGCCAAATCCATCCAGCACCACCTCTTTGTAGGAATCGCCCTGCACAAAATGGAATTATTAAATTTAAAGTCTCTCCAATACTGGCAATTGACAAGCCTATAGGTTGGCATGGACGTCCGGGAATTTTTTTTTTCACATTGGCTTTTATCTAGCTCCCTGACTTGTGTTCTTGAAACCCAATGGTTCTCGAGTCTGGAGTGCTGAATGGACATAGCAACCAATGAAAACTGACGTCACTCTGTCCTGAACTACTGCTTAGTTCATTGCATTTTTTTTTTTATTTTAAAATCCCCCCCCCCTAAATTACAATATATCTTTGATTTCTCTTAATGTTCGTGCATCTTGATTTCATGTGGGTTTTGGTAAAATAGTATACAAATGTTGCATCAAACTGAATTGACTTGAACATCATATTCACAGTAGGCTTCGTACAATGGATCAGGGTTTTGGCGTTTGAATGGATCTGGGTAACAGTGTTCTCCAACTTTGAAAATTAAAGGTCGGTGCGCCGTAAAAAGCGGAGGGGGGGGGCACTATACTTATGGGCGCTATTTGCTGTCATACATTTCTTTATGCTAGGGGGCGCTATTTGCAGATGAACATGTAATTTACGTACGGATAACAGTTTTTAGACCATTTCTAACACAGTAACACTATTAATTAAGTACATATACTGGCTCAGCATCATCTTTTTTAACACATCAGTGACCAGGGACTCTGAGGCAGTCTGGCCTTGAGACTTTTGACCTGATTGATTGCTACAATGGGCAGGCTTGTCAGTTTGACAAGTGTTGCGTGTTATTGCCTTTTGCAGAGTTTCTGGCCAAATATACCCTGGAGGGTAAGGGTAGTCCCACTTGTTTGTCTTTTTTTTGCGGGCAACTTTTTAAGCTTGGCGGCAGCTTGTGAAGCTTGGCGGGTGCCTCAGAAAGCTTGGCGGGGCACCAGGTTATTTTTACAGGTTAGAGAACATTGGGTTAAGCTATGGCCAGCGATGTGCACCGCTGATGATACAGCATAATGGCCTTGCAATTAAGGCTAGGGTTGGGATGGTGGTTGAGGGGCTTGGTGGTGGTAGTTAGGCCAGCTGGGGTGGACTTGATTAGAAAAAAAAATCAACCTTTTCTTTAGGGTGAGCAATGAGGCTATTGTCGATGCAATGTGCCTTGAAGGATACAAGGTAACGACTCCAAAAGAGTTGCCCCTGAAATTATAAAAAAAAACCAAACAAACAAACAAATTAATATTTTATGATGAAACAAGAGTTAGATACATATAAAACCAATGCCATGATGCTGACAAATTTCAAAACTAGTCCGAAAATATAAGAAAACATATTGTACAGAGTGTCCCCAATACATGAAAAAGTGGAAATTTGTGATAGAAACTGAAATGGCAAATGAAACAAGATGTCCAACACTTCTTAGTATTAAACATTTGGTACAAAGTGTCTGTTTCTGTACATGCTCTCGACATGTCTTAAATATTCTGCTCCTTGCTGGAAAAGTTGAAGAACATCCTAGAGCTGCAAACTTGAATTGGGACTCAAAGTTCTCTAAAAAAATAACTCTAGAACTTATCTTTGCCCGTTGAAAACTGTAGACAGTTTGTTGCCTAATGAAAAATTAAAAATTAGTACTGGCATTAAATCTGGATTTTTTTTAACATTCTGTTTTAATTCCACTATGCGGTTTCGATTTTGGAGACCGGATATTCGAAACCATCCTTAAAAAACATTAAGCCTTCCAATTTTTTTGTGACACAGGCTAAAAAAAAACAACTGGAACATCCCCCAATTTGATCCATGGTCTCTGATTGTAACTGCATTCACTTGCTAGTGGTCTTCTTGGTATATGAATAGCCTGCCCAATCAACTTATCAGAGAGTTTCCGTCCATTTCTCCAACATTACAGCTCTGGAGTGTTTTTGTCAAGGCCCAGTGGTCAATGAATCCTGCAAACTATACCCAGTCATTGTGAGGGCATTTCATGTGGCACCTCACTCGTCACTTTTTGTTGGCATGACTGTGAGCTGGATGGGAACTTCCCGTGGAATCAGATAACCGTAATTCGGTTTAAAAAACAATCTCCGATTTCTTCCACCACTAATTAAAACTTGGCTCAGTTTGTTTTGCTTGTTCGGTGCAGTTCTCCACTTGGGGTTTGGTTTATCTTGGCATGGGTGGCTAGTGCGTAAAGCGCTCGCCTCTCACCACTGTGGCCCTGGTTCGATTCCCTGCTAGGACCATATGTGAGTAGGGTTATGCGTTGGTTCTCTCCTGTGCCTAGAGGGTTTTTCTCCGGGCCCTCCGGTTTTTCTCACTCCAAAAAAAATCAAAACTTTCCGATCTCTGGCTGTGCTCTGTGGTCAAATATAGGTCATATGGCTGGCTGACAAAGGCGCCTTTATACATGCCAGCGGCTCGACCACGTTGTAGCCGTGTCCTTCGCAATTCAGCTTCTCAGCTGCCAGTAAGGATGATTAGCCTCCCAAATTATGATTATTATTATGTAGTTAAAATAATTCTCCAAACCTGATCTTCCATCATGCGTTCAAATGCTGATTTGTGCTTGTTGAAGAACACGTAGGAGTCGGTGCAAAGCTCATCCCCAAAGAGGCAGTAGTCTTTGTGGTTGATGACGATATGTCTCATGGTGATAGATGCTCCTGATCGAACAGTCAAAAACTTCAAAGTTAGCTGTGTCTACTCCCGAGCTTCTGCTGTACAAAAGACAATTTACAATACAAGAGGAAAAAAAAGAGAGATTAAAATTTATTTCTAATCTGGTGTGTACGGTGGAAAGGTTAATTCAAATTATATGGAAGGATATAATTGTACCTTTTTTAGGTTTATGGGTTTTGGGTGTTTTTTTGGGGGGGGGGGGCCTAGAAAATTCACAATTTGTTTGGAATTGACTCTCTTTCTATAGCTAACATTTGGGTGCATTTTAGATAAAAAGTTTGAGGTTTCTTCCTTTACTGTTTTAAATCAAATCCTACATTTAATCTTTTCTTTCTGATTTGTGGCTCTGGAGGATTATTTTTAAAGGATAGCAAAGGCCGAAATTAGCTTGTGCTGTATTCTCGTGAAATTTTGCAGGTTTTTTAAGGGCATCTTACACGCTCTCAGTATTCATTCATAAAAAGCTAACAAAACACTTCAAATAAATACGTCAAATTTTATATCATAAATTAATAAATTTTCAGCATAACAGAAGTCGAAACTTCAAATGTTAACTCATAAAAGAGCCACTCCTCAGAATTTCTCTACGCAAACAAAACATGAAAGTAAAGCACAGAGAGGTAGAAGTAGAACAGCGCCACCATTTACATGTATTGGCTTGATTTTACAACAGAAATTCCCAAGTCCAAAAAATTAGGGACTCTCGGTCTCAACACTGTAAATGAGAGTGAAAAATAAATAAATAGAAAATAGATTTGCACAAGAAACAACCAGTCCACCAACACCCTTTTTGCACTGCATCAGCCAAATATGTCCAAAGTAACATCTGGTATGCGGTCAGTCTCCATTATTACATATAGTCTGCCACCAGGCCACTGAAGGGTCAATATTTTCAAACAGTTGGACATGTACAGGTCTAGTCTTTATAGGCTTCAAATTGGGCCATCCTGAAGTGTAGGGCCCCTGTTTTGTTTTGATCAAATTAGAGTCAAAAATGTTTTTTAATGCTAAAAAATCACCTTTACAATCAAAAGCAGACTTTTCTCAATTCTAATGACACCCGTTTTGCAATTTTGAACAGATCCTTGGGATAGAAATCACGATTTTCCTGCGCGGTTTGTGCCTTTCGATTCACCGCGCCGTGCGTTCTCACGGTACATCGCGCGGTGATCGCCATCTTTATTTTCGGGTCGCGTGTTGTCGCCGCGCTGTCATCGTCATTTAACCCCCAAATTTCCTTCAAAAAATCAAAACCCTGCCCTCTATGTATGACATACCTGTTTATTGAGAATGTCGCCAACTAGTTTGGTAGGTCCAATAATTCTAAAGTGGATTTTGTTCCCTTTATAGGAACCCGGCCCTACCCTTCACGATCGCCTCAAATTGAAAAACTTGGCTTCACTCTCAGGTGCAAAATGTTAAAGAAAAGTTTCCTTTAAAAATTGAATTGAGACCTCAAACTTGGCTGGTGAAATACCGAGGACCTTGTCTTTGCCTCATTAGAATTTTGAAGAATTTTATCGGCTAAAGGGTGAGTAAAAACTGGCCTGAATTTGTTTTGCAGTTTTTCTGCACTCAAAAGGACCCAGTCTGGGAATTCCCCTGCACTGAATTAGTTATGATGCAATTTGTTTGGGAAGTAATTTAGGCAGACAGTTTCTTTAAGCTTTTATCAAATTCACGCAAGTTGTGAAGAAAAAAGTGGTCAATAACCTGAAAGCAATTAATGAAGATTGAACTTACGATTTGTTTTGAGAAATCGCAATAGTCTGTCAGCAAAAAAATGTTGATTTTCGCAGCATTCACGGCGGACACAAACAGAAAAGTCCACTTTTTGTTGTGACCAGGTGACCTTTGACCGGTATGGTAATGAGCGCAACTCTCTGCAACCCGACTGCGAATCCCAGTTTGGAATATCATACCGCTGTACGCAAGCTATTCTCAGTTGGATAGAATCGAAATTTCGGCGGGCAGAGTTCAAATTACCAATGCATATGTGCACAACATGCGGCCGGCCATCGATGTACGCTGTTCGTTGTGAAGTTGGCGGAATGATTGAAGTCTTCCGTTGTCTTAGTTTTTCCGTTGAATTTATGGTTTTTCTTATGTTGATTGATTTGGTAGCCCTGCTGTACCTTTTCGAGCTTCACTAGCGCCGATTGATTGGCATTTTTTTCATAAAGTAAGTCCCATGCCATGGACAGTTTGAGAGTTTACATCCACGAAAAGTATGAAAGCAAACGAGCTGTGACACTGACACCGACAATGACCGACAGTCAAGCAATGCTGTAACTTGTGCATGTACTATGACTGTAGTGTTATTGCAGGAAGTTGTGTGCTGTATCATTATCAATGTGTTAGTCAAGGGAAAAAGTTCCATACTCGGATGTCAATTTATCTGCTGCCAACCATATTAATTGTCACCTCACCTTGTCATTTGAACCAAGAGAAATCCAGGAAGCTGTGTAAAGGTGAAAAAAATTTACTCAAAATGTTTTTTTAGAGCACATTTTGGATGCATACGTTGTGCAGAACTAACTTGAAGCAGCCGGTCAAAACTGATTGTAGTGGCTGAAAAGACAGCGGTACGTTATACACGTGACATCAACAACCATGACGTCGCATGAGCCTGCCAATGATAGTGCAATACGTCATTATGAATATTTATTTTCTCATGAATATTTAGTTTATTTCAATGGATACTTCAAATACGTCCAAAGATTGATTATTGCAACAGCGATCGTGCGCGGCCTAGTGGTTAAGAGTCTCGTGTATCAAGCAAGCGTCAGAGGTTCGAATCCCGATGAAGTAACTGACTGATTAATAAATAGAAATTAAGGAAAGGAGAGGGTGAGAGTAGAGGAGGGAAAGTGGAGGAATAACCATAAAAGATGTAACTTTTGGCGCTAGAAAATTAATTGAAAAAAGTGACGTCCGAGTACGGAAATTTTTCCTAGTCAAGTAATGGCTTATTCCATCATCTGATCATGATGAGTAGAATTCATCGTATCATCAGCATTGATCAGCATTTTCACGAAGGGACGAATTAATTCGGCCAAAATCCATATTTTTTTCGAAATTCTTTTTCCGGGGCAAAATCGGTGGAAAAATGTTGCAACCTGTCGCCACTTTTTTCTTCGTATATCATCTCAATGCAGGTCAGTCATTGCAAAAATTAAAGACATGCATCTGGGACTGAAATACTCCTAGAACTATGAGGCTCCGCTCATGCGGAGCCTCATAGATCTAGGAGTAGGACTGAAAATCATTTCCAATTTTGTTAGGAAATAGGCCTACTTGGACAATTTTCTTGACTCTCCATAGACTTTGTACACCGTTGCGGAAGTGGCGTCAGGTTGCAACATTTTTTCCAAATCGGTTAAGTAAGTTTTTTTGGTCAAAATCAGTTTACATCATTGAAATCATGACAATCAAGATAGGGAAAATTACACCTGAATCGTTTTTTAATTTTTAAGTTTAACCGACAAGTTCAAATTTAAAATGTTTTGTCATCTCGATGGGGCAAACCTTTTGAGTTTTCACGACGAGACAAATTGAATTTGCCCCGCAAAACACTGCGCATGTTGCATTTTAATTATTCACAAAGAGTTAAATTTAGCGCATAATGTGTATGATCTGATTTGCCCTGCCAAACGACGTGCATGTGGCATTTGAAGTTTTCAAGAACAGACAAATCTCTATGGAGATTAATTACTCCGCAATTAATTGTTCCATTATTCTGTAATTGGTACATTTGTAAAGTTTAAGATCTCAGCTTACAATCTGTATAAAAAATCTGTAAACTTGTGCTCTAAAAATAGGCGAAATCTTTATTAATGCCAAAAGTGACCAACTTAAAACCTGATTTTCTCAGAACCACTGTTCAACACCCCGTGGCCAAATTCGTCCCTTTGTAAAAACGTAGACGATATATAACCTCAGCGATGGCTTTGTCACAAATGTGATGATTGTCATGAGTGTTTTACCAGAAAACACCAGGAACCAACTGGAAAATACTGGAAACCAACAGGAAATCAACAAAAAAAATTGCGGAAATCAACCAGCAAACACTGGAAAACATTGGAAAGCAACCTGAAAATCACCAAATAAAATAACAGAAAACACCGGACAGTCACTAAAAGTGCAGTGGCTATCATAATAACGGCAGTCAACTGTCTGGTTTTCCGACCTGACAATATTCAACGTCAGGATCTTTTTCTTTTGGAACCACGTTTATATCCAATCCTTTAAAAATAGTGTGTTGTTTTATTCCAACATTACATTTCTTAAATAGGTGCTGCAGTTAACTCACTGGCCAACTGAACTTTATCTACATCGTCGCTGAACATTAAACTCCAATCATGAAGAGACTAGGACACGCCACCACCCCACTGACTGAGAAGACCCTAGACAGACAGGCCGCCAGCAGAGAGACTCGGCTGGCTTTGTTATGGGGCTTGCTGAATCTAGTCCTAGCTGGCCTATGCTTCTTGGAAATGTGAGTCCTGAGTGTTTGTCATTGATATGCGATCAGTAAAATTGGATATCTTGGTCCAGACTTGTATTCGAGTCACCAAACATTGAGTCCGAGTCCGAGTCACCTCTCCCGAGTCCGAGTCCTGAGTCGTGCAGGTTGAGTCCGAGTCACGAATCACAAAGGTCGAGTCTGAGTCACGAGTCACCTTTAGTATATATACATGTATGAGATATATTTTGGGAACTGCTAAAACCTCACAGTGTAAATGTTTCTTTTTTTTTCACAGTTTTCTCTAATAATGAACTGGAAATACATGTATAACATGTCAAGTAAGGCAAGGCACCAGTGTCTGGAAAGGATAAGGCCAAAAAAATATATATTTCTGCTTCCGGTTTCCCTACCTACCCTATTCTGACAGCCCCTACCCTAATTTTTTGGGGGGAATAATGAGAGAAAAAACACCCAAAATCCATCAATTTGTAAGTTTTACTATTGACTACACGCAGATGCCTCCATATGATTGTACACAAACAAAAATTGGCCCCCCAAAAAATAAAATTTACCTACCTACCTACCCTATTTTAGAATGCCATGTAGTCGGGAGCAGAAATGTTTTTTTTTTTGCCTAATCTGGTACCGAACCCTATCAAGCTTGCGTTTACGCAGTATCAAGTGTGGGCGCTGGGGTACATGTTTCAATACATAATGTCCGAAATCAATACATCTGAAACAAGCAAGCCGCATGCGCTGTTTATGTACAGTACTTACCTGCGTTTCTTCTACACGACACAGACTGTATCGCTTGCTCAGGAGAGGATCGTCCTCAAAATAACTTGTAATTATATTGTTGAACAGAATAAGTGATTTGAGGTAATTTTGGTCAAGTCCCGAGTCAAGCAGGACGAGTCCGAGTCCAAGTTCGAGTCCGCTGAGTCGAGTCCGAGTCTGAGTCATCTGTCATTGTGACTTGAGTCCAAGCCCGAGTCATGGAAAATGGAACTCGAGTCGGACTTGAGTCCGAGTCTGAGGTTAAGTCTGAGTCCGAGTCTCGAGTCATACAAGTCTACCTTGGGCCAAGACATTGAATACATCTTTGTCTTGTTGTATAATTATAATATTTTTCCTCTGATATTGCAGAACTTTCCACTCGATGGCGGATTTCTTCAACCTTCAGCCTGAGTTTGTCTGGTACCCCGTCTGCTTCCTTGCTGTTTTGTTCAGCATCAACACTCTCGTCGATCTGGCCAAGTATGTCCTACCCATAATGCAGTGGACCCATCAGCCGATACTTCTCTCGCCGCAGGAGAGAAATCTGCTGGGCGTCAACGAAAATGGTAGGTTCTGAAAATCTTTAGAATGTTTTTTTTATTCTGCCACGCTCAAATCTTTAATGCCCTGGTATATTTTGCGTCATCCATTTCACATTTTACCAGACAACGATGAAGACTACTATACTTAGTGGACTCCTGATCATTATACAAAATTAAGTAAAAATGTGGAAATTTAAGAACCTTCGGTCAAATGTCTGCGTCAGTGCCATGCAGAGGCGTGAATAGACATTTAAACATGTATTCCCCTTGCTTTTTTTGAGTTTCATCCCGACAGATAGATTCATTTTCTTAAATTGCTATTTTTCTAGCAAAACAAAAGTTACTCACTTTTGAATGAGACATCGACTGCAAAAAATCATTACAATTTCAAATTATTGGCTGCCAGACAAAAATTCCTGCGGTCACGGGTTAGGCTGGTTCCCGCCCTACAATCAGTATCGATAATGTACGGACTGGGAACCAGTCTGCTTGTAAAGCGGATCTATTTGTGCCTAAAACAAAAACCCTTTTATTTCAGAGGTTTGCAGACGTCAAAAAAAGGGGAAAAGGAGGTTTTTTATTCGAATAAAACATACAAGTTGAAAATTTATTAACCCTAACCCCTCGAGTGATTTACTAGGAACCTTCCTCACTCCTGCAAATTCCAACACCATATGGTGAACTGTACACGAAAACTGTTGGACTCTGATTATTAGTGGTATGCCTAACCCCACGTAAAGCATAAACAGTTTACTAGTGCAGTACGCCGTCCAACATATTCTAACAAAGCCTGGTTTTGGAGCTTGACTGGATGGGGATTGTTGGGTTAATAGGAAAAAAATTACTTTGTTGAAGAATGTAATGTTAATCTCTTGAAAGAGTACGCCCTGTGTAGTTGCACTTAAGGAGTATCGGACCTTTGACCTTTCCGTAGGAAAAGGCAACCTTGCCCCATTAATGTGTCCAAACTGTCTCCCTTTAGCTGTAGGGTTCAAAACATCCACACCATTCAGACCTCGGGTCGCTTCAGCCCCAGCTAACCTCAGCTCCCAGGGTCTGACCAGCCGTAGTCCTGCCATCCAGCCCCCTAGCACGTTCCTCTACCAGACCACGCCTACCCTGGGTACCCCCACCCTGGGCACGCCTGCAGCAAGCTTCTATGGCACGCCTCAGGGGTTCAACGAGAGGTCCCTCGTCTCTCCCGTGTTTTCCTCGCCCCAGGGTAGTCCGTACGCGACCCCTCAGCAATCCTTCACCAGAGTGGTAAGACAGTTTTGGATTTTGTCAAGTATTTTGTATTCTAAGGCATATTGGATCATTTGCTTTTCATGCATTTTGTTCGTTTCTAATCATAGCAGCGCTCAAAATCCAAGAAGAATGTTCAAACCCTAACCTGTTGAAGTTTCAGCTCAGTGGATGTTACATTTTGTCGGGAAATCGGGTTTAATCATGAAACATGATTTCGTCATTATAACTCTTTATTTCGAAAAATCAGTCCATTGACTGATCATTGGAAATCACCTACATTTCCTGATTTCTTCCAAATGACAGTAAGCCAGATGGAATAATTTCACAGGGTGTTATGTGCCAGTACGATGATCCAAATAATCTTTTTGATAATAAGTTGGTATATTAATTATGGGATAATTGCAAATGATTCTACATCCCTTTAAGAGGCATTCATAAATTAGAAGCATTTATCGTGCTGGAACTTCACTCGCCCAGTAAGCCTTGCTTCAACCAACAGGGTTTTGAAATTTAAAAACTTGCTTTAAATTGAAGACTTACATGCGACGCGCGCATGACCTTGTTGCCCCTCATTAATGACGATCAAGTCTGTACTTGCTGTCAACGAAGAAAGCTGGGCTTGCCTTTCAAGTAAAATCTGCTAGACCGTAGAGCTTGTAGCTCAAAATATAAAGTGGACCAGAAATACGTTTTTACAGCACTTCAATACAGTTGAAGTGTTTGCTGGATAAATAGTGCACAAAAACGTAGGTCTGGATAGCTCAGTTGTTAGAGCACTGGAACAGCAATCCAGAGGTCGAAGGTTCAAACCCCGCTCTAATTAATATCTTTGTTCAACTTTAAAAAACGTATTTAATTTTCTTTGTTCTGTGGCTATTATTAATGCCAAGAAATCACAGCTGTTGTCATAATTTTATTCATTGGCAAAACAAATAAGAACTTTTTTCCTACTTCATGGAACAGACACCTCACGGTAGCCCACACACATCCATGTCTGGTGTCTCGCCTTCTCCACTCTTGCGGGACAGCAACAGTAGCATGCTTCTCAGAAATCGGCACCAGTCTTCTCCGGTCACACACTCTCCATGTGAGTACATGGGAAAACTGAAATGTCAGCGATCTTTCTCAATCCTTAGAAATCTTTTAATTTGCAGGAATCAAATTGCTTGCTCTTTGTACTGTGCACTTTGCACTTTCAAAGGCGCATCAAGTCTTACCGTAAACCATTACTCCCTGTACCCCCCAAAGTCACTTTCCTGTAACAACCTGTACCACCCCAAACCGCCCTGCCTGTTACTTCATGTACTGCCCCAAACCACCCTGCTTGTTACTTCCTGTACTACCCCAAACTGCCCTACATGTTACTACCTGTTCAGTCCCAAACCACCTGTTACTCCCTGTACTGCCCCAAACAACCCTGCCTCTTACTCCCTGTACCGCCCCAAACCACCCTGCCTGTTACTCCCTGTACTGCCCCAAACCACCCTGCCTCTTACTTTCTGTACCGCCCCAAAGTCACTTGCTTGTTACTCTCTGTTCCACCCCAAAGTAGTTTATCTCCTCAATTCAGCAAGGTCATCTTGTTGGATTTGGAAGGATGAGATGAAGGTAAGGTATTAGGGAGTTTGTCAGACTTCGATTGCCTGGTCTTGGAGTGCATTACAGAGAACACTGACTCTTCAACTTGGCAATACAATACTTTCACAGGGAGCAACCAGTAGTTTGTCCTCCTGGGTGCACTGGCAAACAGTTATTCCAAATCCCAACTCAAAATGTTTCTTTTACTGTTGAATACTATTTTCTAAGAACTCCAAAGGTGTTTCTTTACATTCTTACGTTTTCTTTACGGCTCCGTCTTTGATAGTGACATCCGAGGATGCTATTACTGACCCAGCCTCACTCAACAGCTACCTGAAGTCTGTTGAGGACAAAGAGAGGAAATACCAACTGGGTAAGTCTGGGCCGGATTGTATCAATCTTGTCTCTTTGACCAGTCACATTATACCAATCATCCATTCTGTGGAAGTTTGCACTGCATAAAATGCTCTAAATATATATTGTGAATATTATTCACTATTTTAAAGGTAGAGTTTGTCATTTGTGCTCAAAATCTAAAGAAGGGTGCTTAACAACTAACCTGATGAAGTTTCAGCTCAGTTAATGCTGTATATTCCAAGAAAACAATATTCTAGGATCTCGATTTCAATTCAAAAGTTGCCGAATCATGTTTTGAATTGCGCCCGGAATCAGGATCTAGGACATTTGAAAAACAAGCCCAGCTGTCTAGTTTGCAAGACATGGTGTGATTGCTGACCAAAGACTTGCCTACTGCAATGGTGGCTGATCATGGGAAACTGGATGGTCTTCCTAATCCACATTTGATGCCAATTTTCCATCTCTCCCCCCCCCCCCCTTTGACCACAGGCAGTAACGAATCCTCCCCTAGTGGTAGCCCCTCCTACTGGGCCTACAATCGCTCGGCGGCCGACTACACCCCTCTGCTGCGCAAGTTCCAGTACCAGCTGGCCAGCCGGTCCCCACAGTCGCCCACTCGCAAGGACGACCCAGATTACCCCTCCACCTACGGTGCGGATGAGGTCTGGTTGAGGGTGGATGTACGGAGAGACCAGCTGGATCTCTGGATTGCAAACCTACGAATGGTGAGTTGTCTGGTCAGATTTGTTCATCCTGTTGTGAAATTTGAGAAAAATTGTTGGTAACTTTTTTTTTTTACTCAGAGTGTTAATTGTGCTTTAAAAGCAAACTCAATGAAAGGTGTGCCAAGTGGATATGGTTAACGGTTTGGTCGTCATTTTGCATGTCCTTATAAAGGTTACATGCATCTTGCTATCTGCTATGGATGTACATGGTATGACCACATCGCTCGCTATGCATAAGTGTGAAATATTTAATAAAATTTTCCTGTCTCTGTGATATTTTCAAAGAGAATTATTCATGTATCAATTATGAAATTTTTTGAGTGACTGGACTCACTATAATTGTGAAAATACAAACAGGATTAACTGAAACATCAGAAAAATTTGATAGACCTGCTTCTCGGTTTAAACCGTTTTCATTGATGTCTGCATCTGTAGAAATAAATAAACAAAAATTGTAATGCTTATATAGCGCGTTCCATCGTATCAACAACCTCAAAGTGCTTTCTAATTATTACCCCGTTCATCAGGCCAGAAGACCACGCGGCAGCCGATATCAGTGCACATTCGGTCCTCAACCCCACAGGTACCCATTCATACTCCTGGGTGGAGAGAGGCAATTGTAGTTAAGTGTCTTGCCCCAGGGCGCAAACACCATGTTCTTGGCAGGGTTCGAACCCACGTACCATCGTACATGAGTCAAACACCGTAACCACTGGACCATGGCATTCTAGAGTACTGTTCAAACTCCTTGATAGGATATCCCGCACAGGGATATTGTTTTGGATTTTGTATACAGCTAAAGAACTGCCAATTAAAACTGCTTTACAAGATTTCTTCAAAATAATGTTGAGTTCAAGTTTTTTAGATATTTCAATTTAAGGAAACTTAATGTCTACATTTGTCTGCATTTTTTTCAGTGGATATCCCAGACAATAATGGCCCCACTGGCAAAGGCCATAGAGGAACTGAATATCACCCTGACCAAGCTAGGAAGGGCGGAGCTACAAATTGGAGGTGGGCGGAATCACAAATATTAAATAGACAACAGCCTCCTTTACAAATACGCCTTATTTTTGGAATGGCTTGATGTTTTCTACATATGGATGTGTCTTCGTTTTTCACATTGAAGTGCGCAGGTGTATTGTTAAAACTAGTGTGCTTTGTCCCTGCGAAATTAATAAAGATTTTAAAGGCACTTAAGAACGTTTGGAATTATCCAGAAACATACCTACCGATTTAAAAGTGAAGATAGGACTGGTATCAAATACCCTGTGAAATTATTCTGCTGAAATGGTATCATTTGGCAGAAAACAATAATTGAAGGTCACGGTGATTTAAGAAAAAAAACTAAAAAACAGACACGTTTTGTCTGTTTCCACAAAATGTATAGAATCCACTGAGCTGAAACTGAACATGTTAGTTGTTATGTACCTTTCTTAAAATTTTGAGCAATTTTGTTGCTTTAAACAACAAACTGCACAAAAAGGAATTTTCTACATAATTTTTTTCTTGGTTTTGTAGAGGTCAGTATATCATCGCTGCGCCAGGTCTCCCTCACAAAGAGTCAGGTTGTCCCCACACTGTCAATGGTACTACCCTACCTGGATGTCTCAGCCAATCAGGAGTATGTTGTGCAGAGAATACGAGGCAAGTACATTCACTATGAGGGGAGATTACACTTGCAGAAAGGGAAGAATGTGTATTTAAAAACGGCTGTCTAGGGAGTAAAACAATTTATTTTTTCAATGCAACTTAAAACAGTTAACGCCGGAGGATGTGTGAACACAATTATTATTTATTATTGTTATTATTTATTCGGCCAAATTACAAGGTACAACAAGCAATCCACAAAAGTAAACAAAACTAAACAAAAACAATCCAATCCAAGCTGGCCAGGATTGACAAAAGTATAATAAAACACTGTGACTTGAAAGCATGTCCATCCTAACTTGAATGGTACATGTAACATACAAAATATATTAAAAAATAGGTATAAAATTCAATGAAAAATAAGACCGCCTTAAAAATAATACTTAAAAAGATAATTAGATTCAAAAGATTAACAGTTACAACCCTGACCACAGTTTTCAAGGGCAAGAACAACATGTAGATAATACAAGACTGGGGAAAAACAGATAAACAGTCCAAAACCAACAAACAAAAACAAACAAACAAACACCCCAACACCCCAACAAAAAAACAATCTTGCAATGTATATTCACAGGGATGGGTGATGGGTTTAATCGTCAAGCTTTCCTATAGTCTCTGGCAGTGGATGTGTAAACACGTCAGAGATTCCTATTGGTTTTTAGACACACCTTGTGTGGTACTTGAACTTTGCCGCTGTACACGGCCTGTCGTCTTAGCAAATATCACTCCGTAGCGGGGCCTTAGAGTGTTGCAAAATATGAAGTAACGCTGAGAAGTGTCTTACAAATATTGTGAAAATTAGCCAATTGGCCAAAAACATAATCCTGTCGTCAAGTGGTTAATACAGATTATTATGGACACAAAATTGTAATTCTTGCAAAATGCTATGGTGTAAAATAATAAAAACAGTATTTGGAAACTTTTCTCGCATTCATAGAATTAGCGTCTGGTGGCTGTATGAGTGATTTTCGATGGAACAAAGGATGCGATTTCAAGGGACGCAAATGGGACGAAGATCTGCCTTCTGACTGCGCGGTAATGTCTAGTTTTATTTTCTTGAAAAAGTCTTAATCAGATTGTAATATAAAAAATGGAGTAAACAATGAATGTTTTTTTTTTAATTTTGTATTTCCCCCAGATGGTGATGCATATGCTATGTACCTACCTGGACTTCCGGCTACCCAGTGATCCTAAACACCCAGATGGTAAAACCTTCGCTAGTCAGTACTTCATGAAAACACCTGATAAGCCAGGTATGTATGGGGATATAGAAAAAAAAACGGTGGTTAGGCAACGAACAATTTCTGGTAAAAAGTCAAAACTCAAAAGGCATATTGCTTTAGCCATATTGTGACTTTCTCAAATCGAGATTATTGATAGACCAATAAATATTACTCATCATCTGCAGAATGTGTCTTTCTGGTGCTTATTGGTTGGTTGTTTGTTTTTCTATTTTCTTGCCATGAAATTATTTTTTCAATTTCAGTTAAAATTACTGTTCAATTCCTTTTTCAATTTGAGCTATGAATGTTTATTGTAGTGCAATTTCCAGCCTACTTTGTGTATGGCAAAACGTCTATGCTTGTGAAAGAAAGATTTCTGTTTTTGACAGTTGGTCTGAAAATACAAAAAAGGTATCCCCACAACTTGTCAGGAATAAATTGGACCAGATCATTAAATTGTACCTTATAAATTGATTTTGTTTGGCTTGAGTAAGTCTGTGAGTTTGCTTCAAAAACCCCAAGTAATTGCACAACCCAGGGAAAGGAATAAAATGCCTTCCTCTACATCATCTAATGCAAGAACCTAATCTAATGTTCTTTTGATTTCCTTAATTTTTTTGATAATTTAATTTCAGACCTCAAGAAGAAAGACAACCTGTTATTGTTTCAGACGAAGATCAACCCTCCCCACTACAAAGTCATCATTGGTGATGACACGTGGGACCTGCCAAAGGTGTGTGTGGCATTCTGACTGTGTTACAAAACCTTAATCATGCTTCCACCATTTTAGTCATGTTCCCTGTATCCAACAACAGTACCTAATGATAATGTTATTGTGCAAAAAGGAACCAGACTATTTTTCCTTCCAGCTTTGCTTGGTTACATTGATCTGAATGGGAAAAAATCAAATGGCTGCAACATGATAATTGTGTATTGTCTTTATCTGTTGACTCTTTTTTTGTCCACCCAAATGCACATTCTGGCTTTAGCTCGATACCATTATTGATTCAGGAGATTTTTCATGAAAACAATATCAGAATCGGAGAAATGGTCCTGTACACTGCTCATGTTTCTTGCCTCAACCCCTTTGTGTGCTATGCGCATATGTGTGCATTGACTCAATGCACACATATGCGCATAGCACACAAAGGGAGTCACTTATTGGGTCAGAGTTCTCATTCTGTTCTGCCTCACAATCTCTGAAACCGTAGACACATTGTGTCACACTTGGTTGGTTCTTCTCCGAAGGACTCCGCAGGGGAGTTTTAACAGGAGGCCAGAAACACCGGGGCAAACCCCTTGTCTTAGCGATAAGTGTTACTGGGTTCTTTTACGTGCAATGCATTACACAACACACGGGACCTACGGCTTTACGTTCCATCCGGAGGATGAAGCAATAATGGTTAAGTGCCTTGCTTAAGGGCACAAGTGTCCAGACCCGGGCTTGAACCCACATTCTGCTGCCACTGAAACACCAGAGGATGAGTCTGGTGTTCTTAACCACTTGGCCATGACACTCTAAGCTCACTTGCGCATCGCACACAGGTCAGGTCACTTATCTCATCTCAGATTTGCCACTTTTGGAAATTTCAAGTTTCAGTTTCAAGAAAATTGGCAGAGCTTTTGAATAGCAGATTGATTCTCTAAACAAATGACCTTTTCAGGCCCGTGTTTGTGCTCTCCCAATTTAGTTGTCAATGTTTAAAGTGCCTTAGTCATGTGTGGTTATTTGGCCAAGGATCGTGCCCAATGTCATTACGCTGTCAACATTAGCAATGCTGCAAGTCTTAGAAAATTACAAAATTTGTCTCCACAACTTACAAGGATATTTACAATTCTAAATACATTTTCTTTTGCTAAACTTCCTTAAATTTGGACTATTTTCCATAGACCACAAAGACTGGTTATGTACTGAATGTGTTGCAACTTGATTTGTTGTAATCACATTGCTGTTAGGCTGTTCACTGCAGTATGAAAATTAAACAAGAATTTAGATGTTCCATTTTGAGAATAACGATATTGTAAAAGAGTTCAGATATTTCATTAGTTGCTTTTTTTCCATTCAGGGACGTAGCAACATGTTTCAGGCCATCCTACTGATGTTGCACCATGTGAAAACCAAGGAGCATGGAATGCTAGGGTAAGTGACATCTGAAAATCAATTTTGGGGGGGGGGGCACTTTCTTGACATTTACTGTCACTTAAACCCTCGGCTGTCTGAGTATTCACAGACAGTTAAAAAATCAGTCCTCTTCCCCTGCCATGCCTTTTACACAGGCTAGTCACCAACAGCAAGCACTGTGACTAGTCAATTTCAGTCAACAGACAAAAGCAGGCAAGTGGTAGGCACAGCTGGCTTATCAATAACCTACAGTCAGAGCATAGCTGTATCAAGTTACATAAACAGTCACAGCCAGTCAATCCTGCTCCATACAGGCTGGGAGCTCTTAACTGTTGAAAACAGTCACTTGATTGATTTTGACTGAGAGGACAACTTGGCACAGAATGTATGTTTGCATAGGAGGGTTGACGTAAATTTTTGATAGATCCTTGTATAGATTGTTTGCTCTGTTGAGTAGATCGTTTGAGCATTTGTGGAATCCTGAATTACTATTACAAAAAAAGAAAGACGGCGGCTGAACAGTTCTGGCTAACATAGTCAGTGCTGTGCTTTTCTGATGTTTTCTTTTTCTTTTCCTGCTCTTTACAGCCGAGTCAATTTAGGCATGTCGGGCGTCAACATCCTGTGGGTGATCAACGATGCCGAAAGACTTCAAACGGTCCGCCAACGAGAAAGCTTGCTGCTTCCCAAAGTTTTGGAATGATTGGATTTGAAGCTGAGGAGAATTTGTGTAAATATCCTGAGTGGATTTCAACTGCAAAGATGCGTACTGAACTTGACACTGTTTACTCATGATTTACTAGGAACCATACCCATCCTGGCAAATTCCAACCCCATATGGGAAACTGCACGCACATATTTCTGACTTTGATTCTGGAGGTATGCCAACCCAATGTAAAAGACTGTCAGTTTAGGGGTACTGTATCCATCCTGACAGATTCCAACAAAACATGCCGTTGGGGTTTGATGGGTTGAGTTCTGTTAGGGTTAAAGGAATCAGGTTTGAGAGTCTGGTTACCGGAGAGCATTGGAAGGTTTTATGTATCCCTGAAAAGGATGCCAGACAAACCTCCTTGGACTAGTCGGGTGGCTCAAGATAAAGTATTAAAGTTGTGTATGTGGGAGTGGTTGCCAGACATGCTTGATAGTACGATGGCATTTTAGTGTAGGGCTGTGGCTAGTCACAGTGCTTGCCAAAGGCAGAAATCCAGAGCCACAGCCCAAAACATACGATTTGAGACCAGTTGTGTATGAAATCGCTAGTCCCAGTTCAGAGAGTTCATGGCACACAAGGACAGTAATGCGCTGGATGTTTTCTGACTCAATATGAGTAAAACATTGAGGCCGAGTTTGGACTAGCAATATTAGTGTTGGTGTCCATAGGCAAGCTGCTTTACCTCAACTTTTCCCCCTTCACTTTGCGTTATACTAGAGAGAAATTAAGAATTTCCTTAAAATATCATCAAACTCGCACACAGTATTGAAGCATGTTGCTTCTCAGGGATTTAAAAACGTTTTGAAGTGTATTAAACCTAGATCGGATTTAACTGAAGTGCTGTGGGCAAGTTGCCAAAACAGAAGAGGAAACTTTAATCCGAATATTGAATGGAAAACAGCCGGCGAATTCCAACTCGTTCCCAGGTTTGCTTTGAGATTCACAAAGATGTTTGTACCCTCAGGCATGTCATTTTGTATTATTACCATGATATATTTTTTTTTTAATATTTACTTTTAATGAAGTGTGGAGTGCATCGTTTTTCATGTGTTTCTCCAAATCTGGTGGTGTTGCTGTAACTCACCAGTTTCAGAATTAGAGTTCTCCTAAGTCAATACAGAGCTTAAAACTGGGTACATTTGTGAAGTTTGTCTACAAGGCATGCATTGTTTACTGTTCCCCCTTAAATTTAGTACTAGTGTTAGTTGATTGTCTATTTTGCAGTAAAACTGAGGAATGGGATTCCCATGTTATTATGTTTGATTTACTTCTCTTAATTTTGTTGTATTATTATTTTTTGTTAATGATATGGAATGTCAGAATTATTTTTAACAATATCTGGCAGAAGTAAATGTATGACAGCTGATAATAAAATGAAGGTCTGACAGTTTAAATGATTTCATTTGTGATGATTACTTGAAGAACCGGGAAAAATGTCGCTAAAAAAATGCACAATTAATTCCAATACCCGACTGCTATCTTGCCCTCCCCTTGAAGTTGTGTATTTTTGGCGCAGTTTTCAGAATCTCCGGACTCCGGGCACAGCTCCAAAATGTCAAACTGTACTGATCACTAAGGAAGACACTAAGTACTAACCTGTGTAGCAGTTCACAAACTTGTTTTCAGTAGCTGGGTACTACTATGTTTATTCATGAGGAAAGATCAGCGACGTCCAGCATTGCATTGTTATATTATCCCATTTACTCCATTAAAGGATTTTAAAGAACAGCTGTCGTCAAGCTGCCACAATTAGCCTAGTGGATAGTGAGAAGGACTAAAGATCAAAAGATACCTGGTTCGAATCCACCAATTGTAATTTTCCATTCACTATTTTTCTTCTCCAAATTTATCTTTGGGAATATTTTAATAGAAGGGAAAAAATTAGGTCCAAGAGCCTAAAGCCAAAAAAAAAAAGTCTCCGGTTTCTGGTATGCGCGCGCGTCGCCGTAGCCATGCGCGTCGGCAAAATGAAAAAGGTTTTTTTTCAATACAAGATGATGTCTCAAAACCGCCAAACTCACTGGTTTGACTGGAATCCTGCTGCTGCACAATTTTAACGTGTTTTTAGATGGGGTAATGATCGCGAATAAGCTTTATGTGGCCTCTCTGGACTCCCATATATTTGCACTAAGTTTAGTCGGGCACCATTTGCAGTCATCAGCCGACATTTGAAGGAAAAAAAAGCCGCGTCGCCGCACCACTTTTGGGGCAAGCTCCATACCAGAAACCGGAGACTTTTTTTTTTTGGCCTAAGTGTCTTGAAAAGAAAATTGCGAACCGCTACACAGGTTAGTATATAGTGCCTTCCGATAACTAACTCATTCTTTTGGCATATAAAAATCCAGGGAGAGTTACTCAAGCGCGTGAATTGGAATCCAGACTACCCTAAAAAAATTGACAGAAGCAAAATGAAACTGATCAAACAAAGGCACTGAATGTTCCATCAGTCATTCATAATGAAACCGGTTTCCTTTGACGTTTGCAGCTCCCCTTTTTTCTGATGCCTGAAATGTCAGCGTCTGTGAGAGTGTCTATTTCTGGCAGTTTTGCGCCAGACATTTCAGGATCCGACATGATCACGTTTAAAAAAAAAAAAAAAGGTGCAGCTGTTTGAACCTGAACCCTGGGCAAAACATTACTCATGCATTAACGTCTTGTATGTCTGCCACACATGCCAAAATGTCACATTCTGGAAGTACCAGGAATGTGTCGACAACATTTGCATGCCAGCTGCTTTGCTGAATCTTGTCAAGAAAAGATTAGGTAAACCTCGTAAAGATGACTCCAGTGCGCAAAATATTCTGTTCAATTAATTTAGAATGACTATTCACTGGAAGTCTTTTGGAAAGAATGCAGTATCCAGACTCCACTTCTTTGGTTGTGTCCAAAGTCTATGGAGAGTCAAGTGCATTTTCAAAAAATTTCTAAAAAAGTTGGCAAAGTTTCTCAGTCCCAGATTCATGTCTTTTCAACATTTTTGCAGTGGCTGACCTTCAAGGAGATAATATATGATGAAAAAAAAAGTGGTGTCAGGATGTAATGTTCTTTCCAGTCTTCTCATGCATGTGGTCTACACAATGGGGCAGATTTAGCCCATTTAGTGGTTTTACAGGTTATCCTATACAATAGCACTGCTTGGCTCTCTTCACGAGTCAACAACCAAAGTCACAGGTGACCGTCAGTCGGGGGAGTCAGTCAGTCAGTCAGTCAGTCAGATAGATACGAGGATACCAAGCTGGCACCCTCTGGGACCTGCAAAAAGCTCGGAGCAATAGACCTTTATCATAATGCCACCATTTCAGTCATGTTCCCTGTATCCAACAACAGTACTGAATGATAATGTTTTTGTGCAAAAAGGAACCAGACTATTTTTCCTTCTAGCCTCGCTTTGGTGACGTTGATTTGAATGGGGAACAAATCAAGATGGTCGCAACATGATAATGTCTATTGAACCTTTCTGTTCAAAGTAACTTGTGCTTGAAACCTGGACAACGTTTAAATAACAAAAATGGAACAATGGCACACTTCAATAATTTTCATTGTTTGGAAGTGTGTATTCATTTAATGCATGACCACCTGATTATTTCAGTTCTGCAATTTTTATTTTTATTTCCATTTTTATAAATTCTTTTAATTTAATTTCCATTATCAGCCAATGGAACCAGCATTGGCCTTTTGAGTTGTCAGCCCATCAATGGCCACGGGTACCAGGCAAACATCCATTAGTTTCACAATACTAGCATCCAGATGCCAGCCAAATCCACTTTGTCTGCCTGTACACGTTTACAATAGCCATTTCTCAAATCTTGGTTTCACCTCCAGTTTTGGCTTCGAATCTAGGTTCCTTATTTTAGACCAATGGTTTGGTTTTTTATCTCAACATGTCCCCTGTTTCATCTACAGAAATATCTCATCTTGTAATATGAAACCAAAACCTGGCGTTTTTTTTTAAATTTGCTGTCAACATTATAAGGGCCTCCAAGGGGACTGTACGTAGTCTGAGTATCACCCGTTCTACGGAGCGAGCCGTGTGCTCCGTAGTATCACCCGTTCTACGGAGCGAGCCGTGTGCTTCGATCCGTACGAACGTCTGATACATGCGTGCATGCAAATATTATGCAACGCAGCACATCAGCCAATCACAGCCGTTTACAGTCATTTTCCGTCCAGATTGTGACGGAGGATGTTGATTAGTCAACAGCTGTCAGCTGACTCAGCAGACATGGCGGCCTCCATGAAACCAACTTTTGTCAACAGAGACATGGAAAGATGTTTCTCGGAAGTGCTTAGCTCTCTGACAACATCATTTTCAACTCTAACAGATAAGCAGAAAAGTGCAATTAGCACTGTTGTCAAGGACAAACGTGACACATTTGTTCAGTTACGTACCGAACGCGAATCCAACCCGACTACTCGTATGCGCCATGTTTTCCAGCCAGCCGAACTGCTGTTGTACGATATAGTAGACGCCTGTTGATTGGTCAAAACTTGGCCAATCTACGCGGCCGTCTTGCATAATTAATCGTGGAATCTGCACGCATGTAATAGACGCTCGTACGAGCGTCTATTACATAGACTAAGGGGACTGGGGATAAATCTGAATCCAGAGACAATGCTGGAGATGAAGTCTAAGTTTGAGAATTGGCTCATATTAAGTACGATAAGAGCTTTACTAAAGTCTGGTACCCAGAAGCATTACAAGCTGTGATCAACACAAGTTCATTTGAAACTACTACAAAGTCTGCAAAGCTGCAACTGCTTTTCTTCTCAGACAAATGTTGATAATTCTGTACTCAATTTTTGTTTGTTTGCCTGAAAATATTCAATCAGCAAAAACCAAAATTATTCCTTTTCATTGCATTGAACATGAGCAGCTGATGAGGACCACATAAACACATAAGCACCAAAAGCTGACTAACAGAAGATCAATAACATGTAATAATACCCTTTTGCAGCATAATATTAAGTAAGAATTAAACATGCTAAATAGATCTCTTTGAACAAAGTTTGAAATTTTAAAGCTTCAAACATAAAGTTTGCAATGTATTTTTCAGACTTTACTGAATTTTCTTTTCAAGCAACATTACTTTCGTCAAGAGCAACTATGAGGCGTTAATAACAATACAACACTGTCTAACTTTTTACAAATGATATACTTTTAATCCGAGTTGAAACTTTTCCAAATTATATACAGATTACTGGCACCATTTCAACAAGAATTAAGACTGGGCCAACCAGGGTTTTTGACAAACGGTTTAGTCAAAATACAGCAAATGTGCCAATTGTTACTATACCGGTATCTTACAAGCAACCATCAAACTATTCTCTGTTTTGCCAAATCCTATAGAAGTTGTTTGTTACAGTCATTTACATGACCTTTGTTTCTGGTATATAAGCATTCCTTTTTAAGTACACATATATACACATACAGTCTGTTTTATACCTTACCGAGTGTCACTTGTGAACTAGACTTGCTTAATCCCCACCGTGGCCAAACCATTTGACTCAGATGACTACCTAGACCCCTTAGACCAATCACAAATCCTCTACATAAACGACTTCCCCAAATTTCTGGTTGGAGGCGTGATGTGGCACTACCGCGCCATGTGTGTGTGAGACTCGGCACGCGAGTGCAGTCTTTCAGTGGCCAAATATCTGTCAGGACGCCAGCTGTCAGCAATCATGGCGTGCGTGCATTGTTCTACATGGTCTATGCATTGTCCTATGCGCGGACGCGGCACATCACGCATGTAGACAATCCGTTCCGTACATTTTGTTCACAAGCTCAGATGAGTCGTTTATCCTTGTGTAGAGGCTCCGTGGACCAACTGTTTAAGTATTTTTAAGCGTTGAATACACTGAGTCTGGTGTCTGTACATACTCTCATCGTTCAACACAGTTAAGTCTGACAGTCTGATGCCTACACTAGGAATAATCACTTCATATTTACTCCTGTAACTCTTATGACAAATCATATCTCACATCAAAGCTGACCTCCAAATGTGAAATAAATATAAATAAGATGAATCTCAAGCTTTTTTAAAAACTGCTTATAGTTTGAATAGTCTGGTCTAAGACTACATTTGAAATTTGTTCTCCTGAATGTAGTTACTCCTTGAGTCTTGGGAATGTTGGCACCCAGACCCAAGAATTCCAAGCATACCTCATGGGCGTCTATTAGCATGAATAAACCATGCATGAGGTCTGCTCAAAATTACCAAACTTGCCAAAGACTGGATTTGAGTCACCTTGTGTGGCATTTTTCAAAGGTTTTGTGCATAGTCTGGTGAACACAGCATAACCATGGTCTTAGTGTTGCTTTTGTTCTGGTACAAAAGGCGTGAGTTGTTAAAAAAAAAGGCCTTTTGAGAAGGCTGCTTGTATTAAGGTTTAGCAGAGTGGTCTACGTGCACAGACAGGCCGTATGTAGAGCCTCCAGTGCGGATTGTCGTTATTAGTCACTCTCACAACTTAAGTCCATAAAAAAGGGGAGAGAGAGGTGAAAAAAGGCACAAAAAGGAAAGTTAAATAGGACACAGATGCCTTAGTCACATCCTTAATGGTAAAGCGCAGTCTTGCGACCAACCATGTTATGTATTCAAAATTGTGAAAGATTTCATTTGCTTGGAATCACTGTTTTGAAACATATGTTATGGTTTACATCAAAGCCTACAAGAGCTATACCCCTTGGAAATTGTATCACAAGACAGAAAATTTGTTCCAAAGTTTCTCTTTGTCAAAGGACAACTGACTCATCCGAGTTGACATATTGTTCCTAAAATATGATCAAGACTGTGAAACACATTGGTTGGTTGTCGTTTGCAAATAATATTTCTCCTCTACAAAAATCAGTCTTTATAGTTTAACTTTAAAAAATAAACTTACTTTCTCGAAGAAAAGTAACATTAAAACTTCTTTTCTAATCCTTAAAATGCAAGTGGCGTTATTTCTTTTGAGTAAAAAAAAGAGATATTTACACTTTTTGTTTGGAAAACAACATTGTTTTTCAAACTGGAACCTTTTGCAATCCATAATCGCTCCGCATACACTTAAGGTACGTTCTACAATATGTCCCACAACATAGTGAATTTATTTACAAAATAATGTATAAAAATGAATACGATATTTACAAAACGTTCACCAATAACTGTTACACAGAAATTCATAATGTTCATTCCTACAGAATTCGCAGCAAAATCATGCATCCAAACAAAATTATATTTCAAAGTTTTAAAATATCATTACTCTCTTGCAATGAGTGCCAAAAGTTAATACCGAAATACGCCAAACAAAATTGGGGGGAAAAATATAAGTCCACTTTCAGTACACAAACCTAATTTAAGTCGAATGCCAAGATTCATCACAAACCAATTTTCATTCAAATCTGCTTTAATGTTGTTTAACAATTCACATGATTTTTTTTTAGCTTCAGCATGATGACAGAAAAGTTTCCTTCCAGAAAGCATTTTGTGCCACTTTGATATATTTTCTCACCAACAAAACAATGTAAACAAAATATATGCTCCTTTCTATATTCTTTATCAAAAGTAATTTTTTATTCCTCAAAATAAATTTCAATTAAGTAACTCAGCATTTGTAAATCACGTACAAAATTAATCTTTTATTTTACCAAATTTCATCTTGCTTAATTAGATTTTCCCCAAATCCAAACCCCATATTCATTTATCTATCCTTTCAAAACAATACTCCAAACGAATGGAGGTAAAAATTAAATTACGTTTTGCCCTTCACCGACGTTTAACTTTTACAAATCAAGATAAACAGTTCATGATGACCCCAAATTTATAAAAGGTCAGGCAGGTCACATCACACGGCCAAGATGACCTAACAGGCAAATTCATTTAGTAATAACTTAAGACAGGAAGCTCAACAAAATGACGTTACATTATACACACATGTACAACCACTTCCTGCAATGCTCCAGTCAAAAAACGTTTCCATCTCGAAAATGACGCACTTCCGAAGATGCAGCTTTGTTATGACAAGCACCGCCCCACCCCTAGGGAGGGCGGAGAGGGGGGTGAGGGAAGGGAACGTCCGCAACCCAGGCGCGAATCTCTTAATCGAAGTCCTGTATTTTTGCATGCCCTGGAGGTTCAACAGCTGTCATCTGTCAAGTGTTGTTGCTCTTCCTGGCCCTGAGGGGGTGTAACACCGAGAACACCCCCCCTTGTGGGTCTTATATGGTCTGCTGCATGCACTTCCAGACGCCCTTCCGTTTTTTTTAGGGATGCGACAAGCGGGTTGTTACGGTGATCTGTGATGGTTAATAGCGGAGCCTGAGGTTGTAGACATCCTGCGAACCTGGGTAAGAAAGAATGACCCTTATAAGGATGACCTGCTTAAAGAAGGGTCTTTATCTTTTGTTTGTTTTCAATGCTGCATTATGAAATGGCTTGTGTGGCAAAACAGATGTCAAATAGGGTGATAGATCCCCAGGTGGTACTCATTGGTGTGTCAGGTCAAACCCGTCGATCAGCCTTTTAATTGATAGACTTAAGGTATCTAATATTTTTTACACAAAGAGTGTGCCACTTTCATCCCGGTGTTGGATTTTAGAAGATTCGGAAATGTTCCTTACAAAAAATGTGATGAGGGAGTTTTTAGTTAATGATAGAGAATCAGTTGATAATTTTTAAAAAGTTCGACATTTCGTTCCTAAGCAGCCTTTTTATTCCATTGACCTTGCGTATTTTATTAGTTTATACACAAACAATGTGCCATTGGTTCCTTCACATTGATGGATTTTGTAAAATTCAGGTAAAAACTTTTGTTTAGAAATTTCCTCTCTATAACTTGATCTTGTGCACTTATCAATTGTCCCGCCCCCCCCCCCCCAGCACTCTCCCATGTCTTATGTCGGGATTTGGTCATGTTTTTCAAGCCCCAGGGTAGGGATTTTGGTCACTCACAATAATTTTTACCCTTGGCAACTAGATGGAAAAGCAATCAGTAGAATATGCCCCACCAATGTATGTCAGAGATTGTCACTTATATTTTGCCCTAGGGGTGGGGATTTTCTCGCTTCAAAAGTGACTATCCCCATAATCTTGGGTAGGACAGCCTGGGGGTTGAAAGGGGGAAGGGGTGGGGGGGGGGAACAATTGATAGGCATGTTAGTGCCACATAAAATATGTTTACTGTTTCCAGAATCAAATATCAGGGAATTGCAATTAACAACAGGGAGTCAACTCTAAAAGTTGAGCCAGGGTTTTGATTTCAGGCTTGGAATTGATTCTATTCAACTCTGGCGTGGAGTCACCGAAGCCTAGCATGCAGGCTTGTACAGTCAGGTAACACAAGCGACGTACCTGGTCTAGGCCTCCAACCCTGCCTGAGACAACTCAGAATGCCAGGCCCCTGGATATCCTGCCGTTGAAGGGCTTGAGGGCCTCCCGCAGCGAGCTGAGCAGCGACAGGTGCAGCAGGCAGTCCAGGTCCTCCTCACGCTGCGAGTCCCTCTTCAGCAGGTCGCTGACACGGCTGTAGAGCTTGTTCAGCCACATGAAGCAGGTCCGGCAGTCGTCCCGGAAGCGGGTGCGGAACAGGCCTGGGGAGGTGGGAAGGGGGTAAGGGGGGGGGGGGGATAATATTTCAAGTAAAGTTTCTCAACTTGAATATGAGGCCAGACCAAAACAAAATGAGTCGGAAGTCACTTTAAAGCCATCTTTAAGTTGCAAGCACTTAAACAAATCGCACATTTCGAAATCAATAGAAACTGTTTTTACAGACATAATATCCTTCAGGATGTCAAACTCTTAACCATACACTACAGAAGATTACCAAACAGGAATTTCAAGTGTGGGTGCTAACTCTATGGGCACAAGTGGTTTTGCAAATGAGCCGTTTACATTACAGCTACACGTACATTTACGTACAGTACACGGGGAAAAGTTGACATCACACATTCCCACTTTAGAGCCTAAATAAACACAGAAAAGTTTCAGAAATGACAGTCGAGGACGTTTGTATTTTAGGGATGAAAGCTTATCCATCATTAGGTTTAAGGCTTTTCCTGAAAAAAAGCCACTTTTCCTCAGATTACTAGTCAGATTTGAGCATGAGTCACCAAGCCTTTGAAACCAAATCCAGTTTAGTTTCTCCCAGAAGCATTTATCTTGGAGTTTACAAAATACTGTAAGAAACAGGGCCTAATGTCACAGAGTTGTTAAGTGCAGAATTTTTATAGATTTTTATAGATTTATATATATTCTTTGTGTAGCCAGAGGTATTGGAATTGAAGGCCTTCGGGCCACAGTTTTTAGGTAAACTGTTTTAATTCCGGGCATATGCCCCTCGCTTTCGTCATGTTCGTTTTTGTTTTCTTGGTTTTTGGTTTTCTCTATATGTGAATGTTTGTTGTTTGTGTTTTTAATGCCGAATAAATAATAATAATAATAATAATAATACAATGTGCAATGCTTTTGACTGGTTCCCTGTTGATTTTTGCTCAAATGCACAACTCAGAGAGAAATCTTTTACGGCACAGTTTGTAAACAGGAGGTCGTTGGTTTGAGTCCCACCCGAGTAAGATCGTGATTTTAAAATCAAATCAAATCAAATGCAAGGGAAAAATGTGACACAGCAGAGAAGACCGTACCTCCTGAGTGATGTTTCTCAATCTCATGGCCAAACTTCCTGATGAGGAGCTGAACCAGACCGACGCTGGCATCCATGATGGCTTCATCCTTGGTGTAGAAAAGCCTGTCGATGATCGGCAATACTTGGGCAGCTAGGCTGAGGGTCCATTTACTCCTGTGTCATTGGAGAAAAATGAAAAACATGGACAACTGTGACTGCCTTTGCAAAAAACCTCAGCTACAGTTATTTTGACACAAGATTACTGGAACAGCAGAAAATATAGCTCTGCAAAAAAGCAGAGAACCAGCAGGACCAGTCAAAAACGACATATAAAGCATGACATTTTTAGCCGGTAAACAGTTTTTGCTATTCAAATCTAATCAGCACTTAAAGACAATTTCTTCGATTACATTTCCAATTTCAATTTGGCCAACTGATATGAAGGTAAACGCAAACTTCCTAACTCCAGGAATCTTCAAACTTTCAGCTTTTTTGGGGGGGGAGGGCTGAGCCTTCATAAGTTTTTTTTTTTTTTTTTTGTCTTGTGCACGATATGTCATCATGGTTCAAATTGGCTTTTGAATTCTTGCATGAAAGTTCTTTTTTGTTAAAACCTTGTTAAACAATTGACTTTTGTTTTTACTATTTAAAACCATTAAATTTGCTGTTTTTGTAGTCTGGATCCCTGACTCTACTTCGGACGAAACAGACTAATTTATAGACGTCAGGGAATTGTCAGGTCAGGCAACCAGACTAGCTGGCTCGCACCCGTTCACAGATGTGAAACCGATTGCAAACAAACTGTAACTAAGTTTGGTAAAGTGGAGGCAGTTTTGGAAAAAAGATGATCGATGGTCGGCCGACCACTTCTCGAAAATGACAGCACATCTGGTGCCATGATTGCACAGGATGCTTGAGACTATCATTCACTTTACAGTCAAGTGAGGTATTTCTAATCATTTGGTAGTCGCGTTTTTTATGTTGGTAAATGTTGTATATTACCCTTAAAAATGTACACAATCGTAAAAACTAAGTAGTTTGCGCAATTTACCAAGTGCATACTCTATGGACATCTAGCTGTGCAAAATATCGTTTTACACAATATATAGGATGTGTTTGATTTCAGAAAGTCTTTGTGTGACACTATCAACACTCTTTCAGCCAATTGTTTGATCCTGAGAAGCGTCAGATTACAAACTGGAAGTTCACCAGAAAGCCTGACGCCACGGAAATCGCCCCAGACAGATGATGAACGCAAGGGGCAAAATCAAAGACAGGTGTGAGCAAGTGAAATCTATGAGACAGCCGTCGGATATTATTCCTCTGCCATGATTCAGCATTGGGAGATTAAAGGCTGATCTCCGAATAAAGGAATAAAACGTGAGTTTTGTAAGTTGTGGCTTCCCTGTCACACAGCGTTGAATGGACCTTGAACTTTAATGTGTGCAAAAGTGGAGGTTTTGTTAACAGCTACGGATATCCACTGTAGCATGTCAATGTTAAATACAGCTGACTTGCGGCCAGCTTTCAAGAATGGGAAGCGTATAGAATGTAACAATGCTAGAGCAGGGACAGCCTATATTGCTCACTCGGCAATTATCCAACAGAAATTACCATGGATTTTATTAGATTTAGTATGGTTGAGGGTTCCAGTGTGCACATTTACCTTAACCTTAACTCCCTACCAAGTCAGCCAAAATCTATCAATGACCCTGCTTCACATAATGCTTCAGGACCAAATCCACTGAAATCCACCACAAGACCACCACTACTATAGGTTGATTTTGATGGACTTGGCACAGATGGCTTGTCTGCCAAAAGGGGGGATGGAGTTTGATGCAGTTGGGAAGGTTAGGGTTAAAGGTACGTAGGAACATTGGTAAAAATGCACTGAGAAACGGACCCAATGATTTAACGAGGAAAGTATTTCTCAAAGTGAAGATAGGGATGGTACCAAATACCATGTTAAATTATTCCGCCTGACATGGTATCGTTTGCCAGAAGAAAACAATGATTGAATGGAGGTTTTAAAAAGTGTGACCGTTGGCACACTTTTTTAAGTTTACATGCTTAGCAATGTAATCCCTGAGTTACCGTACAAGACCCCAAAAAAGTGTGCAAACATTTTCTGTTTTCTCAAAATGTATGGATGTCACTGAACTAAATCTTTCACAGGTTACTTGTTATGCACCCTACTGAAGATTTTGAGCAATTTTGTTGCTTCAAAGGAAGAAAAAAAGCACCTTTAACCCTAATGTTTCAAGATTCTTGAAATCCACCTGGAAGTTTTGAAGGATCTTGTAGGATTAAGGAAGGTAAAGCTGAACGAGTCAGTAATATTTCACATGGGCTTTGTAACTTTAGGTGCAAAGAACGTGCCGCTGGGTTTCAGCAAAGTGGTAAATATTGGAGGATTGAGAAAAACCCTTGCAAACATGGCAAGAGATTTAAAGTTTTGAGTGTGACATACATGTATACACCATATCTGCCATGATTCTTGGACAGTAATAATAATTCTAGCATTGTGTTAACTATGCTTCCTTCATCATGACTATATCTGTAATCATCAACAGTGCACAGTGATAGTAAACTTATTAGTTCCCGGACTGCCGAAACTGCCCAGCCTATAGACAAATCCGGCGGCAGCCATTTTCTGCGGTGGCGCAAGGCTCACGCGAGTGGGGCTCAGGTAGGGCGCACGCACTCCGGGCTAGCTCATTCGACCAATAGGAATACCAAAATGCGCGCGTGCCGCCTCTTTAAGAATGCGTGCAGTATGCGCGTGAGCGTGACACCACCCCAGTAAAAGCTTCTAATTCTGGTTGCTGAACTCCACTATACCCTCCCAAACGGCCCCAGCATTGTATGGTATTATGGTCTCAACAAGGAGTATCTATGTGATACAATACGTGCTTGTGGATTAAGGCATGCACGCTTTCACATTTGCCCCGTACCCACCCAGCTGTTAACGCCTACAAAATGTCAACTGTTCCCAACATGACGTCAGTCTGTCGCAGCCTCGGTCTGTGCACTTCCTTAAAGGTCAGGGAGCATATGGCACATGCAAGCGTAGCGGAGCCTGAATCTCCCTTCCCAGCCCTTGAAAGGTTCTGAACACAGGTGCTACACGTTGAAACAGATGAGCTTTTGGAGATGGCCAAGCAGATTACAAATTTCCCCTTCCCAATCCGCCAGTGATTCAGCAGTTTGGAGACTTACACTAATGCCCCTTTGAACTTGAACGGATTGCAACGTGTACCAGAGTCGGGTGTGTGACATAATCGGAAAAATCGTATTAAAATTGAAGAATTCAGGACTAAGGGGGTTAAAAGAAATAATAATGATGTTCACCGGAGTCTTATATAGTGCACATATCTACCAACAAATAGGTACTCAAAGCACTGATAATTATGTCTATTTTTTAAAGACAGGTAAATAAAGTTTATGAAATATGAAACCCATTATGTAGCACTTTTACAAGGGTTTACAAGGTGCTGTGGCGCATATTGCAGCCACTGCCAAAACATCGGGGGCCCGGAGCAAACCCCTTTTCTTAGCGAGAAGTGAACCTACGGCTTTACGTCCCACACGAGGACGAAGCAATAATGGTTAAGTGTCTTGCTTAAGGACACAAGTGTCCAGACCAGGACTCGAACCCACACTTTGCTGAACAGAAATACCAGTCCAGTGCTCTTAACCACTTGGCCTTGACACCCCACAATCAAGCAGTAAAAACTTGTGGCTCTAGAAAAAAAAGGGCAACTTTTTTCAAAAAACTGCTTGTATGCTACTTGCTTGGACTGGTTCACACTTTACATGCGTATGGTACAGGGTATGTACAAACGAGCATGCAAAAGAAGTCTTATTGTCACTGTTGAGGGATACTTGTGCAATGAGTTGATAATATCATTAAAGCCTTTTTGATCAGCCATTATTTGTTATTGGTGAAAATGAAGACTTTTACAGAAGATGCAAGAGCATGCACACCCAAAAAACAAAATTGCCCCTAACCCCTCAAAATCCCAAGCATGAAAATATTCACAAGGAGGAGCAGCAAATGGGCTGGAGGTTCTTTGTGAAAGTAATGTCAAGATTTATGATCTGAAAATGTGAGTGAATGATAAGTTATTAAACCTTTGAAATTGTCACCGAAAACGGAAACTGTTACTGAAAACTGTATACAGTGGAACGCCGCTATAATAAACATCGCGGGATCCACAGATTTTAAGCTGCGGGTGCTCCGGTACTCACTTTTGAATAAATAGGACCCTTCAGAACTTCACCCTGCACGCCCTGGTTGTAACTGACAGACGACTTTGAACACGAGCTGACTATTTAATTATTTTTTTACACAGTTTTTGAGCTTACTACCTACAGCAATGGGTAGCTTTTCCCTTAGTTCTATTCCCTGGGAAAATAATAGCCACTTGTTGCTCTTCTGTTGACATTTTTCAATAACAATGTTCGGTACGTTTTGTACACAAAAATTGGGAGCGAAGGACGATATTCAGTATAGCCTAATGTTCGGTATCGCAATGTTTGGTATGGCGACGTCCCACTGTTCTTGCAAGCCTATATATTGGACTTAAGAAAACAACTGACTTGACATCACCATTGCAACTTACTCATCGGTTGCCAAGACATTGAGGATGCTGGTCCAGGCCGGATAGTCGTTCTCCATCTCTTCCAGATCATCGCCCAGGCTGGACTTGCGAGTCCCCTCCAGCTCCCTGACTGCCGGTAGGATGGAGTACGGGGAGACCAGCTGCTTGGTCAGATGGTCAAAGGTCACCAACGCCTCCACGCAGTGCTTGTTGACCCAGAGAGTGCAAACGGTGTAGGTGGCCTGCCAACGGGAGAGATTTGAAGCATTTGGATGAACACATTTGTTTTTAAAGCCAGGTAGGGTCATTTGCAATTACCCGGAGAAGTACCTACCGATTTAATGGCAGAAGCCTTGCTCCAAGTGAGGATAGGACTGGAATCAAATAGTGGGAGGTCAATATTCAGAGCAATAGGTCAGTTGCGGATGATGGGATATGAAGTGTACAAGTAACTGTGTCACCCACAGAGTCACTGCACACAAAAAACAGCACTGTGGAGAGCAGTGAAGCGTGACTGAATCTGCCTGCTTGCCCTGAGCTTAACCACACAAAAGAATTGTGGTGCACGGATTTGAAGTGTTCTCCATACTCCACAGAAGATTAACTCAAAAGAATTTGAAATGTGGGTGCTAACCCTATGGGAAAAATTAGTTTTGCAAACTTAATGGTTGTGAAGTGCGGACTCATAGGAAGGTTAACAAGGAACTCACCTCTGAACTATTATCCTCAGCAACTTGGACTTTGTTGGCCTTCTTAACCTCAGCGTAATGGCCCTTCTTTGATATCCTCTCATACAGTGTTGGTTTAAGTTCTGCCTTGCTCATGTAAACCTCTTCATAGAAGTGCTCCACAGGATACGGTTCTTGACTGCTTCCTGTCGGAGGTTCTTCATCATCTCCTGTCACCACACCAGAGTCACAGGAGACATTCATTCCCATCTTGCCGAAGGCCAGAAGGCTCATGCCCCTTTTGCTGTTGCGGGACGAGGACCTGCGGACAGAATGTGCGTCAGGTCCCAGCACGCCGTCAATATCAGGCGCAAAGGAGCTCACCAGACTCTTGCGGACGTCAGCACTGGAGCGGTAGTACCACGTACGGCGGGGTTTTGGTGGAGGTTGGAAGTTCTGAGTCTTGCGCTCTGAGAAGCGATGCATGAAGTTCAGCTTGCGCTGCTTGGGGATGGTGTGGAAGGAGGCGCTCATCTCTGGCTCGGAGTTTGGGGGAGTGTCCTGGGTTGTCACCGTGTCCATCGATGCCACTGATTCCGCTTCTTCGTTCAGAGCTTCCAGGTCACTCCAGTCTGGAAGGGAGAGGGAGGTGGAGCTGATTGAGCTGGTTGGGCTGCTGTTGAGAGAGGACCGAAAGATGTAGGATGTGTCACGTAAGGTGGCAAAGGCCTTGGAGAACGCTTGTTGAGTTGCTTGATGGGCGCTGGAGACATTTGTTTGATAGTCATCCACCTGTGCACCATCTGTTTTGATCGCAGTGTGGTTGATGTAAGTATCGCTGACAGTTGTGTCACCATCCAAGAAGACGTCGTCGGTCTCGCTGGAATCCATGGAGACCCCCGGGAGGGAAAATGTTCCATAGGGACCACTCGGGACCGGTTTGAGAGGAGCAGTGCCAATGATGTTGTTCTCATAGATCCCAAAACTGCTCAGAATGTCTTCAGCAAGGCTCTGGTTCTCCAGGTACCTGTCAATAGGGAGTATGTCAGAGTCTAAGCTAAAGGGATCGCCAAGAGTCACATCACTGCTGGAATCAAAGCTGTCTTCATTTACCTTAGCTGAACCGCCAGCAAGAGTCTTTACAGAAGCTGAGCACTCTCTGCTGTGCTCTTTCTCCTCATTTCCTTTGTTCTCAAGCTCTTCATTATTTACTTCATCATAGAGAGCTTCTTCACCATCTGGTCTTTTGTCAGGATCCTTTTTACCTGAACGGACAAGAGCCTCGACTAAGTCAATTTCAGAATACTCTGTGAAAGTTTTCTCATCAGCGCTGTCGGATTCATCACCCACCAAGTCATCATCCTTGAAGTTGGTGTGAGGGGGCGGCTCTGACATGGGTCTTATCTTGGTCTTGGGCGGGGTTGATCCATACTCGGCCGAGAGGCGATTCTTAATCGCAGAATCCGTGTCCTGGACCTGCCAGTTGGGTTGGTAGAAATCATAGCGGAAGCCCGGCACTGTGGCAAAGCGGGTCCTGGATAAACCGCTCTTATCGCATCTGAGCTCGCACCTTCCTGGGAGGCTGAAGCAGGGACCTTCCAGGGTCTGCTTGGAATAAGAGCAATGGCCGCTGGTGTCGACACCGCTGCCCTGCTGCTCCAGGAGATCCACCGTCTCATTGCTGCTGCTGCTCTTTAGCGATCCGGAGCCCAAATCATCAAAGTCACACTCCAGCTTAGCCAAGTCGCAGCAGATGCTGGAGAACAGCCCCTCCCCTAAAATATGCTGCCACATCTGCAAATAATCCTCCTCCATCTCAAAATTGGGGAAGGACAACTTCTTATCATCCCTGCTCGCCAGGCGTCCCTTGAAGGCTCTGTTCTTGCGATTGCCATCGAGGAACACCCCTTCTCCTTTGCCATCACGGGCTATCTCGCCGCTGCAAACTGTGTGCCGTTTGGGCTCCTCTAGACCGAAATCCGAATCCGAGTCGGAGCACTGGTATTCCACTCTTGTGTCTAGATCATAAGAGAATGTGACACGACGCTGTGGGCAGGGCATACGCGGTGAATCCGGACTTTTCAGAATGCTGTGTTTCCGTTGGCCTGAGCTGGGACTGGAATCTGAAGAACTAAAGAAAAAGAGAGAAAAGATCAATAATGCTTTGCTGTTCTGCGACATAATGGCATTATGCACAGTGTCGAGTAGGTTGTTTTTTGATTGCCAATTGCAAAAAGATGGCAACTGAAGTTCACCATGTTTATACGTACGATGCGAGTGTTGTTTTCAGTAATACATGTACAAGGCTGAAGGTAAATAAATAATAAACAATAATTGTGCTTATAATAAAGCACTTTCCATCATATCAACAATCTCAAAGTAGTGACATTAGCACCCAATACAAGCATGATTATGTGATGCCATGGTAGTGGCTGAAATTTGTTATAATGTCAGATCACAGTTGGTACTGAAGTGTTGGGCGATTTGGCTACATCCCGAGGCCAAGCGGAGGGAGTAGTCTCAACTGGCCAATATCAAGGAACCACCCCATTTTCAAAATTTGGAAGGAAAAAAAAACATTCCATGGAAAATCCCTCCCATAAAATATATAATTCACCTTTTGTGAAGGTTTAATAATAATAATAATAATTTGGGAGGCTAATCATCCTTAATACTCGCAGCTGGTATGCTGAATTGCGAAGGACGCGGCTACAACGTGGTCAGGCCGCTGGCATGTAAAGGCGCCTATGGCTGCCGGCCACATCGACCCATATTATGACCACAGAGCACAGCCTGAGATCGAAAGTGTTTGATTTTTCCGGAGGGAGGAAAACCGGAGGGCCCGGAGAAAAACCCTTGTGGCACAGGAGAGAACCAACGCACAACTCTACTCACATGTGATCCGCGGCCAGGATTCGAACCGTGGTCACCTTGGTGAGAGGGGAGCGCTTTACGCACAAGCCACCCATGCCACCCTAGTGTGGTACCACCAGCTACCTAACTAGCGATCACTACTGTCGGGAGTCTAGGAGCTGATCTTGTTTGGGATACTTCACTGGTACTTCTGACCAGTTGGGTGACAGTTTGTGTGTTGCGCACACTGATCTTTATATAAAGACTGGATAGCATACAGAGAACTGCAAAAAGCCATTTGAAGCCATATTGGGGAGACCGGTTGGTGTTCTATAAAGGACAAGTTGCTGTCAGTTGTGATTCAATTTTGTAACATCGTGGTTCACCTGGTTCACCTTTTGTCCACCACCACTGACCACGGTTCACAGTTTTTCAAAAGTTGTGGTTCACCTTTTGAATGCCGCAGTTCACTTTTTACAACATTTTGAAATATAATCACGACAAAACTTGTCCTTTTCATAACATAATATGTACGTGAACAAAACCAGCATCAAATCTTGATACAGCGCACGCTGTATGTACGCGTAGAACGTTCGTATATATCGGCGGCCATTTTTGGAAGACCGGTGGTTGTGTGTGCAGAGTAGCTACTTTTACTTTCCCTGATGCTTTTGAAAATTGACACTGAAGAAGTGCATTTGGCTCATAAATAATGTATGAGGTGTAACAATAATGATTCACCCTGTCACAGAGTAATGTAATTGTCACGTCTCTTTTCTTCCGAGCGTCAAGCCTGACGTGAAGCGGTTGTGTCCAAATCTGCTCTGACAGGACACAAAGCCGGCAGGAAGGAAATAATTTGTCCACACCGATGGGGATATCCAGTGACGATGTTTGTCACGCCGTTATGATGTCGGGAGAGACCCTGAAAGCTTTGTTTTGCACAACGCGTCAAGCTGACGTGTTGTATAAGTGTTGTTGGCAGATCTGATCCACGTTTAAACAAACAAGTGTTTATTTAAGGGCAATTCAAGCATGATGTAAGGAAGTGTATAATGTCTGTGACAGAGCCACTTAACCTTGATATGTAATTACTGATTCGGCGAAATGATCCCAAACTCCTAGTCTGTAATCTCCTCGACCATTACCAGATGATGGATGTATCAGATTAAAAAAAAAAAAAAAATGTTCAGCACCTAATTTCACGAAGCGCTGCGACGCATCGCAATCCGAGTTACGACATGTTCATGTAACACACCACAACTCGTGACGCGTCATATATACCATTTCAAGAAACTTGCGATGTTTTGAACACGTCGTAAGTTCCTTCACAACAGCTTTAAACACATTGCAAGTAACAACGTGTCTAGTGGTCATCGCAAAATAAAAAGAGTCCTTTTCTTAGCCAGATTTATGCCATAAACATTACATAAACGAGATAACACAGAGACAATGTGTGTAAAGTTTTAAATAGAAAATTCATTGAATAATTATGAATTAGCCTAGAATATTGCAGTTGAAATTACAAATTAGCTATACAGTCCACTGGGAGCTTGTTTTCCTTTAAAATTGCATCATACATCCGCCATTTTGTTTTACGTTTTTAAAACTTTTTCGGGAGGAGATCTGATGACTTCTTTGTTGAATATCAGACGACTATTTCCTGTACACTGACTAAATATATAAAACAGTTTTGCGAAATGGATCTCAAGAAGCGTCGCAGCTGCGACACATCATAGGGATATGACGCGACTTGCAGCACTGCAATACATCATAAGTTACGATGCGTTTCATAAAATTGGGTGCAGGTTTATTCACTGAGCTCATAAAAGCTCTGTCACGGACATACACAATGCTGGAATTGCCTTTAACTCATGCAGGGAAGCACAGGTAGTCTTTGCTTGTAATGGAATTTTTTTACTTGTGATCATCGTTCTGTGCACAGACCTTGGGATGGGTGAGTGGTAGCCAAAACAGGCCATGATGCGGTAGAATGCCCTCTGGATCCCCGTGTTATCCCGGTACATTGCGCCAGCCCTGTCCAGGAGTGCCAGACCATTCTCCTTGATGTAGTCTGTGATTACCATGGACATCATGACAAGCCTTTCTGCTTCCTCTTCTGGGTAGCCTGGCGGAAAATAAAATAAAATTGTTGAGGAAATAAAAGTAAAAGTTCATGGTTGTGTGAGTTGGTGAGGTTTCCTGAAAATATTGAGGGAAAACTGGAAGTGAATATCACAACCCTTAACCAACTTAATCTACGTTTGTCTTTAGACTTGACAGCAAATCTCATATAATATATGTATGTGCAGATATAAGGTACCACAAAATATTCTGAAATCATTTTGGTTGCTACATGCCTAAACATTGCTGCTTTTCCTATTGTCTGACTAGCAAAGTTTACGTGGAACAAGTCACAATTTGTATGCATTGTAATGAGAACATTCTGCATCAGAAGTCATATGGACAACATAATGACCATTTTTTGTATGCAAATATAATTATATATGAGGTAGTGAGGTCGACGTTTCGTTTTAAAATGTAACAAATAAATAACAGCTGACAATTGACCAATTTGCACAGGAAAACCATGTTGGACAAATTTGAAGACAAAATCCCCTTCGGTCAATCTTTTTTTTTTTTTTCTTCTTCTTCTTCTTTTTATAATAGTCCCTCTGGCCGGTCAGAACAAATCCCAGCCAATGTTTTTACAGTCATCCTTGGATTGAACAGGTATATATTTCCTTTTAGAAGGATATTCCGCTTTAAAACTCACCAACATCCCTCTTTTGCCCCACCCCCAATCACACCCCATAAAGTCTGCCCAGTACTTCTAGCAATCGCACAGCCATTCTGTACAACCCACCAGTGAACATTCTGTGTTATGACTCATCAGCTGTCTATCAACCGCAATTTCCTGAAGTCTAAATCCCACTCCGATTAAAAAAAAGTGGTCGAGGATTATTTTGGGAACAACTGCTGCATCTTTCAAAAATACTGCACGCATAAGATTCTCGTAGAGCTGTCAATGAAATCAACAGGAAGTTACTAACGGTGTTTAATATGGGATCCTGTATAAAATGCGCACTTGCAAATTGATACTTTCAGCTTTCCTCTGTAATCTCTCTTTAGACTTTTATTTTGTAAAGATTTCAGACTGATCACGTTTCCAGGTTGAAAAGGTTCATGACTTATGTAAAACAGGATCAGGCACTGCGAATTACATGTGCATGAATTCAACAATCACGAGGATCAGAATGACATGGTTTGGATGAGTGGGTACTTGAATAAGTGGTTAGGGTTCTTGAATAATGACATGGGAGGGTTAGGGGTTCGAATCTAGGCGCTGCCCATGTGTGCTACATGTTGTACGTCCTTGGGCAAGGCACTTGATCTAGGTTACTCAATACAGGAAGATTGCCAACAACAGCTGCTGGTAACAATCTACATGTACCAGGACAATAGGCAACATCTTATTCTCTCGATGACATGAAAACACAACCCTGATGAACCACACCAGGGCTGGCGTAACTAGGGGGCATGGGGTATATGGCCCCCATCCCCGCTCTAGGTCTGTGCCCCAAAACCCCCTTGTGCCCACCCTTCCTCCTTATCGTGCCCACCTTTCCCCCCTTATCCCCCCCCCCCCCTCCACAACTCAGCATTCGTGGAGGGCAAAAATGAAGGTTTTATTGTTGAAAAACTTCTTGAAATAACATGCTCCTCTCCAAAATTGAGGCAATCCTGTATGTGTGCCCCCCTGCGAACTGAACCCAAGTTGCGAGAATGTGTAGAATGCCATGGTCCAGTGGTTACAGTGTTTGACTCATGTACGATGGTACGTGGGTTTGAACCCTTCCAGGAACATGGTGTTTGTGCCCTTGGGCAAGACACTTTATTACAATTGCCTCTCTCCACCCAGAGTATGAATGGGTACCTGTGAGGTTAGAGGACCAAATGTGCGGTGAGATCGGCAGCCGCATGGTCTCGTGGGCTGATGGAAGGGGGAATCATTGTAAAGCGTTTCGGGGATTGTTGATACGATGGAAAGCGCTATAAGCATTACAATTTATTTATTTATTCTATTTTTTGTAGCAAGTTCCATCCCTCATACTAAATCAATGTGTAGTGGAACTCTTATGCCAGAACCTGCTTTCTCCATTCATATAATTTATCTCAATTTAAAGGCATACATATAGGATCATTTGCTATTCAAGCATTTTGTTTATTTCCAATGACAACACCACTTAAAATCCAAAGAAGAATGTTCAAAACCTAACCTGTTGAAGTTTGAGCTCAGTGGATATTACACTTTTCAAGAAAGCATCAAAAGAGCCTGACAATGTTTTAACAGAACCCTTTATTTCCAAAAATCAGTCAACTGTCTGATCGTTGAAAAATCACCTACATTATGATTTTTGCTAAATGATGTGTTCTTATTCCTCCATGATGACAGCAAGCCAGACAGAATAATTTCAAGGGGTGTATATAGTACCAGTACAATTCAAGCATGGAGGAATAAGTAAGCTTTTTTTATAATTTGGGAGGTTACCTTGGGATAAATGCAAATGATCCTATATGCCTTTAAGCAAAGTGCGAGTAGATTTCTTCTGAATCTCTCTTAGAAATTGCATCTTTCTGTCTTTTTTTGCTCCACCAACATGAGAGGCCTTTTACCTTGTGGATAACAACTTCCCTTAAAAATATGTAAAAAAATTGTCTAAAAAACAGTTTACGGTAAAAACAAGAAGTATCAGTATGTCGTTCAATCAATTAAGCATATCCTTCAAACATAAAGAAGATAAAAATCTCATTTCTATTTTAAGAAAAAAATGCGGAAGTATTGATAAAGCCACTCGCAGTGAGATGCACTCGGCCCCATTTTTAGATCACATGGCAAGAATAGTAACACTTGACAGGGTGAAAAATGATTTTAATTTTCAATTGAAAGATGACTGTTCAGTGTTATGTGTGATGGTGAATTCAGTCCGACTACTATGAAGAAATTAGAAGTGGAAATGTAGAATATCCTATTTCAACCCCTCCGGGATATGAATTAATTTTTTTTTTAACTTGCATGATTAACAAGCATATGTTTCATTTATAATTTTATGTACCTATTTAAATTTTTCTCCCTTGGGTTATTTCATGTCAAATCACCCCCCAAAATTTGAAAGTTTAAACCCCACCCCCTTCAAATTGGCTCACACATGTATAGTGCATGGGGAAAGTCAACTATCAACTTCACAACTAGGGCTGTTGATTTTCCGTATCATTTTCTTTTTCCACTTCCGGAAATCTTGAATTCTATTTCAGGAAATCCTGAATTCCATTTCAGGAAATTCTAAAATCTATTTTAACCTTGAAACTGAGAAAGGAAATCGGTTTTCTGCATTCCGTTTCCATTTTTCTACAGTTGATGTCAACTGAAAATGGCTGGACGTTTTCTGCCAAACAATTTTGGTAAAGAATTTTAGTAAACAAAACTGCCCACACTGTACAACTTATGCTTTGAATTTAAAAAAATGTGTGCAGAAAATATTCAATTACCAATGTTTTGCATGTCTGTGTACACATTACACGGTTTTTCCAAAAAGCCAAACTCCACTTCGACTGATAAATTCCATGAACCCTAACCATCCCCATCCAGTCAAACTCCAACACCAGGGTTTGTTGGAATCTGTTGGAGTGAATACTGATTATGTTTGTCATGTACATGGGGTTAGGCATACCACCAATAGTCAGAGTCTTACAGTTTTTGTGTACAGTTTACCGAATGATGTTGCCAGAAAGATGAAGGTTCCTAATAAATCACTCTAAGGGTTAATTCCGGAAAATCAGCGGGCCGTAAATGCAACTTTGGAGTTGCGTCGTTACTTGATCAAGCCACTGATCTTTTTTAAGACAATCAGCCTCCATTTATTACTCAATGTCTTTGAAGTCTTTAAAAATCGTCAGTAAAAGTCTTGACTCATTGCTCAGCTGTTGCTGAGCGTCCACCCACGAGCCACTCGGCGTAAGATTAATGCCAAGGGATCAAACCGCAAGCCTTTGCCTTGAAAAGTCAGACGCTCTCCGTTTCACACGAAAACAGTTTGAACAAAATGTTGACAGGGGATTTGGGAGACAGGAATACAGTCCAAAAACTCTCTTTACTAAAAGTCCTAAAATGTTCCTGTCGTGGATATGTGTTGGGAGGAAGTCAAATTTAAAATCAGCCAACACCAAGGAGTCATTTACACCATTTCCCCTACAACCCTGTTGTATTTGTGTGCCCAGGAGAGTTTGTATCAGCATTTTGTAGCTGTGAATCTATTCACAAACAGCTTTTGTACGACTTTCAAAAGCTCCAGTGGGGGACACACTGCATGCACACACGGGCGTGTTCATCTATTCAAACTGTGGACAAAAAATTCCAGAGAACAAAAAAGAACAATATCGTCCACGATTCCCAGCATACGTCCACGATTGGGGTCGTGTACAAAACCTATGGGAGTCTTCCTGAAGAGTACAAACAAAAGAGGGACAATAGGACATCCACGATCGACGGTGTGAACGCGCTTGTCTGTACGTGTTCTACATAACACCCGAGGACCGACACACAAAAGGAGAACAACAGATCCTTTCAGTCCTCAGGAGTTGGGTCTTTTGTTGGAAACGGTCCTCTGTAGTAAGTTTGTGTGCTTAGTCTATGGGAGAGTCTTATATTACAGGGACAAAGGAAAACACAAAGCATTGTCCTCGAGAGTACAGTAAAACAAGAGTGGGTGTTCGTGCACTTACGGCACAAAGTAGGCACAACTTTTTTTATTCTGACTGTGCACAAACTAGTTGGGTCTTCTTAGTTGCCATTGGTGCACTACTGTTAAAAGCCAAAGGAATTGAAAAAGAATGTCCATAACTTGATGTACTGATTGAAAGGATGGCTAGGCTGAGTTTTAATTACTCGACTACGGCTACCAATTACACATGTGCCTATGGAACGGCTCAAGACACTTTCCATAGACATGTGTGTTACCGCTAGCCGTAGCCGCCTAATTCAGATGCGGCTTTACATACCTTGCTGCACAGCCCATGAGGTGAACTGCACCATGGTGCTAGTCACGTTGGCTAGCACCCCACAGACGGCTTGGACGATGGGGGGATCACTGATGTGGGCCTCCAAGGTCCTGAGAAGAACCTGTATGCCACTCTCTCTGACTGGGGCCTGGGATTGAGGGATGAAGACAAAAATGGGGGTCGAGGTCAGTGGATAAGCTGTGAATTTTAAATTGGATTATTAGCTGTGAAACCTTTCCCTGAAAGGTTACTTTACTTTTATTTTATTCTTATCATTTTATACAGGGCCCTCAGTAATAGCGTTTTTTAACTAATGACGCTACCCTGTCTAAATAAAACAATAAATAAATACTCTAATCAAAGATCATTTCAAAACATTTTGTTAACTAAATTCTTATGAATGTATCATAAACAAATTGCCAAAATTGCTTGATATTCAAAGAATTATGAAGTGAAAAATCTTACATTGGAGGAAAACAATTGATTGCATGTATCACACACAATTTGAGGTGACAGGTAGCATATATAAATATATAGGCAACCACTGGCCCGTTTCACGCTATTGCTAAGTATACGTATTTGTTTAAACACAAAAGCCAAACTTGTAAGACAAACTGATCATGAACAGTACTCGGGAGATTAATGCTCAGCACAAATATTGAACGACATTGTTTTCTTAGCAGCTCCACGGCACTTTACCTAGTTGTTTCATAACCGTTAGTTATCACACAAATTTGTCAATGAGAAATTTGGTACACGCAAATATTGCTTGTTGGGCAATAACAGATAACGAGCCATTAAACTATCATACAATGTAATTTTCTTGTAACTGGTTCTCAGCCAATTCACACTTACATGTAGTACATAAATTTCCTAAGCAATATGTTTATAAAGCGTGGCAAGTCCAATCAAGGGCAAGTCAGATCCTGATCAATCGTAAGCAGCTCATATCATTAACATTGTGGAGTGCTGTGGTCCAATGTTAAGTGTTGGTTAGCAATGGCACGTGGGTTCAAACCCTGACGGGGAACATGGTGCTTGTGTTCTTGGGCAAGACACTTTACTACCATTCCCTCTCTCCACCCAGGTGTTTAAATGGGTACCTGCGAAGGTAGAGACCAGAATGCCCTGATCTCGAGCTGCTGCAAAAATTTGTCTCATGACTTGATGAACAGGGATTTTAACTGCAAAGCGCTTTGAGATCGTTGGTATAAAGTCATTATTACATAACATAACTGCAAAACCCTGAAGTTACAGAATAATCAAGGCTGTGATCCTAGGTGAATCCCACATGCACATGCATACACACATGAACGCGGGATGGGACTTCATGGGTCATGGGGGTAGTGCGTGAATACATTGTAGGCTTCGCGTGCATGCGATCGGATCGGGGTTTCGCCGTGTGTGGACGACGTGGAGCTCGGTAGGCTGTGCTCCTCGGCCTGGGCCAGCAATGACACACTGTTACATCGCATACACAGCCGTGCATTCAAGGCTAGAAACAATGCTGAATCCTTACCTTTTGCAACGGCGTGGGCCTGAACTTGGCCAGGGGCTCCAGCACCCGGCAGCCGCACAGCTGGACCTCGGCCGAGCCCACATGGACCGCCATGGTGCCCAGCACCGTGGCCGCGACCTTGAG
>CM057149.1:35620961-35666961 GCA_029964075.1 Patiria pectinifera | reverse complement strand
CAATGGGTAGCTTTTCCCTTAGTTCTATTCCTGGGAAAATAATAGCCACTTGTTGCTCTTCTGTTGACATTTTCAATAACAATGTTCGATGCGTTTGTACACAAAAATTGGGAGCAAAGGACGATATTCAGTATAGCCTAATGTTCGGTATCGCAATGTTTGGTATGGCGACGTCCACTGTTCTTGCGAGCCTATATATTGGACTTAAGAAAATAACTGACTTGACATCACCATTGCCACTTACTCATCGGTTGCCAAGACATTGAGGATGCTGGTCCAGGCGGGGTAGTCATTCTCCATCTCTTCCAGATCATCGCCCAGGCTGGACTTGCGAGTCCCTTCCAGCTCCCTGACCGCCGGTAGGATGGAGTACGGGGAGACCAGCTGCTTGGTCAGGTGGTCAAAGGTCACTAACGCCTCCACGCAGTGCTTGTTGACCCAGAGGGTGCAGACGGTGTAGGTGGCCTGCCGACAAGAGAGATTTGAAGCATTGGATGAACACGTTTGTTTTGAAGTCACGTAGGATCATTTGCAATTACCCGGAGAAGTACCTACCGATTTAATGACGGAAACCTTGCTCAAAGTGAAGGTAGGACTGGAATCAAATAGTGGGAAGTCAATATTCAGAGCAATAGGTCAGTTTCAGATGATGGGATGTGAGGTGTACAAGTAACTGTGTCACACAGAGAGTCACTTCTCAAAAAACAGCACACCGGAGAGCAGTGATGCCTAACCGGATCTGCCTGCTTCCCCTGAGCTCAACCAAACAAAAGAATTTGGCAGGGATTTGAAGTGTTCTCCATACTCCACAGAAGATTACCTCAAAAGAATTTGAAATGTGCGTGCTAACCCTATGGGCAAAATTAGTTTTGCAAACTTAACAGTTGTGAAGTGCGGACTTATAGGAAGGTTAACAAGGAACTCACCTCTGAACTATTATCCTCAGCAACTTGGACTTTGTTGGCCTTCTTAACCTCAGCGTAATGGCCCTTCTTTGATATCCTCTCATACAGTGTTGGTTTAAGTTCTGCCTTGCTCATGTAAACCTCTTCATAGAAGTGCTCCACAGGATACGGTTCTTGACTGCTTCCTGTCGGAGGTTCTTCATCATCTCCTGTCACCACACCAGAGTCACAAGAGACATTCATTCCCATCTTGCCGAAGGCCAGAAGGCTCATGCCCCTTTTGCTGTTGCGGGACGAGGACCTGCGGACAGAATGTGCGTCAGGTCCCAGCACGCCGTCAATATCAGGCGCAAAGGAGCTCACCAGACTCTTGCGGACGTCAGCACTGGAGCGGTAGTACCACGTACGGCGGGGTTTTGGGGGAGGTTGGAAGTTCTGAGTCTTGCGCTCTGAGAAGCGATGCATGAAGTTCAGCTTGCGCTGCTTGGGGATGGTGTGGAAGGAGGCGCTCATCTCTGGCTCGGAGTTTGGGGGAGTGTCCTGGGTTGTTACCGTGTCCATGGATGCCACTGATTCGGCTTCCTCGTTCAGAGCCTCCAGGTCACTCCAGTCTGGAAGGGAGAGGGAGGTGGAACTGATTGAGCTGGTTGGGCTGCTGTTGAGGGAGGACCGAAAGATGTAGGATGTGTCACGTAAGGTGGCAAAGGCCTTGGAGAACGCTTGTTGAGTTGCTTGCTGGGCGCTGGAGACATTTGTTTGATAGCCATCCACCTGTGCACCATCTGTTTTGATCGCAGTGTGGTTGATGTAAGTATCGCTGACAGTCGTGTCACCATCCAAGAAGACGTCGTCGGTCTCACTGGCATCCATGGAGACCCCCGGGAGGGAAAACGTTCCATAGGGGCCACTCGGGACCGGTTTGAGAGGAGCAGTGCCAATGATGTTGTTCTCATAGATCCCAAAACTGCTCAGAATGTCTTCAGCAAGGCTCTGGTTCTCCAGGTACCTGTCAATGGGGAGTATGTCAGAGTCCAAGCTAAAGGGATCGCCAAGAGTCACATCACTGCTGGAATCAAAGCTGTCTTCATTTACCTTAGCTGAACCTCCAGCAAGAGTCTTTACAGAAGCTGAGCACTCTCTGCTGTGCTCTTTCTCCTCATTTCCTTTGTTCTCAAGCTCTTCATTATTTACTTCATCATAGAGAGCTTCCTCACCATCTGGTCTTTTGTCAGGATCCTTTTTACCTGAACGGACAAGAGCCTCGACTAAGTCAATTTCAGAATACTCTGTGAAAGTTTTCTCATCACCGCTGTCAGCTCCACCACCCGCCAAGTCATCATCCTTGAAGTTGGTGTGAGGCGGCTCTGACATGGGTCTTATCTTGGTCTTGGGCGGGGTTGATCCATACTCGGCCGAGAGCCGATTCTTAATCGCAGAATCCGTGTCCTGGACCTGCCAGTTGGGTTGGTAGAAATCATAGCGGAAGCCCGGCACTGTGGCAAAGCGGGTCCTGGATAAACCGCTCTTATCGCATCTGAGCTCGCACCTTCCTGGGAGGCTGAAGCAGGGACCTTCCAGGGTCTGCTTGGAATAAGAGCAATGGCCGCTGGTGTCGACACCGCTGCCCTGCTGCTCCAGGAGATCCACCGTCTCATTGCTGCTGCTGCTCTTTAGTGATCCGGAGCCCAAATCATCAAAGTCACACTCCAGCTTAGCCAGGTCGCAGCAGATGCTGGAGAACAGCCCCTCCCCTAAAATATGCTGCCACATCTGCAAATAGTCCTCCTCCATCTCAAAATTGGGAAAGGACAACTTCTTATCATCCCTGCTCGCCAGGCGTCCCTTGAAGGCTCTGTTCTTGCGATTGCCATCGAGGAACACCCCTTCTCCTTTGCCATCACGGGCTATCTCGCCGCTGCAAACCGTGTGCCGTTTGGGCTCCTCTAGACCGAAATCCGAATCCGAGTCGGAGCACTGGTATTCCACTCTCGTGTCTAGATCATAAGAGAATGTGACACGACGCTGTGGGCAGGGCATACGCGGTGAATCGGGACTTTTCAGAATGCTGTGTTTCCGTTGGCCTGAGCTGGGACTGGAATCTGAAGAACTAAAGAAAAAGAGAGAAAAGATCAATAATGCTTTGCTGTTCTGCGACATAATGGCATTAGGGACACTGTCGAGTAGGTTGTTTTTCGATTGCCAATTGCAAAAAGATGGCAACTGAAGTTCACCATGTATATACGTATGATGCGAGTGTTGTTTTCAGTAATACATTTACAAGGCTGAAAGTAAAAAAATAATAAACAATAATTGTGCTTATAATAAAGCGCTTTCCATCATATCAACAATCTCAAAGTAGTGACATTAGCACCCAATACAAGCATGATTATGTGATGCCATGGTAGTGGCTGAAATTTGTTATAATGTCAGATCACAGTTGGTACTGAAGTGTTGGGTGATTTGGCTACATCCCGATGCCAAGCGGAGGGAGTAGTCTCAACTGGCCAACATCAAGGGAACACTCCATTTTCAAAATGTGAAATAACATTTCCACGGAATACAAATGTATATCCCTCCCATAAAATGTGTACAATAATTTGCTTGTCATGAACAATGATGAAGGTTTGAGTGTGGTACCACCAGCTACCTCACTAGCGATCACTACTGTCGGGAGTCTGGGAGCTGATCTTGTTTGGGATACTTCACTGGTACTTCTGACCAGTTGGGTGACAAGCTGTGTGTCGCGCACACTGATCTTTATATAAAGACTGGATAGCATACAGAGAACCGCAGAAAGCCATTTGAAGCCATATTGGGGAGACCGGTTGGTGTTCTATAAAGGACAAGTTGCTGTCAGTTGTGATTCAATTTTGTAACATCGTGGTTCACCTGGTTTACCTTTTGTCCACCACCACTGACCACGGTTCACAGTTTTTCAATCGCCGTGATTCACTTTTTGAACGCCGCAGTTCACTTTTTACAATGTTTGGAAATATAATTACGACAAAACTTGTCCTTTTCAAAATATCATAATATGTACAAGAAACAAAATGCGCATCAAATTTTGATACAGCGCACGCTGTATGTACGCGTAGAACGTTCGTATATATCGGCGGCCATTTTTGGAAGACCGGGGCGAGTTGGTCAAAAAGCAAAAATAAGTAAATGTACAGCATATGGGCATACGCTATCCAGTCTTTGTATAGAGATCAGTGGTTGTGTGTGCAGAGTAGCTACTTTTCCTTCCCCTGATGCGTTTGAAAATTGACACCGAAAGAAGTGCATTTGGCTCATGAATAATGTATGAGGTGTAACAATAATGATTCACCCTGTCACAGAGTAATGTAATTGTCACGTCTCTTTTCATCCGAGCGTCAAGTCTGAAATGAAGAGGTCGTGTCCAGATCTGCTCTGACAGGACACAAAGCCGGCAGGAAGGAAATAATTTGTCCACACCAATGGGGATATCCAGTGACGATGTTTGTCACGCCGTTGTGATGTCGGGAGAGACCCTGAAACCTTTGTTTTGCACAACGCATCAAGCTGACGTGTTGTATAAGTGCTGTTGGCAGATCTGATCCACGTTTAAACAAACAAGTGTTTATTTAAGGGCAATTCAAGCATGATGTAAGGAAGTGTATAATGTCTGTGACAGAGCCACTTAACCTTGATATGCAATTACTGATTCGGCGAAATGATCGCAAACTCCTAGTCTGTAATCTCCTCGACCATTACCAGATGATGGATGTATCAGATTAAAAAAAAAAAAATGTTCAGCACCTAATTTCACGAAGCGCTGCGACGCATCGCAATCCGAGTTACGACATGTTCATGTAACACACCACAACTCGTGACGCGTCATATATACCATTTCAAGAAACTTGCGATGTTTTGAACACGTCGTAAGTTCCTTCACAACAGCTGTCTAGTGGTCATCGCAAAAAAAAAAGAGTCCTTTTCTTAGCCAGATTTATGCCATAAACATTACATAAATGAGATAACACAGAGACAATGTGTGTAAAGTTTTAAATAGAAAATTCATTGAATAATTATGAATTAGCCTGGAATATTGCAGTTGAAATTTCAAAGTAGCTATACAGTCCACTGAGAGCTTGTTTTCCTTTAAAATTGCATCACACGTCCGCCATTTTGTTTTACGTTTTAAAACTTTTCGAGAGGAGATCTGACGACTCTTTGTTGAATATCAGACGACTATTTACTGTTCGCTGAATAAATACATAAAACAGTTTTGCGAAATGGATCTCAGGAAGCGTCGCAGCTGCGACACATCATAGGGATATGACGCGACTTGCAGCACTGCGATACATCATAAGTTACGATGCGTTTCATGAAATCGGGTGCAGGTTTATTCACTGAGCTCTTAAAAGCTTTGTCATGGACATACATAACGCTGGAATTGCCTTTAACTCATGTAGGGAAGCACAGGTAGTCTTTGCTTATAATGGAAGTTTTTACTTGTGATCATCGTTCTGTGCACAGACCTTGGGATGGGTGAGTGGTAGCCAAAACAGGCCATGATACGGTAGAATGCCGTCTGGATCCCCGTGTTATCCCGGTACATTGCACCAGCCCTGTCTAGGAGTGCCAGACCATTCTCCTTGATGTAGTCTGTGATTACCATGGACATCATGACAAGCCTTTCTGCTTCCTCTTCTGGGTAGCCTGGCGGAAAATAAAAATAAATTGTTGAGGAAATAAGAGTAAGTTTATAGTTGTGTGAGTTGGTGAGGTTTCCTCAAAATATTGGGGGAAAACTGGAAGTGAATATCACAACGCTTAACAACCAAATGTATCTACGTTTGGCTTTAGACTCGACAGCAGATCTCATATAATATATGTATGTGCAGATATAAGGTACCACAAAAGATTCTGAAATCATTTTGGTTGCTACACGCCTCAACATTGCTGCTTTTCCTATTGTCTGACTAGCCCAGTTCACACGGAACAAATCACAATTTGAATGCATTGTAATGAGAAATTCTGCATCAGAAGTCGTAAGGACAATATAATGACAATTTTTTGTATGCAGATATAATTATACATGAGGTAGTGAGGTCGACGTTTCGCTCTCAAATGTAACAAATAAATAACAGCTGACAATTGACCAATTTGCACAGGAAAACCATGTTGGACAAATTTGAAGACAAAATCCCCTTCAGTCAATTTTTTTTTTTTTTTTTTTTTTTTTTTTATAACCTGATAACAGTCCTTCTGGCCAGTCAGAACAAATCCCAGCCAATGTTTTTACAGTCATCCTTGGATTGAACAGGTATATATTTCCTTTCAGAAGGATAGTCCGTTTTAAAGCTCACCAACATCCCTCTTTTGCCCCACCCCCAATCACACCCCATAAAGTCTGAACGGTACTTCTAGCAATCGCACAGCCATTCTGTACAACCCAACAGTGAACATTCTGTGTTATGACTCATCAGCTGTCTATCAACCTCAATTTCCTGAAGTCTAAATCCCACTCCGATTAAAAAAAAGAGTGGTCGAGGATTATTTTGGGAACAACTGCCGCATCTTTCAAAAATACTGCACGCATAAGATTCTCGTAGAGCTGTCAATGGAATCAACAGGAAGTTACTAACGGTGTTTAATATGGGATCCTGTATAGAATGCGCACTTGCAAATTGATACTTTCAGCTTTCCTCCGTAATCTCTCTTTAGACTTTTATTTTGTAAAGATTTCAGACTGATCACGTTTCCAGGTTGAAAAGGTTCATGACTTATGTAAAACAGGATCAGGCACTGCGAATTACATGTGCATGAATTCAACAATCACGAGGATCAGAATGACATGGTTTGGATGAGTGGGTACTTGAAGTGGTTAGGGTTCTTGAATAATGATGTGGGAGGGTTAGGGGTTCGAATCCAGGTGCTGCCCATGTGTGCTACATGTTGTGTCCTTGGGCAAGGCACTTGACCTTTGTTACTCACACTGGAATAATTGTAAAATGTTTCGGGGATTGTTGATACGATGGAAAACGCTATAAGCATTACAATTTATTTATTTATTTTATTTTTTGTAGCAAGTTTCATTCCTCATACTAAATCACTGTGTAGTGGAACTCTTGTGCCAGAATCTGCTTTCTCCATTCATATTTAATTTATCTCAATTTAAAGCCATATAGGATCATTTGTTATTCAAGCATTTTGTTCATTTTCAATGACAACACCACTCAAAATCCAAAGAAGACTGTTTAACACCTAACCTGTTGAACTTTCAGCTCAGTTGATATTACACTTTTCAAGAAACTTAGCACAATGTTTTAACAGAACTCTTTATTTCTAAAAATCAGTCAACTGACTGATCGTTGGAAATCACCTACATTTTGATTTCTTCTAAATGACAGCAAGCCAGATGGAATAATTTCACGGAGTGTTTAGTACAATCCAAGTAAGCTTTTTGATAATTTGGTAGGTTACTTTGGGATAAATGATCCTATATGCCTTTAAGCAAAGTGCGAGTAGATTTCTTCTGAATCTCTCTTAGAAATTACATCTTTCTGTCTTTTTTTTTGCTCCACCAACATGAGAGGCCTTTTGCCTTGTGGCTAACAAATTCCCTTAACAATCTGTAAAAAAAAAATTGTCTAAAAAAACAGTTTATGGTAAAAACAAGAAGTATCAGTATGTCGTTCAATCAATTAAGCACATCCTTCAAACATAAAGAAGATAAAAATCTCATTTCTATTTACAGAAAAAAAATGCGGAAGTATTGATAAAGCCACACGCAGTGAGATGCACTCAGCCCCATTTTTAGATCACATGGCAAGAATAGTAACATTTGACAGGGTGAAAAATGATTTGAATTTTCAATTGAAAGATGACTGTTCAATGTTATGTGTGATGGTGAATTCAGTCCGACCACTGTGAAGAAATTAGAAGTGAAAATGTAGAATATCCTATTTCAACCCCTCCGGGATATGAATTGATTTTTTTTAACTTACATGATTAACAAGCATATGCTTTATTTATAATTTTATGTACCTATTTTAATTTTTCTCCCTTGGGTTATTTCATGTCAAATCACCCCCCAAAATTTGAAAGTTTAAACCCCACCCCCTTCAAATTGGCTCACACATGTATAGTGTATGGGGAAAGTCAACTATCAACTACACAACTAGGGCTGTTGATTTTCCGTATCATTTTCTTTTTCCACTTCCGGAAATCTTGAATTCTATTTCAGGAAATCCTGAATTCCATTTCAGGAAATTCTAAATTCTATTTTAACCTTGAAACTGAGAAAGGAAATGCATTCCGTTTCCATTTTTCTACAGTTGATGTCAACTGAAAATGGCTGGACAACGTTTTCTGCCAAACAATTTTGGTAAAGAATTTTAGTAAACAAAACTGCCCAAGCCTGTACAAATTATGCTTTGAATTAAAAAAAAATGTATGCAGAAAATATTTCATTACCCATGTTTTGCATCTCTTTGTACACATTACACGGTTTCTCCCAAAAGCCGAACTCCACTTCGACTGATAAATTCCATGAACCCTAACAATCCCCATCCAGTCAAACTCCAACACCAGGGTTTGTTGGAATCTGTTGGAGTGAGTACTGATTATGTTTGTCATGTACATGGGGGTAGGCATACCACCAATAGTCAGAGTCTTACAGTTTTTGTGTACAGTTTACCGAATGATGTTGCAAGAAAGATGAAGGTTCCTAATAAATCACTCTAAGGGTTAATTCCGGAAAATCAGCGGGCCGTAAATGCAACTTTGGAGTTGCGTCGTCACTTGATCAAGCCACTGATCTTTTTTTAAGACAATCAGCCTCCATTTATTACTCAATGTCTTTGAAGTCTTTAAAAATCGTCAGTAAAAGTCTTGACTCATTGCTCAGCTGTTGCTGAGCGTCCACCCACGAGCCACGCAGCGTAAGATTAATGCCAAGGGATCAAAACGCAAGCCTTTGCCTTGAAAAGTCAGATGCTCTCTGTTTCACACCAAAACAGTTTGAACAAAATGTTGACAGGGGATTTGGGAGAGAGGAATACAGTCCAAAAACTCTCTGGATAATCTCACTTGGATATAGAGACAGGGATTGGCCGAAGCGTTGCTATCCTGTTGACCTCAGATGCAGGTCAACTTCATTTAAATATTTCTATGTCCTCAAATATAGGTCACTTGAGAACAGGCCCAATTAATCTACAGGAAACTGACATCATCAAGGTAAGGGCTGTTCCGAAAATACCGAATATTCGATCATCAACGGAATCTTCAAATAGCTTTTTACCGGTTTGAATATTCCGAAGAAAAAACAACACACAGAGACACATCTGTGATATTATTTTTATTTTAAATTTGCGTCTCTTCATTGTCAGAAGTAACTTTTTTTCCAATTTTTTCATCCTTTTAGCAGGTTAAAACCCTTGACAGTTGTAAAATACTTACAGCAAAACACTGCATAACACACCAGTGGCCTTTAACATCGATCGCTGCGTGCAAATTTTATCTGACAAGCTTTGCGTACAACTTTGTTGCAGCTGGCATGTGTAACCCAGATTGCCGAGTTTGAATATTCGAATAATCAGTCCAACGCAGTTTTGAATAATCAAATACTATATTATTCCAAACTGGACAGCCATTGTCAAGGTGAATGATAACCAATACAATTTCAAAGGCTTTAGGGGCATCGCCTACCTACAAGGCTGCCATCACCTATCCATCTTTCTAGAGACACTGCGATTATATTTTACAAGAAAACGTGCATTTACGGGCTACTTACCAAACCCATAATTTGTCAGTGGCAGTCATTTATTTTCCTTACTTCTCCCCCTGACAGAAAACCATTTCTTTCTTTAAAAAAATAAAGGTCGAAAAACATTGGTCCATTTTTTTTACTAAAAGTCCTAAAATGTTCCTGTTGTGGATATGTGTTAGGAGGAAGTCAAATTTAAAATCAGCCAACACCAAGGAGTCATTTACACCATTTCCCCTACAACCCTGTTGTATTTGTGGGCCCCGGAGATTTGAATCAGCATTTTGTAGCTGTGAATCTATTCACAAACAGCTTTTGTACGACTTTCAAAAGGTCCAGTGGGGGACACACTGCGTGCGCACATGTACGTGTTCTACATAACCCCCGAGGACTGACACACAAAGGGAGTACAACAGATCCTTTCAGTCCTCGGGAGTTGGGTCTTTTGTTGGAAACGGTCCTCCGTAGCAAGTTTGTTTGCTTAGTCTATGGGAGAGTGTTATATTATAGGGACAAAGGGAAACACAAAGCATTGTCCTCAGAAGTGTAGTAAAACAAGAGTGGGTGTTCGTGCGCTTACGGCACAAAGTAGGCACAACTTTTTTTATTCTGACTGTACACAAACTAGTTGGGTGTTCTTTATTTGCCATTGGCGCACTACTGTTGAAAGCCAAAGGAATCGAAAAAGAACGTCCATAACATGATGTACTGATTGAAAGGATGGCTAGGCTGAGTTTTAATTACTCGACTACGGCTACCAATTACACATGTGCCTATAGAACGGCACAAGCCACTTTCCATAGACATGTGTGTTACCGCTAGCCGTAGCCGCGTAAATCGGACACAGCCTTACATACCTTGCTGCACAGCCCATGAGGTGAACTGCACCATGGTGCTAGTCACGTTAGCTAGCACCCCACAGACGGCTTGGACGATGGGAGGATCACTGATGTGGGCCTCCAAGGTCCTGAGAAGGACCTGTATGCCACTCTCTCTGACTGGGGCCTGGGATTGAGGGACGAAGACAAAAATGAGTGTTGAGGTCAGTGGATCATTTGTGAATTTTAATATTGGATTATTAGCTGTGAAACCTTTTCATGAAAGGTAACTCTAACGATCATTTGAAGACATTTTGTTAACTAAATTCTTATGAATGATTCATAAACAAATTGTTGAAATAGCTAAATATTAAATGAATTATAAAGTGAAAAATTTTACATTGAAGGAAAAATATTGATTGTGTATCACACAAAAAAATATTGAGATGACAGGAAGCACATAAATATAGGCAATCAGAGGCTAATTTCATGCTATTGCTAAGTAGACATATTTGCTTAAACACAGAAGCCAAACTTGTAAGACAAACTGATCATGAACGATTCTCTGGAGTTTCAAGCTGAGCACATAACATTGGACGATATTTTATGCTTAGCAGCTTCACGGCACTTTACCTAGTTGTTTCATAACCGTTAGTTATCACACAAATTTGTCAATGAGAAATTTGGTACACGCAAAAATTGCTCGTTGGGCAATAACAGATAACGAGCCATTAAACTATCATACAATGTAATTTTCTTGTAACCGGTTCTCAGCCAATTCACACTTAGTACATATATTTCCTAAGCAATTTTTTTAAACAGCGTGGAGTGTCCAATCAAGGGCAAGTCAGATCCTGATCAATCATAAGCAGCTCATATCATTAACATTGTGGAGTGCTGTGGTCCAATGTTAAGTGTTGGTTAGCAATGGCACGTGGGTTCAAACCCTGACGGGGAACATGGTGCTGGTGTTCTTGGGCAAGACACTTTACTACAATTCCCTCTCTCCACCCAGGTGTTTAAATGGGTACCAGTGAAGGTAAAGACTAGAATGCGCTGATCTCGAGCTGCTGCAAAAATTGGTCTCATGACTTGATGAATAGGGGTAATAATTGCAAAGCGCTTTGAGATCGTTGGTATAAAGTCATTATTATATAACATAACTGCAAAACCCGGAAGTTACAGAATAATCAAGGCTGTGATCCTACATGTAGGTGAATCCCACATGCACATGCATGTATACACATGAACGCGGGATGGGACTACATGGGCCAAGGAGATAGTGCGTGAATACATTGTGGGCTTCGTGTGCATGCGATCGGATCGGGTTTCGCCTTGTGTGGACGACGTGGAGCTCGGTAGGCTGTGCTCCCCGGCCTGGGCCGGCAATGACACACTGTTACATCACATACACAGCCTTGCATTCACTGTTAGAAACAATGCTGAATCCTTACCTTTTGTAACGGCGTAGGCCTGAACTTGGCCAGGGGCTCCAGCACCCTGCAGCCGCACAGCTGGACCTCAGCCGAGCCCACATGGACCGCCATGGTGCCCAGCACCGTGGCCGCGACCTTGAGGTCAATGCAGGTCGGCAGGTCAACCGGTCGCTGACTCAGCAGGGAGAGCAGGGTGACCCACAGGATGTTGTGCTCCACTGGGACCTGGTTTGTAAAGGAAAAGAGGTAAGGACTGGTGACAGAAAGGGATGTTGGAGTCAGCATGAAAAATTGTACAAAACGAGGAGGGGGGGGGGGGTGTTTATGAAACAATCTGATTCAGAAAGTGTTAAGTTACTCCTCTGAGTCCCCTGGCCAAATCGGGTAACAAGTGAAACTGACTTTTTAATGGAATGTTACACGGGAGAGATGGGGAGAGATGGGTTATTCGGTGTCAAATCAACACATCTCCTGGTTGGCTCCACGGCCAATCTCACAAATTATCTTTCAATTTGATTAATTTGTTTGGTCATATGAAATTTCAAAACCCAAATCTGAACGTGTTAGGTTTGAACGTGTGGTTTGTTAGTTACAGATTGCTGAACTTATGCTTTTTCGCTTAATATTACTTTTGGATTCTCACGAAGTACATGTATGGTAGGCAACATTTTCCAAATTCAGTCGTGATTCTCAATGTGACTGACAAGAACTGAAAAAATGACAAACCTTTAAAAAAATTTGTTTTGGGATTGTTAAAAAGAAAGAACACGGAAAAAAATTCTTGCAGTTCTCAATGACCATTTATGGCAACATTTGGCAACCCAAGCCTTGAGAGGCATAGCTCAACAAAAGTGCATGGTTATTTCCTCCCCTGCAAAAAAACAGTGTCTTAAACATCCAGTCATCTAGGTCACCAGGGTAGTCCTGATTTTGTATTAAATCACAAGATCCTGGCGGATAAGGTACAGTAAATCTCTCTCAAAATGGGACAAGTTTGCAATCTGGTCAATGGGGATCTTTCAGGGGAAACAAAGGTCAGGTCGTATAAAAGAAAAAACATCTGGTTCAAGGTCAAAAATGGGTCGGCGGGATACTTTCAGCATCACGTTTAATTTCACCTCGGCTGGAGACAGGAGGCAGACATTGCATATTTGGGCAAATATTTCATCCAAGTTTCAGGGGGTGCCCCGGATAAGTAGCGAAGTAGAAACACGTGTAGGGTGGCAAGCTTTGGGAAATCCGGCACGACTTATGGACCCCATGGGAACAAGGGTCTGTAAACAGTCAAGGAATGGCCCTGGGTGTGCTTAGATTGAGGAGCGATTCACAATTATGACGCGTTCTACTTAATGTGCCTCTTGAGGACCCAGTTTGAACTTTATTGTCGACCAAGGTACACTTAACCCTAAAGGGGCCGGGTTATTTTGACCATCTCTCAGCCGGGGGGGGGCGGATTCCGCCCCCCCCCTAAGATCTCGGCCATCGAGTGACGAAAAATTTTGAAACTCAGCACATGCATAGAGCAACTCTTCCTAAACATACCCAAGAAATTTCATGACTATAGGTCAAAGGGTTTTGGAATTATGGCTAACTAATTATTCATATGTATGAATGGCAATTCTGCTCGGTGTATACGACGTATATGGGAAAATTCAGTTTTCACGGCGCGTAGCGCCGGAAAATTTTTCGCTACGTGCCAACCCGTGGTCCGATTTTGATGTTTTTGGTATCAAAAGATGCGCAAAGCTCGAGGCTAAAAAGTCATAACAGCTCGGGTCGCGAAAAAAATTTTTTTAGAAGCTATCCTGGAAAATGTTGAGGGGGGGGCGGATTCCGCCCCCCCCCGGCCCCTTTAGGGTTAAGAAACTGCATTTACTCTTCTGCAGTCAATCATCCGTCCTTCGAACCCTCCTTTTGTTTGATCCAGCACAGACAGTCAAAAATTCATTCCTGTTCCCTGCCATGCCTTTTGCACAGGCTAGTCACCACCAGTCAGATCATATTTCATGTAGCCACTGTGGCAGTCAATTTCAATCAACAGACAAAAGCAGGTGACAGGTGGCTTATCAATCACCTACAGTCAAAGCATAGCTATATCGGGTTTAACAATCACAACCAGTCAATTCCGCTTCATGAAGGTACCGGTAGGGAGCACTCAACAGTTGAAAACAACCACCTGATTGATTTTGACTGCTGGGCCGGCCTTGTTGAAATTGCCAGCCAAAGAGGGAGGGATTAATGTACATGCGGAACCACAAAAAGAAAAGAGCAAATCGTTCATATTCATAGAAATATCAAACTTGACGAACAGGTTGCCTGAAAGAAGAAGTCCTTATTTGCTTGAGGTTGACCATGATGCACTGAAGTATGATACGTCAGACAGGATTTGCACTGCAATGCAATTTTAGTTTTAAAAATCTTGAACCACATTCATGCACTGTGAACTTTAGGCCTACATTGTATTGTACATCACTTGAGACAAAAATCTTGGGGCAGGCCACAAAATTAAAGTTAGTGGGACCAAAGCTCCACTGGCTGCTGAAGACTCTTGTGTGAAATAGGGAGCACAATGGACAACTTCAGAGGTGAGCAAAGGTCTAAAGATCTACCCCACCTGACCCTTCTGCATCGGACGAGCAATTCACTCAAAAAACAAACAAAACCAAAAGTGTCCTCCTGGACAAGACTGTGACTTTGAAGAAAAACATAATCACCAGAAGGAAGTGAAACAGCTTGGACAGTCCGACACTCTCCAGAGACAGGTTCATAACAGCCTGCTGGACTGACGATAGTCCCGTGGCAGAGTACACAGACCAGCTGGTTATGGGCAGGTGATCTCTCAGGAAGTGCACATTTACAAATACCTGGCAAGCGTTCAAGGTTTTATGACACGATGGCTACACGACGCTATGATTACTGGCAAGGAACCAGATAAAAAAGCAAATTTTTTAGAACAAACTCCTCATGACAATAGTGCAGGAAATGTGAACATTTAATGTTTGCTCCTTCAGAGCACAGGTGTTGCCTGACCAATTTGAAATGGTGGAAATTTATAAGTGTTGCTGAAGAACCAATTGGGTAAACGCATCACAAGAAAATGTTCTCCTGATTTTTTTTTAAGCAAATGGGGAGGGGGACATGGGTTGAGAGTCTAAAAGGTTTTGTTCAAGGTAGACGGGAATGAACACCATCTGACAATAAGTGGCGTTATTCATGTTGCCTTCTGTTACCCACGATTTTGAAAAATCTGCCAACAAGTTTGACGAATGGGGTGTCACAACCCCACATTTCCCATCTAGCAATGCCCCTGCTGCCAACTTGTCAGCGTACGCCGTTGCCTTTTGATTGAGTTAAACAATCTTGGAATGTTCAATGTAGTTTACGTTTTTAAATGAACACCACCGTTTCACAGTGGTATGAAAACGAATGTCTGTGCATCAGAACCGGGTACCATGTCAGCGAACAAGAACATGGCTAATAGACAACTGGACGGAATAGCTTGACTTTCTGCTGCCTCAAACGAAAGATGAAGAACCCGAGCGCTGATGTCAGGAACTGGTTCCTGATTATGAGATCGGGTACCCGTAAACAACTTTACAAATTACACTCCTCAGAAAAAGATAAAGAAAGTTTTAGAATGCCATTTGTGGGAATTTTCAAAATGAAAACCAGGCTGTATTGAAAAATCAAAACAGATTTCATGCTTACATGTATGTGCATTTTAACGTGCAACAGATGACCCTCACGAAAGTTGTAGTGTACATCGTAAAGCTATCAAGCCCTTCCTTGACGGGTACCCATGTTTTACTTCAATAGGATACCCAGTTCCCATACTACACATAAATGCACACCGCTTAAATGTTCACCAACACTTGTCCAAAATGTTAGATGGTGGTGCATTTTTCATGATCGTTTTTGAGGGAGTTTTCCCATGGGTTTGCAAGACATTTTCCGAAAGATTTCCATGACTTTTCCATCGGTTTTCCATACGTTTTCCCATAGGCTTTTCATAGCTCAGGAATCTGCCCACTGGGTTCTGTACTTCACAAACTGAGTTAGCACTCTACTAATCTAATAGAGTCTATGGAGTCATATCATATCCACAGTGCGTAGATAACACTGCCCAGACGACACAGCCCACACACAGCAAGGCTGTACTTTTTTAAGGAACAGGAAATTCAATCAGCAATACATGAGCCAAGAATTCCCTGTGGGAGTGAACAGCCAGGGTCGCAGACCCGAACTTCGGGACCCCCCTTGAAATTTTCCCAGAGAAAAATTGTCACTTAATTTGATAAATGAGCAATAAAAATCATCACTGAGGATGGATCATCACTAAGGATGTGGATCTGCAGGAGAACCTAGAATTCGGAATCGCTCCTGAATTTTGGAAGAAGAAGAAACGAGAGAGGCTTTTGATCGAAATGTCAAAAGTTGTCGATGTGACTCTGGATTTTTTTGGCTCTCTTCCTCTTACTCAGAGGAGCAGGGTATGTGTCATCGCCAAGTGGCACGGCCATCATCTCGCTGTGCTGCCCAGTGCCCAATGTCTCTAGTTGTTCTTATCTCCTGGGCAGGCCGTGCTTGCATAAGGCCTAGGTTTTTGGCCTTTTGACCCAATGTCGTTGTTTTGCTTAGTTCTGTTCGGGTACAGAGCAAAATTTTGTGGCTTGCTTAATCATAAGCAAAGAATATTTATGCAATTTAGCAAACTACATGTAATTTTGTAAGCTGGGAATTTTGGCTTATGGGTTCAGACATGTACATGTAACTAAGGATTCTCTGCTCAAAGGTTTTATGCACAACTGTAATGGTTGTGCTGTATTAACAGAATGGTGAGGCCAAAATATAAATAGTTCTGCTTCCGAATACATGGTATCAAAAATTGGGGTCGGTAGGTCGGAAAATCTGTTTATTTTGCCAACTTTTGTTTGTGCTGATAGAATAGATTATTCAATCATATGCGTATCTTGAGTCTGATTGGGTCACAAAATTCCATGACTTTTGTCATTTTTATAAATTTCCACGACTTTTCAAGGCCTGGAAATTGAAAATAAAATGCCATGACTTTTACAGGTTTTTCCCGGGCCATGGGAAACCTGATTAAAGGATGCTTTGTGACCACTTTCAACAGATCCAGTGGGAGAGACACAGGCCCAATTGACACAAAACATTACAGTAACAAAACGAATCCAAACTACCCTAATCCAACCCGACCCGACAAAAATTCAAGCAAAAACCAACACAAACCGACCTGAAAAACACCCAATATCTGGCCTGGGCAACTGTATCCGCTTTTTTGCCTGAACTTACCCACATCGTGAAAAAAATTGGGTTTTTTTCAGTTTCTTACAGTAAAGAATCATTTAATATTAGGTTTTGCCCTTTACCGACGCAAATTTCATCTTATGAATAGTAAAGACTCATATCGTACGGTATGGTGAAGACAAATATTACCTACTGGTGGGCCTATATACACGTTATAGACTATGCGTGATAGGCCACAAACCACATGCACATTGGCGCGGTGGGTTGACGGTGGTCGTGCCAGACACAGTAACTCTACAATAATACTGCACCACGTAAATTTCTGAAGTTTTTTAAGGGGGGGGGGGTCCGTTTATTTGGGGCTTCCCCCCAACATGGCTTAACCGAACCGACCCGAACTGAAAGCCACAAATGCAAAACCGAACCAACCCGACCTGACTGACATGTTACGGACTGACATCTGCATGACAGCTGTACAGATGTGTGGCTACTATCATGACTATGGCTTTTTTGTGGGGTGCTGTGGTCCAATGGTTACGGAGTTCGACTCGTGTGCCGTGGTACCGGTACGTGGGTTCGAATCCTGACCGTGGGAACATGGTGCTTGTGCTCTTGAGCAAGGCACTTTACCATTATTGATTCATTCTTCGGATGGGACGTAAAGCCGTAGGTCCCTTGTGTTGTGTAATAATGCGCGTTAAAGAACCCAGTAACACTTATCGCTAAGAGAAGGGGTTTGCCCTGGCGTTTCTGGCAGTGGCTGCAATATGCGCCGCAGCACCTGGTAAACCCTTATAAAGGTGCTACACAATGGGTCTCATATTTCTCATAAACTTCATTTACCCGTGTTTCAAAATAGACTTTAAAAAGATATAAAACTTAGATATAAAAGAAATTCCCAGCGCCTTGAGTACCTAATTGTTGGTAGATACGTGCGCTATACGGCCTGTCTCAAAAAAATGGTACAATCGAAAACGATTTTTTTTTTTTCAATATTAAATCTCAACATAAGTAAGTCGTTTTGAGCATCACATTAAAGAAAAAAGACAGGCATTCCAATACTTTTTGTTTTATCTCATTTGCTTTTGTCAATCTAGAGATAACTCCAGTTTACTGCGGAACACAAAAATCAAGTTTGTGCCACTTTCTGGGTGTGAGCTTCAAGACAGCATGGCACAGTACTCGAAACAACTCTGCCCATGCATAAAAGTGGCACAAACTCGATTTTGGTGTATCGCACTAAATTGATTATATCTCTGAATTGACAAAAGCAAATAAGATCAAACAAACACTATTGGAAAGCCCAGTCTTTGTTCTTTAATACTTTGCCAAGTAAGAATGACTTATTTTGAAATTGCATATTTAACCAATTTTTTTTCTGATTGTACCATTTTTTTTTTAGACAGGCTGTATAAGATTCCAGTATTATTATTATTTTTGCACATTCTAGCATGCGTACGGCGGTGCATTCAATCCACTGGGCTCTCGAAAGTGGTCAAACAGCGCCCTCTCTTGTTGGCGCATGGAGCCCGTAAGGAAGCATGTGTACTGAACTGTGAGACCTTTTCAAATATATCAGTTATACTCACCGGTGAGAACCTAAGAAGATCCAGCAGGACCTTGATGACCGCCGTGGGACAGTGTCGCTCCCTTGCCTTCTCACTGCTCCCGTCCTCGTTGTCATTGTGGCTGAGGCGCTGCTCGTGATCCTGCTCCTCGTTCAGCTCGGCGATGAAATTTCTCAGGATCTTCTCGTCATTCTCGCTGACTTCCTGAATTGGGACAACAAACTCCCAATCAAACTGGTCTTGACGACAAGATTGCCATCAGCAAAGCGGACAATCGAGGGTAACAGTTATGTGTGACTTGTGATTTGCACAATGGTCCAATTCCAAAATTGCAGCTACGGCAATTAACCACCTTTAAATTTTTTTTGTAGAAGGCAGGCCAGCCGGTGATTTGAGTTTGCTCAAAGGAAAAAAATTAGTCTTAGATGTTTGGAATCAATTTTTTACATTTTCAAAGAGTAATAAGATAACAATTATCAAATTTTGCATTTTGTGAACTTTTTGAAAATTTACTAGTAAATTCTCACTACCCTTTTGCGTGATGATTTAGTTTTCCTAAAAGAGGGTCTTCAAATGCGGATTACAATTACAATCGACATAAAAATAAAGTATTTAAGTTACACTGTGATAAATATTAAAAAGTCGTGAATTTACAACTTGATTGCTTGTGTGGGGGCTGGACAAATATATGTTGCAATTAAAATAGTTAAATAGTGTAGGAAAGAGCCAGCAGCTGGCCTAGATAAGGGTAAATATTGTGCAAGGCAAAGTCGGTTTGAAGATAATTGGGTTGTGCATTTCTGCACACAATTTCATTGTGTGGACACAATTTCATATCGAAGAAAGTTTTTATGACAACTTCCGCCTAAAACCTCTCATTCTGCCTATAGATCCCTCTGTACACTGTGGTATGGAAAAGAGAAAATCATTATTTGGCGTTAACCCTGCCAAATGCAACAGGATGCACCAATGGTAAGAAGTTGTTGCAAGTTGTTGCATTTAGCAGTGTCCAGATCTGCATGCATTCCATGCCTGCATTCCGTTGCATTTGGCAGGGTAGGTACTTGGTACCAAGGCTGGCACTGCATACTGTTGCATTTGGCAGGGTGCCTAGTGAATACCCCGTGGGGGTTAGGGTTAGCAGTTGTGCTTAGACCGCCTTCAAAGAAAATCTTTGGACCGCGTGATCTTTTTGTACCTGCACTGCCTTGAAGATTTGGTCCACCACACTTTGGTCTAGAATGTCTTCCAGAATAGAAAACAGCTGTCTAGTCAGATAGGATGCTGCCAGGCTGGCGATCTGCCAAAAGTGACAAAAAGATGAAAAGAAGATCAATCATTATATCATGATCGTGAGAAATCACCTAATTAACCCTAACCCTCCTCAATCTTCCTCAATCCTCCGGGCGGTTTTGGAAGATTTTTGAGGGTTGAGGCTGAATGGCAAAAAAAGTGTCGGTTGATTTTGGAGGATGCATTGTGTCGAGTTCGTAAGCTGTACCCAGCATTGTTTATGTTCAGCCATACATAACTGAGCCTTGCATTATGCTCGATAGCATCCGCACTGCCTCTGAATGTCATCGGCACTGCCTCAACCCATTAACAGTGATTGTTGGAGGATTTTGAAGGATTGAGGCAATGGAGGATGGAGGCTGAATCCAATACTGAAGGGTTTTGCAGGATTGAGGATGGTTCCTAGCCAGTGTTGTAGTACTCGTACTCGGTACTCGTACTCGAGTACTACTCGAGTACTTTTTCGACTGCGCAATAGTCGTAGCCTTGTTGCCATTTTGTGATTGGACGATGAACGACATTCGTTTGATGGTGTCTTCATATCTCCAGTGCAAGTAGCTGCAAGCAGCGCGGTCACAAGTAGCGCTGCCTACGCACCCGGGATCCGCACTCAGTATACAATACTTTCAGAATCATTTTAGTGACGGTCTGTTTTCATAATGAACATTTCATAAATGAACATCAAATGATCTATAATTACATCTTGAGATCGTTTAGACACACCCCCATAAATGCATGAAAGTGAATACGGAATTGAAGTGTTAAGTAATTAGTTCTTCCGGTCGCATCATCAGTCCTTTTTACTTATATTAAGGAGGATTTTTAAAAATCTTTTTAACTATTTTAAAATTAAAACAATGATTGAAAAGAAAAGCAGGGATCAATTTAATACGCATAATATGTACATAAAATTAATAAAATTAATGTGAAACGATAAAGTTTTTCCTTTCCCCCTTTCTGATGTATCACTATGTGAACGAAATGTGTCACAGAAAACCTGCAGAATCTGGTCTTGTACGATGAACATGTACATGCGGCGCCCGTACGTGTACATGGTACCGTACGTCGTACTTGCGTACATGTACTTCAACGTCGTTAATTGTCCAATCACAAAATGGCAACAAGGCTACGACTATTGCGCAGTCTTTTTTTGGAGTACTCGTACTCGTACTCGAATGTCAAAGTACTCGTATTCAAAATGACGGTACTCGTACTCGGGCAGCAAAGTACTTGTACTTGACATGTCGAAATTCTACTCGATCTTTAACTCGTACTCGAATAGCAGTACTCGGAGGGGGGAAATGTTATAGCTTCACTTACCATGGCCTTATTTTATCGATACGTTCAGTTTGAAATTGATTGGCTTGTGGAGAAATCAAGATTTCCTGATTTTTCTCTGTGCAAGTCCGGACAAACACATTTAACAGCTAGCTGTGAGTGGGTCTGTATATCGGTCTGACTGGGCCTGGGCTAATTACGCATAGGGAACCATTTGCCATATGGTCGTATTCGGAAATGCGAGTACTAGTACTCGTACTCGAAAATACAAATACTCGTACTCGTACTCGGAAGTACAATTACTCGTACTCGGAGACCCGTTCTTGTACTTGGAGGTACAAGTACTCGTACTCGTGCTCGGCAACCTAAGTACTCGGCAGTACTCGATACTCGGAAAAAAAGTACTCGACTACAACACTGTTCCTAGCCGAAAAAGGCCAAGGGGTTAGAGGTAATGATAATCTGGGTCAACCTTATGCAATAAAGCCCTGGGGAGGGGGGTGTATTCTATTCTGCTTCTTCAACGGTGAAATCTTTCTTTGACTATGATGTAATTAATAATCATGTTTAAAAGCTGAAGCTGATGGGCAATTCCACACCAAAGTGGACATGACACCAAAAAATTCAAATACATGTGATTTAAACAAATTTGGCATCAAATGAAAGCTAAAAGTCTATATTTTCAAGATTTGAAGTCGGAATTTAATTTTTTATACATTTTGGTACCAAAACTAGGATTATGTAATAATCCTGTTTTAATCCTAAAAATGTGATTAATAGTGATATGAAAGTATTCTACCAATAGACACACAAAAATATGCACTAATGCCATCAGTTTCTGTCATGAGGAAGTATTGGTCTTGAAAAACCGACTAAAACTTGTTTTTAACATTTTGCGTAATTTGTTTCGCTTCAGTGACTTCTAATATTTCAGCCTTCGAAAATGTCCTTCCGTTACCGAAAAAATACATATTTTAAATTTATTTTTAAAACTTGCAGTATGAATGCATTGAAAGTTATTGTGCAAAGCAAGTTTAGGTAGGCCTTCAATATGACATTATAACTGACACTGCTGTACTTCTCGTTTTTTAATTACAATTAATTAAATCACGTCCTTCCGTTACCAAATTGGTAACGGAAGGACGGTAACGGAAGGAAAAATCATATTTTTATCAAGTGTTACGACATTTGCGCTCATGTTTGAATAATGAAAATCACTGCAAATACATGCAGGTATAATGAGCATTGAAAGGACATTCATGTGACCCACCTTCACAAAAGCGGGATAAGCAGGGCAAGGTGTTTATTACAATTTGAAGGCACAGGCATGTACAACATGTACAATGTACATGTACATATATGCCGATGTACCAGTACTTGTACATGTATGGAGTTGTTGCAGAAAATGAAAACATAAAGTTGCTGCCATCAGCATTCATGGACAATAGAGAAAGATACAAATTCTGTGAAGCCATTCCAGAAGCAAATTAAGTCAAAAATGAGATGGCAGAAAGTACCGGTACTTTGGGGCACTTTCATTCAATTTACATGTGTAAGACATGTGAGGTGCAGTCTTTGACAAATTATGCCCAAGTTCAGTTTGGATGTTTATACATTAATTGTTACTACTCTAAATCATTGTAATTTGATTTCAAACATTGATTTTAGAGTTCAATTAAAAGCAACACCTAACTGAAGCCATCAGTTCTACCGGTAGATGTTTTGACCTTAAATGTACATGTAGGCTGGTCGCCCCACCCTTTAGGTAAACCTTTGAACCTACCGGTATTATTATTAAAAGTTGTTGGTGAACATGTAACCAATATACTCAAGAGTTCAAATATTGTGTATTTAAACTTTTAAGGATTGAGGTGATGGGTTTGAAGTCTATTTCTGTAGTAGTCCTGTGTTCGTGAATTTTGTGTTTTGGGTTGTTTTTGTTTTCTTTTGTTATCATTAATTAGCAGTCTTCTATCTTTATCTCAATAGTTTCTTGGGTATAATTATTTATGCCAGGTCTGCATATTGTTGATTTCACATTCAGTTACACATTTAGGCAATTTGTTTCACTTGCATAATAGTGTAAATTCACATTTTGTTTATGCTATAATTGAGTAAACCTTTTGTCCTTCCGTTACCGTCCTTCCGTTACCAAATTATAATCTGCTTAAAACGTTGTAATTATATAACCGAAACACTTAAAGTCAAATGAAAGGCGGTATAGTATAGATAAAGCTTCAGGGATTCCATTTCCTACCTTTAAAATATAATTGCCCCATAAAATTCACAGAGTTTTTGCAAAACGCGAGTAAGTTGGAAAACCCTTGTCCGTTTTACCGTCCTTCCGTTACCGACCTCATTAATATTTATAATTCATAAACGAGAGGCATTCATGCCCCCCAAAAGTGTGGAAAATGAAAGTAGCATTATAGCAATACATTTGTGACATTTGTTTGCTGTAACTATGAACAGTGTCTGTGATACACACATTTGAAATTTTGTTTAATGAGTGAAAACGTCCTTCCGTTACCGTGGAATTGCCCTGATGCAAGTAAACGACTTTTGTTCCAAAAGTGTTGAATCATACCTATCAAACCCAAAGATCTTTCTTTGGCCGATCTTGAACATTGTACATGCATGTGACGTCCGATACTATAATTACAAACTGGCCAAAAACGGAAGACTGTACTAAAAAAAAAAAAAATCAAGCACGTCTCTCTCACATATTTTTTCTTTCAAATAAAGCAATGTTGGTGGTGCCTGAAACATATTAGTGTCAACTTTTGACTTGTTCCTGCCCGTCGCATCCTGACAAACAGGTCCCCTGTGTGGCAACGGTTGAATCATTCCCCAACATTGAAGGAATCGGCGCCGAGTAGAGTTTATCGGTTTTCTACATATGTGCGCCTATTGTGAATGTCAAGAAATTTAAGGAGGAGGCTCCAGACAATGCTTCAGACAGGATAAAGCTGTGATACTTCGTTAACGTCTCAGATGTGAGACTTTGTGCAACAATTGTAAACTTTTTGATCCTTTAACCCTAACTCCCCAGCCTAATTTACTAGGAACCATACCCATTCTGGCAAATTCCAACACCCACATGTGAAATTGTACACACACACTGTTGGACTTAGTTTCTGGAGGTATTCCAACCCCAGTGTAAAAGACCATCAGTTTAGGGGTACTGTACCTATCCCAACAGATTTAAACAAAACCTGCTGTTGAACTTTGATGGGTTGAGTTCGGTTAGGGTTAACCCTTTAGGATCCCAGAGCGTTGAAAATCCACCAGGCAGTTTTGGAGGATTTTGTAGGATTGAGGATAATATAGCCAATCCACTATTACTTTACTTGAGGCTTGATGCCCCTTAAAACTTGGAAGGTACAAAGAGTGTGTCATTGGGTTCCTGCACAGTGGAGGATTGTGTAGGATTGAGGAAGGTACAGCCAGTCCACTGTTGCTGTACATGGGACATGATGCCCCTTGAAACTTGGTAGGTACAAAGAGTGTGTCATTGGGTTCCTGCACAGTGGAGGATTTTGTAGGATTGAGGAAGGTAGAGCCAGTCCACTGTTATTTTACATGGGACTTGATGCACCTTGAAACTTGGTAGGTACAAAGAGTGTGCCATTGGGTTCCTGCACAGTGGAGGATTTTGTAGGATTGAGGAAGGTACAGCCAAGCCACTGTTACTTTACATGATGGAGGCTTGATGCCCCTTGAACTTTGGTAGGTACAAAGAGTCTGCCATTAGGTTCCTCACAGTGGAGGACTTTGTTGGATCCAGGAAGGTACAGCCAAGCCACTGTTGCTTTACATGAGGCTTGATGCCCCATTACCAATGCACAAAGAAGGTTCCTGTAACATTTGCGATTATGAAGGATTCAGGGGGTTTCCTGCAAAATTGGTTGGAAGTTAGGGCAAAAGTTAGAAGTTGGGGTAAATTAGATACAGGACATATCAACATTTTTTTCACACATGTGAAACCATGGAAACACTGCATATTTACATAGCTTGGGCAAAGGTGCACTTTTATCTGGAGATAACCAAAATTTAGTACATGTACTTTAAAAACGCTTTTCTTTTACTAACCTTAACAATCTTTCCAAATATTATCATTTTGTGACAGAGGCGTTTTAGAGCCCAAAAAGGTGATTCTCGACAACAGTGCCCCTTTAACCAACATGTTTGTGTACAAGGCAGCACTGTGAAAATGACTAATTTCAGCAAGTACATGTAGAATGACAAAATTGAGTAAATATCCAATCCATTAGAAAATGAAACAGAATATATTTTTTGTTCTCAAGGGAGATTTCCCCGAGGAGCTTATTGCTTCCCGGTACAGCGGTGAGCTCACTTCCTGCAGCTTGTAATAATGTGCTGTACCCGTACCTGTACGTCATTGTACATCCTTGATTTGTTGAGGAACTCAAAACGCATAACCGCAGAGTTGAAAGTAGTTGTATAAACATGATAAACATTCAATGCTCTACACCGACTCTATTTTTTGTTATTTACTATTCCAATAATGGTTTTAAAAACTCTAGCCCATTTATGAAATTGTGTACACCCGTGTGTAATGTATCCAGTTTCAATCACTACAATGCGTACTTCAGAAAAACAAGTGAGTGTTTTGGGGATTTTTTTGGGGGGGGGGTAATTTTTGTTTTTTATAAAGAAGTTTTTGACTTCATTTAAGAGGATTCATTGCCACAGATTCACATGAAAAGTTTATTTAGCAAATGGAACAGAAACTTCTCGGAGCATCATAAGGTAAGGAGCAATGACCGCAAAACAAAGTTACTACACACAAAGGAGCTTTAATCGGGAAGTTAAACTTGACATAATATTTTGTTTCTTAAATAAATAAACAGTCAAGAACTTGTTTTGTTTAATGTTGTGTAACTTAAACACTATCATGAGTGGAGTATATGGGAAAGTCTTCACAATTTTGACAACAAATGGGACAAAACAATTTTGCTTTCTACGGGTGATGCCAGGTCAAAGTCTTGCGCATCAATCGATGAATGACCAACAATAATCCCTTTCCTTTTATTCCCATAAACGATGAGGTAACTGATGGTCGCTTGTCTGTGCTCTGCACAGGTCGACAAACCCCAATTAAGGACAGGAAAGGGTAAGGGTCACGAGAGAGGTCAAGTATTTTTAGAAATCAAGTAGAGTTACTCCACTCACAAGTAGGAAGTTACTCCACTCACATTTTTTTTTAAGTTCAAAGTACTTATATAAATAGATTCATGTGAAATGTGGTAATGGTATACATGTATGTACACCGTCCGTGAGAATTTGTTCTACATCAGCTTGTAGGGCCCCCAAAAAAATGTTGTGTTTCCAGTATAAAACTCGACCGACCGAAAAAAAAATGGCCGTACGTAGGTTCGTGGATTAATTTAATTTTTATTTTGCATGACAGTAAAATCAATAAATTTATTTAAAAATTTTTACAAACTTTGTGAAAATGTATGAATGAGCCCAAATTGCCGTGAACAAAACACTTGCGTGACGAAAGTCATAGGATTGTCCACGTTTTTTTATCGGCAACAAAAACCAGGTCTTTTTTGTCTTCACAAATATGCTTCTGGACAACTTTTTTCACCAAAAAAGCTTGTCATAACATTTCCGTTGTCCGTATTTGCTTGTTTTTGCTTCATACCCTCCATGCTTACAATCAATATTTTCAGAAGGAAACCTCTTTTGTTTTTCCCCCAATGTGATCAGCACTACGCTGGTATGGTGAAAGCACATGCGTTTGCATGGCAGCCATATGTTACACTGGTTCCCGCTGTGCGCACTACAATGGCCAAAGTTAAGGATGGGAACCAGTGCATAGCCGACACTGTCGTACTCAAAGCAGATAATATTAAAGTTCCAAAGTGCCATGGTCCCTAGAGTAGATTTGGTTCATCTCGTTGATAGCCTCAAATACTGCCTCAGGAACTGTACTGTACCTGCTTATCCGGAATTGGTACCAGATTCAATTCGGGCGATTCACAATGCAGTGCGCCACCAAGAGTTTGCCACGTAGAGTTCATTTTTCCCAGTGAATTGTGGGAAATGGTCGACAAATTTGCAGTGCAAGACACTTGAAATTGTTCGTTTTTCCGGTCAGTAGTTTCGTAAGCGTATGATTCCAGTATGTGTTTGCGCTTTTCTTGTTTTTTTTAATCAATATGGTGTTTTTTGTAAGGCGGCAGAACGCTATGCCCAAATTTATAACATATTAGCTCAAGTTGTCTACTGACACTCATTCAAATGGGCCATGTTTTGTCAACCCTGAACTTACAAAATGAACTCTCCATGACAAACTCTTGGTGGCTCACTGCATTGTGAATCACCCGAATTGCAGAGTAAGATAATTCTTGAACCAAGGCTATCCCAACCCCTCCCCGATCAAAAGCTTGGAGAAACATTCTCCCCACTAGACTCTCACCTCATCAGGCCTGCTGAGATGCTGCAGCATTTCCTTAGTCAAGGCCGACTCCGACACCACGCACCACCCATCCAGGTTGAGAGAGTCGGGCCTGGAGGAACTAACTGAGGATGACTCGCCATCATTATCGTATGGAACTCGCGTGGTATCCTGCGTCCCTCCACCGTCCTCAAGCAACAATGCCTGCTCTGTTGTGGACATGGTCAGCACCATTGGTGCACCAGTCTGACGAGTTGCTACAAAACATGGGAAGGAAAACAATTTTTTATTATCAATTTTTTTTAATCTGTTTTACCTTGAACAAATACCCCCAGTAGTTATTATTATTATTATTAATCATTTCTGGTAATGAAACCAAGCACTCCTCAAAAGCGTCCCAGGGCACTGTAGATCGGAAGCCTGAAAACACCTGTGGAGAGAAGACAATGAGAAGAAATTACAGTTTTAGAGGTGGAAGGAAAAGCCCAGAAGAATATTCTGGGGAAAACCCACGGAATCAGGTAGGGACTGAAAACCCAATCCACATATTGGCCCAGGCGGGATTCGAACCCGGGTCACAGCGGTGGAAGGCGAGGAAAGTACCGCTACGCCAACCTGACCACCCACGACCAACGACTACCCTGCTAAATCCAACAGAGTCCAACCGGAGTTTCCTGCTCCAGCCACTTGTGCCTTATTTTCAGTTGTCTGCTGAATCCAACGGAGTCCAACTTGGCGTTATAATGCGGTTCAGTTGCCTGCTGAATCCAACATTTTGCATCAGGAATGTACACAAGGGGTTAACTGCTCAATCCAACAGGCTCCATCGGGTATATGACATAGTTGGATCCTGTTGGATTCAGCAGGGTTAGGGATAAGCACTGTTACTCCTTTCTGACCAGTACTTTGTGAGGAAAACATCTTGCCAGCGTTGACTGGCTGGTTCAAATCTGACAAACACAGATCAAAGTGGGCTCTGCCATTTTTGGCAGGAAATTGGTGACATACAAGAAAAGTAAATCAGCATTAAAAAAAAACCTCAGGAAATCCTGTACATGCAGAATGATTAATGACCCTGAATACAGCAACAAGAACCGTGATTAACAACTTACAGCATGGTCATTGCTAAATTTCAAGAAGTTCAATTTCTAAATTCCAAAAAAAAAAAAATCACAGATAGCAGCTTTCTATGCTACACTGAATCAACTGAACAGAGAGTTAAAAAAATGTACATGTACATTTACGTTATCAAAACAGAAGTGGAAAAAAAGCCTTAGCTAGGCTTCCCGAAAAAGTGCAAGACAAGACAACTCACGCCCTCTGGTTCTCCTCTGAAAAACATTCCTCACAAAAGATCGAATCCGCCTAAAAAAGGAGACGAACTGGAAAGCTCCCCGGCACGACGACATGTCGGAAGCTTGAGTCACAATGCAACAAACTGAGACAGTTCAGTTTGATCAGGTCTTTTCATATGAATTCTCCATCGTGAGAGTGAAACAGAAACCGTGCAGTACCTGGCATGATAACTTTTCACGTATGCTGACGTTAGTGACGTACACTGTCAAATGATTGATGACTTTCAAGTCGAAGATTCCAAATGAACAATGAAGTTTCATATTACGTCAAGTTGCTTCCGAGTGATTGATGTGACAGAGATCAGACCTGCTGAACAACAGCAGAAGCCCCACGCCATCTTACGTAATTTTCATTGTTACTTTCAACCACATTAAAAAATAAGAGAACAAAACGAAAAGTTTCATTCAAACCTGTTTAACAATGATAAAGTAAGTCAACGACCTTATGATCAGACAACCATTGAATTCTTTTGCTGAAACTTCTACCCAATCAGTTTTACTACTTTTGGAAATTCTTGTGAAGTGAAAATCTATAGAAATGAAAAAAATTAACCTTAACTCCCTACTTAGTTTTACTAAGTAGGGGACCGTGTCCATCAAAATCCACCACTCACTCTGCTTCACATAATGCTTCAGGACCCGATCAGTTGAAATCCATCACTGGCATGACTGGTGCTGGTGGAATTTGATGGACTTGGTACGTATACATGGCTTATCTGCCCAGATCACCCAAAGCGAGGGATGGATTTTGAAGAAGTTGTTTGTGAGTTGTTTTACGTGCCGTTTTGGTGATGCCTTATGCTTTTTCTAGTAAAATTTAATATTCCATGATTCAAAATAAACTTACATATCTGAATATTAAATAATTTCTAGGAACTTAGCCTTTTTTGTCATTAAGTGCTCTAAATTCGGAGCGAATGAGTTGCAGGTACCACAGAGGGCGTTCGGTTTTTTTTTTATTTAGTAACATTAACCCTAACTCCCCAGCCTAATTTACTAGGAAGCATACCCATTCTGGCAAATTCCAACACCCACATGGGAAATTGTACACGCACACTGTTGGACTTAGTTTCTGGAGGTATGTCAACCCCAGTGTAAAAGACCATCAGTTTAGGGGTACTGTACCTATCCCAACAACTTTGAACTTTGATGGTTTGAGTTTGGTTAGGGTTAGTACATGTTGTAAATACACAAAAGGTTTTCTCATGCCAGGCCTCATAACGTCTGGAGAGTACTTTTCTTAGTTTCTGCTTATTTTTTAAACAACAAACAAAGAATAACACTCCACTCACTTACTTTCATCGATTAACTGCATTTCATACAATATTAGCTCCAAAGTACAATTTATGACAGCTCCTTGCCAGCCACAAAATTACAATATGTTGTCCGATGGAAACATCTGATTTGCTGGAACAAACACCTCAAGATTTCTATCGCAACGAACCATCCAACACCCAGCTATGGTACAATCCGGTCACAGTAAATATAGTATAATCCAAGTTTTTGTGGCTGATTTGGCAGCTACGCGTTTTCAAAGCCTGGGTTATACCGTGGCAAACGCACCGTTCCCCTCGGAAGCACTGCAGCAACTGGAATTGGACCGATGTTGACGTGGGTGAACAGGGCCTTGCCTGGCCAGTACGTGCAGGCGGTGATGACTAACGGCTCTTGTGAGTCTCCGTCATTCCTTGACGACAAGGATACAGCCATGGGTCCCAACTTTAAAGGGGCTTCAGCTAGTATTGTAAGGAGGTGCTTGCCATGTATACTTAATGTTCAGTTTTAGATTATATTTGAAAGTTCCACATTGCAATCACATGCAATTTGGTTGGTTAATGATTGATTTGTTAAACCGGTAATAATAACCACACACTCACAATTTATCTAAATGGGAAAAAGCTGCATAGTATGGTACACAATTAACCGAAAATGAATAGGAAACACAAAGCATTTGTTTGTTTGAATAGAACTAAATCTTATACATGTATTAAAAAAATATTGGAGGTGTTTGGTACATGTACACATGGACAGATTTTTAGGTGTGTTTTTTTTACCCTGTTTTCACATTCAGTTCTGATCAAATCAGAGTCAAGGGTGTTTTTAATCATTCCGAAATGACTTTTTCAACCTAAAAAGATTTCTCTTAATTCTAATGACATAATTTTTTGGTAATTTGAACAGGTCCACGCAGTAGGACTAGCGTGTTTTGCAGTTGGTATCAATGCAGTTTTGCATGTTCACTGTTCATCGTGATGATCATCCATCTTTATTGTCATGTTGCATTTTGTCGTCTTCATTTTCGCTTTGCCCCAAAACTTTTCCGTAAAAAAAAACCCCTGCCTTCTATCTACAACATACACATAGACCTACATGTTGTTGGTTTCAGTATAGGTCAAAAGTGCATGCATGCGAGCGCACTTTTGATCAATACTGAATGACAGGCCATACAGAAAGTGAAATTTCATCAAGTTCTAAATACTTTCGTTCATAAATCACAAGTTTACCTTCCCATTACAAAGTTAGAAGAAAAATTTATTTTGGCGCGATTTTCCGATTTTATTTCGAAGTGCACAGTGAACCCTTTGAAAATGTCCCCCCCAAAATAGAAAATAATTTACTGACAAACTTTTATTTGGGTACATCATCATGTATGTAAGTAGAGAAAATATTGGTTTATTAGAATTTATCAACTTTACAGAAATTATTAATGTTAATTTGGAATTTTCCGAGATTGATTCAAGTGCGCCATGTTGAGGAACACTCAGCCGATTTGTGCCCAATTTTCGGACACCACCATTGTCGAATTTCATATTAAATATCATGAAAACGAAACTGTTCACGATCACAGAGGTTAAATAGCAAACATTTGTACCAATATTTCACTGAATGAATTTGAAGTTTGTCAACAAAGAAGTTTGGAAACACTGATGAGGAAAGTCGGGTAAATGTCGACTAACAAGCCCCCAGATAGCAATTTCATGTCATCAAAGTCAATTTGAGCAGTGAGAAAATATGAGCATTTTCTTAGAAAACACTTAGAATTTTTCAGTCCAATCTCATAGGGTTTGTACACAGGGTGTTGAGTGAACTTCGTATATGGGAATCTTTCCGTTATGAATGATTCATTGCAAAAAATGTATAAATTGCGCACGTAAATCGTATTTCCCACGCAATCTTACGCATGTTAAGAATGAGCACTCTTTCTTCAGATTGTGTGCTCACTCTTACGAATGCGCGCTCGTTTTTAAGAATGCGCGCTCATTCTTAAGATTGCGCAAATTACAAGAAGGTGCACAACAGCCATGACAGCCCCTCAGGTAGCAGACCAGTAAATAAACTTCCATAGACCCCAATGGTAAATGCTCCCACTTCAAAAATTCGGGGAAAATACTCACAACTCTCCAAGGTGTTCGAGACATACATCAAATTAAAGCTTATTTCATCATCTTTCATTTTCTTTTAGGAGACTTTTAGGAGAAATTTCCATCTGAAGATGATCACCCCTGAAAATAGTCCTGAAGCCCATCGCCATTTTGAAAAACGATGCCTACACTCCATTGAAAAAAAGAGTGCATTTAGGGTCCAAATTACGTCAAAATTACACAGAACTGCAAGCTCCCAGTCCTGTGCATGGCTTCCACCCATATTTTTTACAAACCCTCAAGTTCATGGCCCACCACATGCTCAAATACCGAAGATTTTGAGGGCATGCAAATCGTGATTTGGCCGGCGCAGGCAATTTCGGACCGATTTACTGGTCTGCACCCTTTAAAGAAGCGAGGTTTTGAAAAATTTCTCCAAACCACTTGTACGGCACAAGGAAGGATGGATGTCTCATATTTCATAAAAAAATTGCGAGAAAAAAAATCTCTGACTGCGATTTCTGGCCTGAATACAAGCCCTCTGTTTGCGGCTACCTTACTGCAGGGCGCCCCCAACGGGCGTTAATTGAGTTTTTGCTCCTTCCGACCCCAAATTCCCCCCCCCCCCCCCTTGTTCGCTCCAAATTACTGTGATAGGACGACGGTCCATCGGCCCTATTCAGATTTTGGGCGCATTTGTTGCGGAACCGCCATTGGTGACCCATTTTGAAACGCGCCCCCCCCCCCCCCCAAGTTCCGCCCCCTGAAAAAAACCACTCCACAAACATTTGACAACAAACGATGGAAGGCGCCATTTTGAAACTACAGGTAGCAGACCAGTAAATAAACTTCCATAGACCCCAATGGTAAATGCTCCCACTTCAAAAATTGGGGAAAAATACTCACAACTCTCCAAGGTGTTCGAGACATACATCAAATTAAAGCTTATTTCATCATCTTTCATTTTCTTTTCAATTTTCGGGGGGTCAACTGATGACTTTTAGGAGAAATTTCCATCTGAAGATGATCACCCCTGAAAATAGTCCTGAAGCCCATCGCCATTTTGAAAAACGATGCCTACACTCCATTGCAAAATAGAGCGCTTTTAGGGTCCAAATTACGTCAAAATTACACAGAACTGCAAGCTCCCAGTCCTGTGCACGGCTTCCACCCATATTTTTTACAAACCCTCAAGTTCATGGCCCACCGCATGCTCAAATACCGAAGATTTTGAGGGCATGCAAATCGTGATTTGGCCGGCGCAGGCAATTTCGGACCGATTTACTGGTCTGCACCCCTCACAGCCCCTCACACTCACATTAATGTGGCCAATTTACTGGACTACCTCCATCAATAAAGGCCACACTTCCACCATGTACAAAAACATGTCAAACTTTGTAAAATTTTGATTTTCACATTTAGACTAAGTTTGTAGTTTATTTTTGCTTAAATTAGAAGCATACTCACCCTCTTTATAGGCTAATCAGAAAGTGCTGCCTTTTTTAGATGTCTAATTTTCATGAAATTTCATGTTGAAATTTTGATACGCAAACGTGTGCAAACAAATCTGGAAATTTCACGAAAAATAAACATCTGAAAAAAAGGCAGCACTTTCTGACTAGCCTATAAATTATAAAGAGGGTGAGTATGTTTCTATAGCAAAAATAAACTACAAACCAAGCCTTAATGTGAAAATCAAAATTGGACAAAGTTCGACATGTTTTTGTTATTTACGCCGGAGGTAGTCCAGTAAATTAGCCACATTTATGGGGCTAACTCAGGCTCAGGCTCATTCCACAACAATTTTCCATACTCACCATGCTCACTGTGAGCGGCGCGGATGAGTTCTTGACAGCATCAGCACCTTGAAATAATTCGCAAACAGTTGACCAAGATAAGGAGCAGAAAATGAATTTACAAATATTTCATGAACTTAAAGCAACAATGATGTTTCGCGTGAATGATTCACACGTTAAGTCACGGGGCTCAACTTAACTTCATTGAGTAATTTTTGTGATTGTCAAAAATAATGGACCAGTCAGGTATCCTTACTGGCAAGCAGCTGCAACACGTGTGAATAATGTGATAAATAATGAAACGACGTCTGGGACGCAGCAGTACACCAAGCTATGCGAATTACCCCCTCTAACGGCGGAAAGCCGTTAGAGGTTGCAAAAACTTTGTTGCAAAAACTTTGGCGATGTATTTTTAATGTTCAAGCTTTATTTCATGCTTCCAGCCTTCAATGAGGCCAGCTGAGCACGTTTTCCTGATCCTGTACATGCTCAACGAAAAAAAAAATACTCCCCAGTCCTGCCGAAATATTATGAAATGAGTCTTTTTGTGCCATTTGTAGGAATGATGTTCCGCACGTTTTTGGAGCATAGTTTTGCAGAATTGCCACGAAAATTTGTTAATTTAAAAACAAGATTAGGCCTAATATACTACTTTCCGCGCACGTGGCAAACTGATAATGCGATCTAGATCCAATTTTCGGCGCCGGGATTTGAACGCTAGGGGGTTTTCTGTCCCTTTTTTTTCTCGTGGCATTTGATTAATATTCCACAAATCCATGTTTCAACACTTTGGCATCTAATTAAATATCGTCTTCTTCTACTTCTACTTCTATGCTGCTACTCGTTTAAAGCCTTTTCAGCAACTTAACGAGGACTGTGGTGTGCTGTCTCAAATGGTGGACACTTCTGCAGGGTGCCCTGATACATGTATATACAAAGTTGGTGCAAGTAAAAAGTCAGCTCCTATGATAGGCGCTGAGGCTCCTTTTAACTATGAATCGGCTTTTTTTGGCGAGGGTGGGGATGGGCATGATCCCGTGACACTGACCACCTTTGGACACTACATCGGGGCTTAGGGCCTAGGCCTAGGCCATAACATCATGGTATTGGGGGTTGACCTATATAGTTATTTAAAGGCACAGTAAGAACATTTGCAATTACCCGGAAAAGTACCTATACCGATTGAACGAGAAAACCATTGCTTACAAAGTGAAGATAGGACCAGTACCAAATACTCCCTGAATTTGGTTTTTCTTTTGTTTCTCCTTTTTTCTTCTTTGGGTTTTATTATTTTAACTTAGTTTTTTATCAGATTATTTTTTTTATCCCTGGCAAATTCTTTTGAGTGTTTTATACGTTGTTGATCCTGATTGAGATTTTTTTGCCTTGAAGTATTTCTGGAAACTAGTTTTTTGCGCTTAAGGATAGAAATTGTTTTTTGTTTGTTGGAAGGTTTTTTTGAGACTAAATTAAATTTGTGAGAAGTCTATTTTTGTTTCCTTGATTCCTTTTCTTTCTTTCTTTTTTGTCCCAGTTTAAAAACTAAATCGCGACATAATCATTGGAACCAGGTGTTTTTCTCTAGTGAGTCATTTTTCTACGTTACATATTTTTGGTGCCGAAACCCGGGATGATTAATTTTCTTTAGGAATTTAGCCATTTATGTTTTTTTAGCTGGGACATATTTTTTTCTTCTTTGAAAGGTTTTTTTTTTTAATCGAAACCCACACAGTGCTTTTTGGTTAATGAACTTGAGAAGTGCAGGATGACTAAAACACCATGACGGAGGTCCTGACTACCCTTCAGTTGTGTGGATTTGACCCACTGCCCACCAGCTCTAACCACGTCGACCAAGTGCCGTTAGCTGAACCGCAGTTGAGCATCCTACAGCTGCTGCAACATCAAACACACATGCAACAAGTGATTGTACAGCAGTTTCAACAAATAAACACATTGAAATCGGTCCTCAGCCAAGTTATATGTGAGCAGCAACAACAGAGGCACTACATTCAAAGTCTGGAGTGTGTCCTGCACCAGTCCTGGCCAGTTCCAGAAGTCCCCATCCCTCAGCCCGTTCCAGATGTACCAGTGTCCCCAGTCTCCATCAACGAACCAGATCCCAAGAGTCCAAAAGAAGCCCCTCGTGTCCCCCATCGAAGACAACCAGTAGACCCTACCGTTGCCCCTACCAGTGGTCAGTCAAGCCAGGGTATTGGAGGCATCCGATGTAGCCACAGTCACCGTCTGCGCCAAGGACAGCAACAAGATCCTGCCATCAGGACAGTGGTGGAACTTAAACTGTCAAATCCTATGAGGATCAGCCAGAGTACAAAGGCACGTCAACCTAAATCGGTACAACGACTACTGAATGTCTGGGATCGCCTGGATGTGGGAGGTGGCTTACTTTTGTACAGAAGAGGAGAAGGCAAGGGAAATTCTGTACTGGTACCAGTACTACCCCGCAGTTTAAGGGACAAAGTACTGTGCAGTTTGCATAACAGCATGGAGACAGGAGGATACGGCCATGTCCTGAAACAAGTGAGGGGTCGGTACTTTTGGCCCAGCCAGCACAACGACACCATGCAGTACATGAGGCAGCACCTGAAGAAAGTGAAGCAGCAGGAGATGGCAACCAAAGCTCCCCCTTCACATAAGTCCCAAGATGTACCTTCCCCAGTCGCTCCTCCACCTCAGTTCCCAGATATATCTCCAGACTCCCATTCGGATGATGACGGCTCTCTCTCAAGCTCTGATGAATCTGTGGAAATCTTCACCAGACCAAGGCGTGTCATCAGATCATCAGTTCGATTTCAATAGTAAATTATTTTGTATATAAATTAGAAGTATTTTGTATGTATTTTTTTGTGTTGTCAGGAGCCAACATTTTAAAGATGGCGTGAGTGTGGCAGGGCCAAGTTTCCCTTGTGTATATTTATAGTGTATTCAATAGGAGTAGCCCCCCTTAGAAAAGAAAATCATTTTAGTTGAAGTTTAGATGTCCCCCCCCCCTTTCCTGGTAGTGTGACCCCCTGTTTGTTTATTTTAGCCCACAAGTCCCACCATATAAAAGCTGCCACATTGTCATGCCAGAGTCATTATTACCCAGCAGACCAGCAGTGAGACAACTTAACATCATATAGTCATATATTTCCTCCTACCTGGAGAGTGTCTTCCTAGCTGTTTCTTTTGTCTGCTAGTCCAGTCATTGGTGAGTTTTCATTACTTTTCTTATTATTGTATAATTCCAGTTTTATATTTGCCTTTATGATACTCATATTATCCAGTTCAGTATCATTTTAGCTCCTTTTAAGATTGATGTTTTTTTCCTATACATGAAATCGTTTGTGTCTCCGCTCTTTTCTTAGAAGTCGTTTTAACTAGTTTTTTGTTTAGAAACTTTGAAACTTTTGATTACTGTTTTAAGTTTTCATTCCAACTTGATTTTACTTTTGGCTCATTTCTAAACATTTTGAGGTGTCCATTCTTTGAAAGTATTGAAAATGTGTGATTTTCTAATAAGTTTTGTAATATAAGTTTGTCCAAGTTTTAATTGCTTGAGTCTAGGAGTACCTGCATTTAAGTTTCATGTGTATAATATCCTCAAAGTTTAAGTTCCTTTTTCTTGCATTTTGAGTTGATTTTCATATTATTCTAGATTTTTTTAGTTGCTCTTTTTGACTTCATGTACATAGACCTGTATCCATTCATTTAGCCTAGACCATGCCTTAATCCTTTGTTCCCTCCTTCCTAGAAGTAATAGTTTATTGAGGCAGTCCAGAGGATTTGCATATCATTATGAGGTCCATTGAACTGTGCAGTATCTTGTAGTCCGTAGTGCGTTAATCCCTTGTGCACACAGTGGCAAACTTGCATTTGGACCCTTTTGTTGTTTAGAGCATACTTTAGTACATGGACTGTAGTTTCATAGGAGTTTTGTTTTATAAGAACTGTTTTTAAATTGCCATTTGTTTCTTTCTTATTTTCTTGTTGCAGGTTTTTAGTTCATTCCTGTGCTTTTAGAGTCATTTCCTTTAGTGCTGTGTGGGTTTCCTTGGGTTTTTCTTTTGTTTCTCCTTTTTTCTTCTTTGGGTTTTATTATTTTAACTTAGTTTTTTTTATCAAATTATTTTTTTTATCCCTGGCAAATTCTTTTGAGTGTTTTATACGTTGTTGATCCTGATTGAGATTTTTTTGCCTTGAAGTATTTCTGGAAACTAGTTTTTTGTGCTTAAGGATAGAAATTGTTTTTTGTTTGTTGGAAGGTTTTTTGAGACTAAATTAAATTTGTGAGAAGTCTATTTTTGTTTCCTTGATTCCTTTTCTTTCTTTCTTTTTTGTGCTACTCCTATTGAATACACTATAAATATACACAAGGGAAACTTGGCCCTGCCACACTAGCAACAGAATCCAGTTACGAAGCCCCGAATATTGTATATTTTGGTTTAAACTGAGCTGAACTTTGCATAGTATCCACTGAGTTGAAAATGTTAACAGTTAAGCAGCTTATAAAAATGTTTATGCCTCTCTTATTGCGTACCTACTATCTGACGTGTCTATCTATTCATTGGCGTCGTAATAACGTCATTACGCATTCAAATCCACATTGCCTGCATACGATGTATCGATACTCCGACGTGAAAACAAAGGAATCATGCAATGCATGCGTGAGGGTCATGCAATCGATACAGTTCACAAATGATTTGGCTGATTTTATTGATTTGTAAACACCACAGGATATCAAAATTAACAGGTGCATGTATGTTCATAATCAATTTTGCAAGGATAAGTGGGGAAAAGGCCATTGTTACTGAGCGCATATTCCATAATTAGGCCCATGTAGGGCTACTGATTATATATACCTGAACCCGGAGCTACTGATTTATTTTGGTCGACTTGGAAAATGATTCTGTCCGAGACGGTTTTTAGGGAGTGACCATCAAAAGCAAGTTTCTACGCTGCATGAACTGTGGTATCAATTGTACTTTCCGCTGTGGTTTATCCAATACCACAGGCAAAATAATAAAAGTTATATACTTCAAGAGAAATTCATGATTACACAAATCCTGGACATTGGAGCTTGCATCTTTATTTTCTGTCAAAGTGTGGCGGAATGCTGCCTGGCATCATGTACCTTACTAGGAGCAAAGCTAAAAAGGCCATGGGTGTCATCTTTGTGGCCATTACCTGTTTCGTCGTCATTCAGGAAATCGCAAACCGGCAGAGTCGAGTACGGAAAGACACGCAGGAACCGCCTCCCCTCGCCCCAGGAAAACAGAGGGAATCACTGATGAGCGAGACGGCCCATGAAAACCCTTCTGAGGAAATCGCCAACCAGCCCCCGAATGCATCTTCTCAAAATAATCATCTGTACTCCGACGAAGTGATCAATCAACACATTGTTAATTTCACCCTGGTCAACGGGGACGCATGTGATCGAAATACGTCAAGCCAACATCGGAAGGTATTCCTTCTGATTCTGGTGAAGTGCCGACCGGGGGACAGCTTCCCGAGGGAGCAAATACGGAAAACCTGGGGAGGGTTGAGCGAAGTGGACGGCAAACGGATTCTGACCATGTTCCTGATTGGAATGACCACCAATTCTACCCTCATGGCCAAGGTGGTGGATGAGAACCGGCAACATGGCGATATCATACAGGGGGATTTTATGGACCATTACTTGAACCTAACCCACAAGACGATGATGGGCTGGCGGTGGGCCTCAGAGTTCTGCCAGGGTGCCGAGTACGTGGCCAGCGCGGACGCCGACGTGCTGCTGAACTTACACAACATCGTCCGGCGGTTGAGCGAGAGACCGCGGGAGAGGTTTGCCGAGGGGAAGGTCCAAGCTGGGGCCAGGCCGTTCCGCGGGAACAGCAAGTGGCACACCAGTAAAGATACGTACCCGGAGCCGACCTATGCGCCTTATTTCTCCGGGGTGTGCTACGTGTTGTCCGGAGACGTGGCCGCCAGAGTCTATAAAGAATCCGCGCACGTCCGCTTCTTGCCCTGGGACGACGTCTACACAGGCCTGGTCCTGAAGAGGCTCGGAGTGGTACCCCAAAATGTCAGAAAGTACCTCAAATTCAAGGAGAGCTATCAGGGAATCGAGGATGCTCTCTCTAGCGGCCCAGCAGTACTTGTTGGTACTGAGAAGGACCATGCATGGACGACGCACGACCGTCACAACGCCCAACTCGTAAAGATTTGGAAGAAAGTTGCTCAGAAACAGGACGCCACGGAAAGCACAAAGAAAAAGCTTTAGTTGTGATGTGTAAATTAGGTTTTCTATTAATTTCATCATTTGCCCCGTGTGGATCGGGGTGTAACAAGTCAAAACATTAGTTGTAAAATACAGTAATCAATATTATTGTGAGACGGGTCTCGAGTCTAGTATACAGTGACTTGGGTTGCCTAGCGTTTTCATCCAGCAAACTAATCAACAACGTCCCCCCCCCCCTAAGTTTTCGATGCTGGTTAAAGAAAGTGCGCCAATATGGATCACATAAAGTTCACATTTTAACAAGGATCGATGCGACCATTTTTCACGTTGGGAAATTAGAAGAATTTTTGATATGGTCTTGATGAAATTTGATTATCGCTAAAGAATCTGCGCTTGGAATTTTGACAAGTGCAATTATTAAAGGGAAGCTTTTGGACTTAAAAGTGATTATTTGGTCTTTTGTCTTTCCTATTTTTCGCTTCTAAAATGTGCTGTATATAACTGTGATGTCATTGGAGGCACTTTAAGCCAATTTTCAGTTAAGGATTTTGTCAGTACAAATCAATAACCTTACGAAACAATATCCCTTTGTAATTTGCATAAGGCATACTCATAACAAAATGTATTACTCATTAACTGGTCAAGCGCGGATCGGGGGGGGGGGGAGGTGGAGGTTAAAAAAACAGCTCCGCAAAAAAAAAAAAAAAAGATTCATGACAAATAATGCGAAACCCCATCCCCACTCTGACACCCAAACAAATTATATTGGTAATAGTGTCCGCCTTTGCACAAAAACGGGCAGAGCCAGCTTGGTTAGGGGGTATTTGCAAATTTTTCTGTAATATAGTGTTAATAATCGTCGGATTTGAACAGCACCCCCATTTAAAGTATGGTACGAGGCCCCCCCCCCCCCACCCCACCCCACCGATTGATATTCGGGGGCCTAGTGTACGTCCGGAGAAAAAAAAACTGTCTACATTTCAGATTTTTTGGCTGAGGACCCCCCGCCCCGGCCCCTGCGAAAATTCCTGGATTCGCCCCTGCCGGCTGCCATGTACTGCTCCCTCCACCATCATCAATGAACTGAAGTTGCATAATTACAAACCAGTGACGATTACGGGACGCTAATGTGACTTTCAAGTTCATGATTAACAATGCTAGGGCTCTCTCGGACCCACGAGCAGATCAGTATCCAATTTGATGTATCTGCTAAAGTAGAAAATAATAGCAAACGTTTGTAGGCCTATTTTAAACAAAGATCATCTACAAACCAATCACAAACAACAAATTATACCACATTAACCAGTAACATTAATTTTGTTTGCTATACATAATTATGTTCTGTGCTAAACAAAATGTCTGTGCTGAGCAGTTCCATATGAATGGTTATATAGGTGCAGCTCCAGAAAAGGTAACAAGACCGGATTTCTTGGAGATGTGTTAAGCAAACAGAAAATGCTTAGCAAACCTGTGCGACAATTAAACCAATATCGCCTGAGATTTCACAAGCAATACATGCTATCACGTGACATTTTAGCTAGTAAACTTGTTTCGCTGAGGAAATTGCTTTACAAACTTCTGTGCTGAGCAGCCTTAAAACATGAAAATAGCTACCGAAAAGTGTGAACACTGTTATGGAACCCTTGGAACCTCCAGCTCAGGGCGATGTATAGATTTTATTCACATGTCGGCCATATCAAATTCAAAGCGAGGCAAACTCTTCATTTTAGGAACTTGCGAGTACAAATGAAAGCAATGAAATAAAGTTCATCACAAATTAATACCTACGGTACGGAACTCCAGAGGTGCCATACTAGATGTTGAGATCCTGACATAATGTATCACGGGATGACAACATCTTACACGAAAAATGTCGACATCCTGAGATAATTTATCACGGGATGATGGCGTGTTTTTAGAGGGATGCCAACATCCTCGGATAAATCTACTACGGATAAATCTATCACGGGTAGCACAATGCTGAAGTAGGATCCCGACATCGTAAGACAATACATCATGGGATGACGACATCCTTAAAGTAGAATGTCGACATCCCGAGATACCTTCGAATGCTGTTTAGTGGAGCCTGAGAAAGCAATCCTACTTTCAGGATGTTGTCATCCCGCGATGAATTTTCTCCGATTGTCGACATCCTACCCTTGGGATGTCGTTATCCCTCGATACATTTTCTGAGGATGTCGACATCCTGTTTTTACGATGTCATCATCCCGTGATAAAACATCTCAGGACGTTGGCATCTTACGTGTGGGATGTCATCATCCCGTGATAAAACATCTCAGGACGTTGGCATCTTACGTGTGGGATGTCGTCATCCCGTGATAAAACATCTCAGGACGTTGGCATCTTACGTGTGGGATGTCGTCATCCCGTGAAAAGTTATTTCAGCATCTCAACATTTTGGATGGCACCTCCAGAGCTCCGTATCCTCTCATATCATATGCTAAAAATTGATATTTCCGTGGCGTGCAGCCACAAACCTTTCTGTCGTAAATTCAGTGCAGAATTTTATTACGCCCATGCCAAAGACAAAAAAATATATAAGCCATTTTATGAAAAGGTTAGCATATGTTGCATAAACTCCAAGGACGTTAGAGGCTCCGTTAAATCTACCGTTGTCATAACTTCAGTGCAGAACTTTATTATACCCATGCAAAAGACCCCCCCCCAAAAAAAAAACACCCATAATCGTCATTTTACCTTAAGATTACGCCCATGCAAAAGACAAAAAAAAAACCCGTAAAAGCCATTTATTTTAAGATTAGCATAATTCTGTTTCATAAACTCCAACAATGTTAGAGGCTTCGTCAAGTCTACCGATAGGCCCAACTGGTTCTATGCTTGAGTATAGCCATCCATGCAGCACCAGATGTGCGCTTCCTGATAGGCCTACAAGTCTTGTCGAGGTAGTAACAAGTTCAACTGCAGGTTGTGTCATTTTGTTTGTGACAAACACATGGTAATGGGTGCAGGGTAATGGGTGCAGGGTAATGGGTGCAGGGTAATGGGTGCAGGGTAATGGGTGCAGGGTAATGGGTGCAGGGTAATGGGTGTAGGGTAATGTGAAGTTCAATTATGATTAAGTCACTGTAAACACAAGAAAATATGCCAGCCCGACCACTCTGCGTTTGTTACTCAACAAACGCGAGCCTCTAGTTTAAAATGTGTGATTAAACATACCCTAATGTTTTAAGCCGCCCAAAAAAAAACAATGAAAGTGAGGTTTGGAACGAACGGAGCCCCTAAAGGGACATCCAAAATTATGTTTTATCTCGTGCGCACGACATAATATCTCGTGCGCACGATATATATCTCGTGCGCACGACATATCTCGTGCACACGACATAATTATCTCGTGCGCACGACATAATATCTCGTGCGCACGTGATAATTATCACGTGCGCACGACATAATTATATCTCGTGCGCACGACATAATTATATCTCGTGCGCACGAGATAATTATCTCGTGCGCACGAGATAATTGTAAGTATTAACGGAGCTTGCTGCACGTGCAGCGGACGAGTTTGTGTGTAACGAAAGCAGCGTGTCAGGCACTTTAGTTATACATTTCAAGTCATATCAGTTAAAGGACGGGGATTTTTTTTAGGGGGCCGCCACCGGTGATTAATTTTGTCAGGTTTTGCCTTTTTCTGAGAGAGAAGTGTTTTATGCAAAAAAGAACCGGTACGTGCTGGCAAAAATCAGGGAATTGGTGGACAATAACAAGAAAATTGCCGACGTGAATTAAAAATGATTTAAAGGGGAAGGAAATTAGGATTTGTTATCAGCATCAGCAGTTTGAATGGATGCGAGTCAGACGGTCTTACTCTCCCTCCCATTTTAAACGAAGTCTCATTATGAAGAATGAGTGGGAAGTAGCGAAGGATGGTCGACCTTAAGGTTTCTAAGGGTGGGAATAAAGTTAAAGCCCCTGCTCAGAGCAATCAGTTCAATGATTGACAGCTTTTTAGCCTTCAGCAGTGATTTTCTTTGCCTCATTTTTACGCTTTTTTTGCAAATTACGGGACTGGTCAGATCTTTCTCCGGCTGCTTTTGGTTGGCTTTTGTTGATTCTCCTCGCCATGCCCAAGCAGACTCCAATGAGTGTGTTTATAGTAAAGCTGCTTAGGTCCATTTTTGGCCCAATTCGTGCCCTTTGTTTTAAAAGCATGGAATTTGGCATGTGGGGTCAAAATGGGCTAGAAATCATTTTAAGGGTGCAACCTTGTGTTAAAATTACCATAGACACCAGTGCTAAATGCCCATACTTCAAAATTCTTTTAAAAATACTCCGAACTCTCACATGTATAATAAGCTGCACAGAAATTTGATGATGAACATGTCATCTTTCATTTTCTGTTTATTTTTTGGTGGGTTGACCATAGACTTTTCGAGATATTCTCACCCAAAGAAGACGTTCCCTATTTTCCCCAAAGCGGAAAAGTAGCCATCTTGAAAAACGATCCCTCCACAACATGGCAAAATAGCGCCACTTTCGAGCCCAATTGCATCCAAAATTGGTAAACAGATTTAGAGACCTTTTCCAACGATTTTTCCCATGACTTAGTTATTTATAGGCACCGTAAGAACCTTTGCATTTAAGGCCAAAAAAAAAAAGTCGGTCTCTGGTCAGCGCGCGCGTCGATTTTAATCATGCGCGTCAATTTTTTTTTTTCTAAAATGTTCCGTGGTAGCTCCAACAGCGCCCTCTATTGCCGCACCTCCTCAAAAAAATTTTACCAAAGAGCACCAAGGAATGGGAAATTGCACCAAGGCAAATGATCGAGAGCACCAAGGCAAATTATGGAGGACAACAATGTACATGTACATGAGGACACCAAAAAGCAAAATAGTAGCCCACCTTGTCTGCACAATCCAAGCTTGAAGTAAAAAAAATCAAAAAAAAAACTTTGGTTTGACCAGAGACCGATATTTTATTTTTTTTGGGCCTAACCGGAAAAGTACCTACCGATTGAACGAGAAAAGCATTGCTTACAAAGTGAAGATAGGACCAGTACCAAATACCCTGTGAATTTATTCCTCCTGGAATGGTGTCACTCGGAAAAAAATCATAATCATTGCATGTGGTTTTAGCAAATGTATAGCTGCGGGCTGTTTTTTGTGTGCGCTAGCAACAGAATCCAGTTACGAAGCCCCGAATATTGCACATTTTGGTTTGTTAAAACTGAGCTGAACTTTGCATAGTATCCACTGAGTTGGAAATGGTAACAGTTAAGCAGCTTATAAAAATGTTTATACCTCTCTTATTGCGTACCTACTATCTGACGTGTCTATCTATTCATTGGCGTCGTAATAACGTCATTACGCATTCAAATCCACATTGTCTACATACGATGTATCGATACTCCGACGTGAAAACAAAGGAATCATGCTGCGTGCGTGAGGGTCATGCAATCGATACAGTTCACAAAATGATTCGGATGATTTTATTGATTTGTAAACACTACAGGATATCAACATTAACAGGTGCATGTATGTTCATAATCAATTTTGCAA
>CM057149.1:35589399-35620461 GCA_029964075.1 Patiria pectinifera | reverse complement strand
TGGGGTGTAGCACTCTTGAAAAATAAGTTTTCATTCCAAACTATTGCTTTGCAATATGAAATGAGGAAAGTTGTCAGCTTTCCACAGAGAAATTGGCTTACTATAAGTAACAATATTTACCCTCCTACGCAAACATTCATTCTGTGCCAAGTTGTTCTTGCAGTCAAAATCAATCAAGCGACTGTTTTCAACAGTTAAGAGCTCCCAGCCTACATAAAGTAGGATTGAGTGGCTGTGACTGTTTATGTAACTTTATACAGCTATGCTTTGGATGTAGGTGATTGATAAGACAGCTGTGCCTACCAGTTGCCTGTTTTTTTGTCTGTTCACAGAATTCGACAAATCAGAGTACTTGCTTGAAATAATTATCATCCGACTGTTGATGATTCGCCTGCGTTAAAGGCATGGCAGGTGAAGTGGATGGATTTTTGACTGTCTGTGACTGTTTAAACAGTACGAGGGTAAATATTTTTCGATCCTCATGATTAGCAAAAATAGAGAACAATAATTACCGACGGTCCATCACTTTCATCATCTGAGGAACTGTACTCATGTCGTCGCTTTCTTTTCTTCTTCTTCTTGCTCTTTCTTCTTTTATCTCTTGTCTGTTGGTGAACATGCAGCGATGTATGTGATGATGTGTTTGGAGATAAAAAATGAAGGAGAAAATAATAAGTTGATGGTAATGAAACTAACTTTGGATTGTTTCATGGGGAAAGAAGGGCCATTGTTTGTGCGACATTGGCTTAACACTTGACATAAAACGCTGTCTAGAGGTTGGCAACATACTGTCAGTTTATCAGCGTTTTCTGGATGGTAAATAATTTCTTAATCAGACATTCAGTTATAGTCAAAATTTGTAGGTTTCCCCTCCCACCAATTTTTGACTGCGAGCATGAATAAAACCCAAAACTGTATCTCTACGATATTACTCAAGTTAGAGCATTCATTCAGATTACACATACTAGTATATGTAATAGAATCTGTTCTGGACTGCTCAAGTAACAGCAATTACATAAAAATGTATGTATTAAACAGGTGCTATGAAAAACTGCTAACATGACTGGCTCCCGTTACTTGTACATTTAGTGATATTTCACACTACCAATAAAAACCTTCACTGGTGAGAATTATAAGTTGTGCTACTGTTTTGCATGAAGCTTCACCCGAACCTGGAGAACATAGGAATCAACTTAGATTAAACTGCATGCAAGGGTGGACTAAACACTCTGATCTATCTAACGTAGCTCTGTGTATACCTCCTGAGGATTTGAAATGAAGCTAGTTATGAATATTACTTTGATTCCATGTATATCATGAAAGTCACTGTGGTAAGCAAAACACTGAAATACCCATATACATGTATAATCATTATAAATGCTTACCTCTGTTTCTGCATCTTGCTCACTGTCAGACAACGATGATGAAGATGAGGAAGAGGAAGGGGAGGAAGACTTGAAAGAGGAAACAACAAACCAAAACACACAGAAAGAGACGGGCAAATATGTTAGACAATAAATATGGCTTGAACCTTTGCATGGCAGATGAGATAAAATAGAAAGATTGTCAGTAACACCCTGTGGAAAGTAATCTGTTCATGGAATTAGTGTGGTTCTGAAAAGAATGGATTGGTCCAGTGTAAAACTTGACGTTTTTGACGGTGTGCTCTGTCCGTCCTCGGGAGGGTGAGACAATGCTCATTGTATCAGTCTTTTCCGAGCCATGACATTACATTATTTGGTTCTACAATTCCAAATTGTGTTTCATCTTCTTGGGTACAATTTTAAATTTTTTGTTGTTGCAACACTCACACAACTGTGGTACCCGATGTTTTTTCAGATAAAACCGACCAACAGACGCCAAGGTTGGCTGTCAGGCATTGTCAGGTGGTGCAGACGTCTGCACTGCTAAGTACACACCTAAGCAGAAACTCATGGGTTTCAGTCCATCTGAGAAAGCTTGTGACTTTTGTACTCCCACAATGCTCAAGAAGCACTGATTTTAAAATTGGCCACTGAAAGCAAAACATAGTACTAAAGACTTTTTACAAATTTCTCTTAAAGATAAACCCCCCAACTGTTCCCTTGAGAACTTCCACGAATCCACCTGCATGAATTATGACCAGCATTGCACATCATGAACTCACCCTCTCCTGTTTCTTCTTCTTAGATCGCTTTTTCTGAAACAGGAAGAGAAAGAACAAATAATCATACAAACTGAAACAAAATGAGCATATATAATTTTATAATGAATAGTTGCAATAATAAATCTTTTCCACAGTGTGTGTATATGAGTTTGTTTCTGCATTCAATAGAAGACGTTGAACAATAGAGGACAATAGGGTCCCGAATTCCCGAGAGGTCTTAAAGTTGGATTCGTGTACAAAACATATGTGTGGTCTTCCTAAAAGTACAAACAAAAGAGGGACAATGGGGGTCCCCAATTGCAGGCAAATACTCACTTGTATGAGTGTATATGAGTGTAAGCCAGGATTTTAAAGAGCGGTGCAAACCACCCCCAAAACCTCACATATGGACAATTGAACCAAGGCTCTCGATCGGGTCCAACTGATTTGCATAAAAGAGTAACCGCATGAGGTCGCTGTTCACGCTGTATTTTTACATGCACTGCATATGGCACGTGAGGATATGCCGCCGATTGATTACCGCGTACGGACGAAAAACAACGAGAGCCTTGACCAAGGCTACGCAAAGGTTAACAGTGCCCAATTTTTGTAGTCATTGTTTTGTTTGGCATGAACATTCAAATACACTCAGTCGACAGTGGTCCAGAACTGCCAAAATTCAAAACAAGTGGTCCCAAATATCTACCTTTAATAATTATGTACATGTTAGGTGTAATCAATTGTCAGTGTTGCATACATATATGGGAATATTTCTTCAGAGTTTGAGTGCATGTTTATCTTCATATTATGTATTTACATAAGGTTGAGTGTGCATAAATGAATGTACACGAGTATCAGCGCTATGACAGATGTAGAGTCAGAGAACACTTTTTTTTTCCTTACAACATTTAAGGCAGGATTACCTTAATTTACATATTGATACACGTGCTTAAAAATTGGGCCAAACACAAGGAGGTAAAATTGACAGGGGGCAAAGAAACCACTACAATTTCAGACGCTTTAAGTGTTGACTGTCATTAGTTAACACTTAATGAAGATAAGTTTGTTAGTCTATGATACTATGACATTGCTCAAGTGACTTGCCTCTTTCTTCTTCTTCTTTGACTTGTTCAGCACCTTCTCTCTGTGTTTCTTCAGCTCGTCTCTGAATTGCTAGAAACCGCAACAAAACAAAAGACGATCAATAAATTCTAACCTATCAGAAATTTAAACCCACTAAATTATGTCCAAAGATCTGTTTTCTTAAAATATTACTGAATTTAATGAAAGTTCAAATGAAAGTGGTTACTGCCAAATTGGGCTTGATCTTGTTAAAAGTGCCCTGTGAACACAAAAATTATTTTCACCATTATTATACAAACTGTTAACAGTTGGTTTAGTTTAGCAGCAGTAATGATACCAGTGATGTAGTGCCTTGATGCCGGGCCTTGGCCTTAAGGCTGCCTTAAGGCTGGATTTTAGGGCCTTGGCCTTGGCCTCGAGGGTTCTGGGCCTTGCCATTTTGAGTCAAGGCTCTTCAAGGCCCATAGATTTTTGCATTTTCCAGATAAATGTTACCATTTTAATCGTATTACCATGGAGGAGGGAAGCACCCTATAGATTTGTGTGTTGGGCACACTTCCACTTTTATAGCATCATATTTTGTTACCATTGTAGTAGATTTGCTGCAAAAATATTCCGTACACTTGTGGGGCTAATGAGATGATCACTTTAATTGCATATAACTATGGAATAGATCTGATTGGTTGTATATGTCTCCCTGATAAGTGCTAAAGATTTGCATGTATCTGTTTTAGATAATGCTGATATTTCTGACCATGTTGGGCCAGCAAATAAAATTTTCCCAAATCAGTTTCTTGGATCCCCCTTTTGTTACACTTGGGAGAATTGTGTGTCAATATAGAAGTAAATCATTATTTGTTTAGTTAAACCATATTGAAGACCTGAACTTATACTTTAATAGATACAGTGCAGTCATAAAACGGTGTACATGTAGGCCTATGCGAGCATGTTGATTGCAATTAAAGAAATGTTGTTCTTCGTAACGAGCAATTCGTGATGATAAGGGCGGATCCAACGAAACCATTTTTTTTATGTGACGTCGTAATAAAGGCAGGCAATGAGTACACCACCATCTTTTCCTCAAAAAACATCGGTTAAAATGGTCAGAAATTGCCTCAAATCGCACCACAGAGCATCTCGAATCCAAACATTTTTCGGGGCCCTTAAGTGGGCCCTGAAGCCCAAGCCGTAATTTTTCGACCCACTTTTTTGTTTGAATGGGGGGGGGGGGGAAAAAACAAAATTTTTTGCCCCCCCCCAAATTGTGTTCGGGATCCGCCCTTGCGTGATGATGTGTCACTCATGTGACTATAATCAGTTCTATATCAGTGGTCATTTCATAAAACAGGGCCTTGGCCTTGAGGGTTAAGCCTTGGCCTTGGCCTCGAGGCTTGAGGGTCAAAGCCTTGGCCTTGGCCTTGAGGGTCAAAGCCTTGGCCTTGGCCTTGGCCTTGAGGGTCAAAGCCTTTGCTCCAACACTGAATGATACATTGAAATGCAGTACTGAGACATTCCTCCTTACATCACTCATGTTTTTCTCCCACTCAGCCAAAGTGTTGGATCCTCCTTGTTTCTTGCTCATCATATCCTTCCATTCCTCCCTTAAAATAGACAAGGAAATAAGTAAAGAAAAATAATGCAACTTTCAAAGAAATGGCCTAATAAACCATACATGCGTTGTAGGTACCTGAGAGGATGTTCTTTGTTATATAGTTTCAATAAATGCACAACTTGTTAGCTCATGTGTCTATCCCAGCTCATGTGTCTATCCCAGCGATGCAAAACCACTGCCCTCTGACTCAGCTTACTGGTCACCAAGCTCAGAAGAAATACTTTGTTACACCTTTACGCCTACCCCCTACTGAGGTAGATCTCTTCATGATAAATGATGTTAAGTTTACAAGGTTGTTTTACAAAGTTTCAGTAACTCACCATGTTGGTCTGGGTCTGTTCAAGTAGTCCCTTATGGAGGGTCCTGATTGTTGTGTGGGCCCTGAGGCTCTCGCTGCGGCTATTGGGTTAACATACGCCTGACAAAAGAATTGAGTAATGCATACCTACATTGTTCTTCAAGGGTAATACGTGTATAGACATTTTCAGGGAGTAAGTTGAGTCTGACATTTTGTCTGAAAGTTGGGAAGGGAAAAGTATGTTATACACACTATACATGTACAGTGCTTGATACGTCATTTACAATTTGATCAAAGTCTGAAATCTGGTAATAGCAGGACTTACATCCCTTCATTTTGTTTTGTTCCCTCCCCCTTTTCCCTTTAAAAAAAGTTCTGAGAATATCTTAGCCGTTACTCTCCTAGTCTCCTTTTCATCTCCAAGCACAAGGCCGACTACCAACTAATATGGACAATACAGCCAATTTGGCCTATGTCTCATTTAAACAAGGCAACATTTAGTTGTGATTCTTATTGTTTCATAATTAGCCTACTCACTGCTACATTGAATGTAGCAGATTAGACTGAGAACCAGTGCAGAAAACAAGCTTGCAAAGTCACTCTGCATTCTCGTTGTCTTGCTTTCCGCGACAACGCATCAGACCAAAATTGAACTCACTTGCAGCGCCTAAAAAAAGCGGTGTGGCACCCACATACATCGCGCACGCAGATTTTTTTCGATGTCATCACGTGATGCATACATTTACATAATTAACAAAACAAAATGGACGACAGCCGTTGGAACTGGCGTTTTTTTTACGGACAAGCCACAGTGATCGTCAAGATTTTTCACATTTGTTTTTTTTTGTGGTCTGTTTTAAGTCGATCATTAGGCTTCGTGAATGACTGCTGAATGTATAAGGTATGTAAATGAAATCTGGGGTGGGATATTAGAGGTGAAAATGGACAATTTTTGAGAGGCCATTTTTTAGGGTCTCTTGCTACCACATTCTAACGAACAGGTTATGTCTCCAGCGCTACATGTGAATGAATATGAGCATGTCAGCTGGAGTTACATGTACTCAAGCTAGTCCCGTGCAAATGGCAATTCGTGGATTATCTCAGAATGTACACATATCTACGTAAGTGAATGCCATTATGCGAGTGCAATTTCAGCTTATCAAGCTCAGCGGATGCAATTGAACACGGACACCCACTTGTCAGCTTGTGTGGCCTCCGTATTGCTGCGCTGTAGTACCGAGGCCACACAAGTGGGGCTACTTGCGGACGTGCATTTCCGACACAGAATTTTTTTCAAATAAAACCCGGCTTAAATCGGTCCTTGTTTTTATATTATAAGTACATTAAATATCATTTTAGGAGTCAAGACTTCTTACAACTCTTGTGTCACGTTTGCCCATTTTGCCGCCTTTCCACTCCGTAGATTTTTCAACAGAGTCTCGAAGCAGAATCCAAGTCAAGGGACTGTACTGGTACGTGAGCTTGTTGTGATATAGACCCGTGTATATGTATATGTTGTGCCCATTCTTGAAAATCACGCATTCTCGAAAATGAGCGCGCATTCTGAAGAATGAGCGCCCATTCTTGAAAATGAGCGCTCATTCTTGAAAATGAGCGCTCATTCTTAAGATTGGGTGGGAATACCACGTGCACAATTTATTAATTTTGCCCAATCTTAACAAACATTGCACGACATAATTATGTTAAATGAATTGTATGGCGGTTAAAAGGGAAACAATTTATATAAAGAGGAAAGAAAATGTTCCATGCTTCTGTACTCGTATAACTACGATAATTTGAATCAAATTAAACCTGTTATTATTGCTTTTTTTCTGCCCAGTATGGGAAGTTTTGAAATAACGGAGGACTGGGAACTAGTCTGGGAAGAACTTTGTTTAGGCTAGACAAGTTACAAGTCCCTGCATGTATCATATGCGTGCCACGAAAAAAAAACGATGTCCAGAAGCTGCCAAAATTGCTCTTTTGACTAGATAGAATCCAGCTCTGCGACGTTATGGTGGGGTGTGAACAATAAATTGGTGGCAATTTAAATGGGAAATAGCATTAGCACTATGGGATGTCGCAGTATTCATTCTCATTCTTCACATTCTTCATTCTTACGTTTTCCCCCCCCCCCCCCCCGCTTTTATTATCCCAAAAATCAGAATTCTTTGCTACTAGTATTATTATGTCTCTTATTTCCCCCCCCCCCCCATATCAATACGCCTTTACTTTTCATATCCACTCTACTTTTCAAGGCCTTGCGTTGCAATAAGAATTAGTGAACGAGGATTCAGCTAGACTTGCCAAGCGCAGCCGGTGCTCGGCATCGACAAGACCGTTATCTTGTCGTGCATTCTCAAGAATGTGCGCTCAATCTGGAAGAGTTATTTTTTGCCAAGATTGAGCAAGGATCCAGTTGCACATTCTCGAGAATGTGCCTGCTCATTTTCGAGAATGCGTGATTTTCAAGAATGGGCACAACATATACATAGCCACGCTTCAATCTATAGTAAAAACACTCTATTGTGATCCACGGGTACTAGCTCGAGTGACCGTTCTAGCCGAATTTCGGCTACATTGGACAGAATATTTGCGTACAAAAATGAGTTGTACAGAAAATCCAGCAGAATATTTTTTTCGGCAGAATTATGTAGATGAAGGACAATCAAAAAGATTAAGAGAAATAATTATGGGCACATTTGGTTTGAAAAACCTTGAAACAAACCCTTATATTACACAATGGAACAGCAATATATACATGCCGGGCGCGTACGCGGGGGGGGGGGGGTGTTTTGGCTGTTAAACACCCCCCCCCCCTTTGCCATGTAAAAATATGGAGGGAAAAGAGAGTTATGTGACCGAGCGCGGAACAATTACAAATTATGTGCATGTTCTCAACTTTAAGCTTTGAATACAGAAGACACTTTATAAGAGCAAGAGTATATAGGCCTATGTGTATTTGAAACAAATGAAACAAAATATCCCCTCGTAATTTTAAAAGTTTCTGCTCAAAAAATCAGGGGAGAGTGGCCAGGAAACGCCTCAGATTGCACCACAGAGTATCTACAATCCAAAATTTCCCGGCCCCCTTAAGCGGGCCCCGGACCCCACGCCGTAAGTGCTTCGCGCTCCGCGCTCAGCGCTCGCATTAGTCCTCCGGCCAAATTCCCTCTATGCAATAATTTCACCCTAGCGGTGCCCCCACCTTATTTGTACCTTCAGCAGCGGATGGCCGGCTCTACAAGTGGCCTAAATCCATTTTCAAAATAGAAAATTGTGAAAAAATACGGAGATGGAACATGGATCTCAACTTTGAGTACATAACAAACTTTATAAAGAACAAAAAAAAATAACAAATTTAAATGGAATTTTCGATGTTTAAAAAGTTTTCTAAACGGTGTGAGTGGCCAGGAATCGCCTCAGATTGCACCACAGAGCATCTAAAATCCAATTTTTTTCGGGGCCCTTAAGCGGGCCCCGGACCCCACGCCCTGCGCGCTCGCAGGTCCTGGACCCTTCATTACAATTCTAGGCCCCCCCCGGCAAATGGCAGTCTGAATCCGCCCCTGTGACCAGAGCGCATATGTATCCTGTATCTGAAGTTTGGCCTTAGGGGTGGGGCGGTTTACACAAAGATTCCAAACGGATGAGAATCATGAGATCCAGGGGACGAAGCTGAGTAATTTGTAGCCAATTACAAGAACAGATCCTAGCACTTCCGCAGCCCGTGTCACTTTTTTTCTTGAATTTCTTCTTTTTTGTTTGTTTAAATGCTGTTGAGGGAGGGGACTGCCCACACTGACCCCTTTACTAATATATTCATCATATACTCTAAAGACACAGAACATGATTTTTCTTCCGATTTACTATGCTTTAGCTCAAAAAGATAACTGATGGTCGTGGGTTCCCGGCCCTTCGAGTTTAACCCGTCCAAATATACCCTCTTTTATTTCTGGCGTCAACACAAACTCCCGACTTTTATTTTAGCGTTAAGTTTAGCCCACTGATACTATTTTTTTATTTCTGGCGCCAACACAATTTACCATCTTCATTTCTAGCGTCGTAAATGATGACATCCAATTTTTAAACACCCCCTTGAAAAAATCCTGCGTACGCCACTGTATACATGTACTGGGTGATTGGCAGGCATTCGAAGCGGATTTAGCAGAATTTTACATGGTATTACGGTCATCCTGCCATGTAAGACTGTAATAGTCGGGTACCCACTGGTGGGACTCCTACCGTTTTGCGCATGCGGAACTCGGGTTACCAGAGTGTCATGCATGTCTTTGATTTTCTGATCATTTTGAAAACATTCGTTGTGACAAAGTTGTGCCGTATTTTACTTCGAATTTCTTGACAATGACAGATTCAACACTCGCGTTAATTCACAGGAAGCCTAACAAGTAAGTGATTTACCTATGGGCAAAATTATACGTGGTTATATGGAGCGGATCAAAAGATATAATGATTTCGCTTGTATTTATGCAAGTTTTCCAACTTGATTTTGTTTTATGCAATTAATAAGAAGAGTGCTGAAAGGTTAACCAATCACAACGCGGATTTTGCCTAGTTGCTTCCATTTGTGAAAGAAGGGTGAGTACGGAAAACGTAAGAGCAAAATAGCTGTAAGTTCAGATGAAAAAAAGTTCATACACTCAAATAATTTCTTGGAATACTTTTATAAGTAAAATTGATATAGGGCCTAAGATAATGTAAGAACAATTACGCAATCACGATCTCGTGGAAAACTAGACTCGCATTTTTTGTTTTTAAATTTTGTGCAAGCATCCAGGCGCGTCGACGCGTCCGGGTAGTAGCCACGCGCGCACTAAAAGGCTGATGATTGGTTGGAATTTTGCTACCCTTTTGGGGTAGCAAAAATCGAGATAATAAAGAAAAACATAAGAGATTCTTGACAAGTTGGAAAAGGCCCTCGTGGCTTCGCCACTTGCGTGTGTGTTTTTCTGCTCCAGTCGCTTCGCCTTTTCGCCGCTTTGTCTCATGCCGGCAAATTAAGCCACGATATGGCCTTAAGTTGGCGAAAGGCTAGGGTACGAGCAAACGTTTCTGTAGATTCGCCCGTACGCAATATTTTTTTACACAACTAGCTGTAGTTCTTTGTGCGCTTTCCTATGGAGCATAGTATTACCAGGCGTGAGTGGAGGCTATTATTATTCAACTTGGTAGGGATTTCGGACTCTATTTCCTATAAAAATCCTCTAGAGCCTCGAATTAGAAAAGAAAAAGAAAATTGCTGCTAGTATCCGACTAAAAATTAACATATTTCAGATAAAATTTGCGCGAATGTATGTATGCCTTTCTAAGAGAATGTTTTTCGGATAGCATTAGCGCGCATTAGCTAACTGCGGTCTTAAACAGCCAGCTGCAGTAGTGGATGTATTTTACATAGGTCACAAGTTACCCAAAATGCCATCCCCACTACCTCCACAATATTCTTTGCAGCTCATCTGCCCTTCCCAGGGCGGTGGTACGAGAAAAATAAGCAGAAAGAGGAAAGAGAAGTTTCAAATTAGGTTTTGCCCTTCACCGACGTTTAAACACTGTATACTCAGTGTGTTACCTCCCGAGTGAAAGTTGGAAAAAAATCACTCGGGTGGGACTTGAACCCACGACCTCCTGCTTTCTAGTGCAGATGTCTTACTACTCGACCACCGAGCTAAGGTTGGCCGGTTCGAATCTGATGTACATAGCAGCGGGTACCGCATAAACTATTATAAGATGGAATTTTTGCGCCGGGGTGATATAAATCAAATTAGGTTTTGCCCTTCACCGACGTTTACACACTGAGTATACAGTGTTTAAACGTCGGTTTAAACACTGTAGGGCAAAAACTAATTTGATTTATATCACCCCGGCGCAAAAATTCCATCTTATAAAGAGAAGTTTGTTTAGAAAAATGATCGCTGCGCTCAACATGCATTTTCCTCTTTTAAAAGGTAGATTGCGTTTACAGCTAATGTGTGCTTGGCATAATTATGCATAGGCTTGTACAATGCAAGGTACACGGCCGCACGTTTAATTTACAAATCTGCTATTCCTGTTTCGATTTTTCTCTTTTTGTTCACATCCAGCAACACCCAGATATCTTGACAACTACTCGACACAATTCGTGTTGCAATCGCCCACACATCTATAACCTTCAGGGGCAACAATATGTAAATTAGTAAATGATCTACAAACTATGCTCTTTATATGACACTCGTTATAATAACATTAGGCCTAATCAGCTTTCTAAACTTACATTTATCTCGTGTTGTCGAAATCGGTACTACTGTGCAGCAAGGAATTTCAGTGTCTGTTTAAATAATCCGTGTCTGTGTAACCCGTTCGCTCGTTCCCTTTCTGACTGAGAGCAACTGAGATGTCTTATTTTTTTTGAAGCAAACGTCAGTATAGGTAATAAGCAACCGATATCATCATCATCCATTTTTGATGAGCAGCTATTGAGCAGCTACAGACAAAATCAAATTGACCATCTTGAAAAAATTCAGAGAAGGGCAGTACGCTTTATAAGCGGAAACTACCATCGTGATGCCAGCGTTACGAGAATGAGAGAAGATCTAGGGCTCCCACAATTGGGGGAGAGGCACAGGCAAGCCCGCTTAACCATGGTCTACAAAGCCGTCCATAATCAAATAGCCATACCAATCCCAGACAACATCCAACCAAGACTCTGTACAACACGGCAACAACATCAACACAGATTCATGCGACTCAGCTCCCGTTCTGACAACTACAGGCAAAGCTTCTTTCCAAGAACTTTGCGGGACTGGGATGCGCTCCCCCAAGACATCATTGAGCTGCCCACTGTGGAGCAGTTCAAGGGAGCCATCAGCGCCTAGATCTAGGAGTTGACTTTTTACTTGCACCAAATTTGTATATACATTATATCGGAGCACCCTGCACAAGTGTCCACCATTTGAGACAGCACACCACAGTCCTCGTTAAATTGCTGAAAAGGCTGTAAACGAGTAGCTGCATAAGACAAGTGTGCGAAACAATAGCAGTTCCGTGAAATTGAACCCAAGAAAACAAAAACAGTCAAAATGTTAGTCAAAATAGTACTCAACTAGCAATACACAAATTCTAAATAATGTTTTTTTTGTACCATGAAGCCTACTATACATCTTTTTAAAGTAACGATAAATATAGAGTAAAGTTACACATAAAAATATATCTAAACACAACTACTTGTGTGAGAGTTTCAATAAACGACGATGCACCTCAACAAAATTGGTCAGGATATCAATCTTAGAATAAAGCATTATGTACACAAATTTATACGTCATCTGGGCTATATGTATAAAAAATATTGCGCGTCTGTTTGCTTTCAATTAGTTTAGAAATTTATACATGTTTTTTTACAAAGACATTACAAGATTCGGTAGCTCCACCAAACGAAACAGTTTCACCTAACGTTAAAATCGCCAATTAACCCTAAAGGGGCCGGGTTAATTTGACCATCTCTCAGCCGGGGGGGGGGGGGCGGATTCCGCCCCCCCTATGATCTCGGCCATCGAGTGACGAAATTTTTTGAAACTCAGCACATGCATAGAGCAACTCTTCCTAAACATGCCCAAGACATTTCATGACTATAGGTCAAAGTGTTTTGGAATTATGGGTAATTAATTATTCATATGTATGAAAGGCAATTCTGCTCGGTGTACACGACGTATATGAGAAAATTCAGTTTTCACGGCGCGTAGCTGCATAAGACAAGTGTGCGAAACAATAGCAGTTCCGTAAAATTGAACCCAAGAAAACAAAAACAGTCAAAATGTTAGTCAAAATAGTACTCAACTAGCAATACACAAATTCTAAATAATGTTTTTTTTGTACCATGAAGCCTACTATACATCTTTTTAAAGTAACGATAAATATAGAGTAAAGTTACACATGAAAATATATCTAAACACAACTACTTGTGTGAGAGTTTCAATAAACGACGATGCACCTCAACAAAATTGGTCAGGATATCAATCTTAGAATAAAGCATTATGTACAAAAATTTATACGTCATCTGGGCTATATGTATAAAAAATATTGCGCGTCTGTTTGCTTTCAATTAGTTTAGAAATTTATACATGTTTTTTTACAAAGACATTACAAGATTCGGTAGCTCCACCAAACGAAACAGTTTCACCTAACGTTAAAATCGCCAATTAACCCTAAAGGGGCCGGGTCATTTTGACCATCTCTCAGCCGGGGGGGGGGGGGCGGATTCCGCCCCCTAAGATCTCGGCCATCGAGTGACGAAAATTTTTGAAACTCAGCACATGCATAGAGCAACTCTTCCTAAACATGCCCAAGAAATTTCATGACTATAGGTCAAAGTGTTTTGGAATTATGGGTAATTAATTATTCATATGTATGAAAGGCAATTCTGCTCGGTGTACACGACGTATATGAGAAAATTCAGTTTTCACGGCGCGTAGCGCCGGAAAATTTTTCGCTACGTGCCAACCCGTGGTCCGATTTTTATGTTTATGGTATCAAAAGATGCGCAAAGCTCGAGGCTAAAAAGTCATAACAGCTCGGGTCGCGAATTGTTTTTTTTAGAGGCTATCGCGGAAAATGTTGAGGTGGGGGGCGGTATCCGCCCCCGGCCCCTTCAGGGTTAACGGTCTATCTGATTTATATAAACCCTCTCATGAGGGTACAGAACATCTCATGGCGTGATCACAAGACCAAAGAACAGATTTACGGAGACATTCCACCCATCTGCTATTGTTGCTCAACGTCGAGTACGATTTGCTGGCCGCTGATATCGTGTTGAAGACTACATCCGAGGAATTATGTTGGAGAATCCCGTGTCCTATCGCGTTGCGGCTATCTTGATTGTTTCCCATTCAAATCAACATAACCAAAGCGAGGCTGGAAGGGAAAATAGTCTGGTTCTTTTCTGCCCGAAAGAAGTTATCATTCAGTATACTGTTATTGGATACAGGGAACATGACTGAACTGGTGGCAGCATGTTAATTGTCTATGGAAGACGAGGACTTTTCAATCACATTTACGGGGAAGGCAGAGACACGAACATGAAATTGAGGACCTTCCATACATAATGAGGGATAAAGACACCAGCTGCAGCTGGTGTGGCGTTGTGAATGGGATCTCGGTTGTAATGTTTTTGATGATGATGATAACCGCAAATACCCACATTATCAAAAAATAAATATATCAGATGGCTGACTACATGCGGATTGTATGATTATCATTCGCAATATCTTAAAGTTATCATCTAAGTACTGTTTTCATAAAAAAGGACTAAGAAAAATTAAATATAAAACTGGTCTACAGCAGGACAACTTTCTATAAGGAAACTGAAAAAGACTATTAACAATATGAATTTGATATAATCTAACTTCACATCAAATCGGTTCTACTTATAAAAACGGCCCAATTAATATGTTTAGTTAAAGGCATATTGCAGGATTATTTGCTTTTCATGCATTTTGTTCGTTTTCAATATAATACCACTCAAAATGCGAAGAAAAGTTTCAAAACCTAACTTTCAGCGTAGTGTTTCAGCGCCGTGGATATACACTTTTCGAGAAAACAGTGAAAACCTTGCACAACATAATCACAAAACACCATTTTGTCCAAGGTGCCCTGTATTTTCACAAATCATTCTATTTTGTTGGAAATCACCCATGTTTCTTAATTTCTTCTTAATGAAAGGAAACCATACCGGAATAATTTCACGGGGGGGGGGGTAAGTACCAGTATATAGGCATACGATCCATATTCCAACTAAGCGTTTTGATAGTGTAATTCGTTATAGGTCTTTTTGGATAAATGCAAATCATCCTGCATGCCTTTAAAGAAAGAAAAGCCAACATGCACGGTTTATTATAAGGCAAAATAACCGTCTTTCACATAAACAAAATTCAACACATTCTAATTTTCAAGATAATTACAAATTATATAAATATACCCCAAAATCAATTAATGATGATATACCAAAATGAATATACCATAAAGGCACTTAAGTTAATACAGTCTATCGCCGCCATCTTCAATGATTAGCCAGTTGTCGATTTAGCTCCTCAAAAGTAGACTGTGTCCTGAAAATGTAAAAAGTGACGGATGTCCCATCGATTATCTTGAAAAATTGGGATAATTGAGTGTGGTTACTAATTTTACATCTTGTATGACATAAAGTATGACATAAAGTTTGATCATTTTAATTAATTGGTTACATGACATAAACCGTTCAGATCAGAGGTTGATCGAGGTTTTCCTATAGGCTTAAGCGCTGAAATCGACACAATACCACAGGCCTTAAACTTGATCCAGATTATCATGTCGTCTGGCGTTGTTTCATAAGAGGATTTTCGGGATTTTCCCCGTCTTTATATATATATAATTGGTATGTAAAGAAGTTGATTAGCTTCCCTAACCATTCTCTTGCATTTATTCTTGGAAAAAGAGGATATCATTAATTTTCTTACCAAATCAGTTTTGGGTGATGCCTGTGTTGTTGTGGAGTCTGGTTGGACAGGATCTAGAGTCTTAGGCTGAGAGTTTTCATCTTCCAACGCCAGGCTTACGATGGGAACTTCTTCAGTGTACTCAGATATCTGAGGAAAATGATCATTCAAGTGGAAATGAATTTTGTCAGAGCAAGTTTTCCAATGAGATGCTTTTGTCGCATTAACTTTTTTTCTGGTATTTCAAACTTGGAAGAAGAGCATTGTTCATCAGGAAATATTGCTGCTTAAATTGACTGTTGACTTCATGAGGCTTCTAAGAAAGCATGAACTCTGCAAAATGTAAGACATTGGAATTCAATCTAAATGTTTCAAAAGTTGATTGACAATAGGTTCACATCCTCTAAATATAACTAAATAACACCGGACGTTTTCGGTCTTCAGTTGACCATAAACCAATGTTATACTCAAGTTCACCTTTTTTCTGGTACCGATGTAAAAAGAAATAACTGAACGTAAATTTTGGTCATTGAATAAACAAAAAAAGAAGAAAAACACTGGCAATAATGGTTGCGTGATCAGTAAAATTTGGGATCTATATATGGCCGTCGTTGACGCGAACCAAATGAGACAGGGTAAGAATTCTGGTAGCAGAAAAGCAGAAAAAAATGCATTTTTCAAAAACGTCTGATCTGCTTTTCTGCTATTTTGATAGCAAAAAAGCAGATGTCCACTTTTGAACCATCGTGACAAAATGTTCAATCTGCTTTTTTTGGTAGCAGAAAAGCAGATGTCCACTTTTGAACTGCCAGTGAAGGACAAAAAGTAAAACTTGCTTTTCTGGTAGCAGAAAACCCGAAAAGTAGAAAAATGCATTTGAACAAAACGTTCAATCTGCTTTTCTGCTATTCTGTTAGCAGAACAGCAGATGTCCACTTTTGAACCTCCATACCTTGGTGATGTGTATGCGGCCCATTTTCGAGTAGCATAATAGGGTGTAAGTTGCGCCATCAACGTCGAAATAGTCGGTCTCCCACCCCCCACCCCAATTTATTCTGCGGCCAAAAATGTTGGGCAAAATGTTTTGAAACAAATTGTAACTTAAAAAAATTTAAAACATTGTGAGGTCCCGAACCAAATCCTGGGTGCGCCACTGCGATGCAATATTTATCCGGGGGATATACACAATGTGCCCCTTCCCTGCTGACCCTGCACTCCTGAGAAAACCCCAAATCCACTTCATCGATAAGTTAAATGGATAACATATGCCTTGTTTAGCCCCACTTACACTTGGCTTAGGGTCTTGTTCATCTTCCGCCTCTACATAGACGTGTTCCCGCTCCTGTCGCGCCCCTTCCTGCAGAATAGCCGGGCGATCTATTCCACCGGACAGAACCTAAATTCGGGGGAACCAAATAATCAGTAGACATAATCAAATATACAGGGTGAGTAAAAAAATAAATAAAAAAATTTTCCGGATCATTGTTTTAGTGAAGTATTGCATGTAGCACTTTCAAAATTTAGGATATGAAAGTTCAATTTCACTTCTTATGCTTTTTTTTAGTACAAGAATCATTGAAGTCACTCATGTAATTTTCAAGTTACGAATTTTTAAACGCAAACACCGTTTTTATAGTTCCTTCCGCGGATCACAAACAGGTACGTGTTCTTTCAGCAAAATGAAAACAAATCACATAGGGATGTCTGTATTGCCTTTTTCAACTTGACATTCGGGAAAAAAAAGTATTTAAAATTTCAATTAAAACTCTGATACTGTTCAAGCAAAGAAATATTATAGTTTTTCGTCCAAAATTGTTGAGAGGGAATCAATCACCGTCTGACCATTTGAGCAATAATCGGAGCTGGCGATCTTGGATGCTATCGGACAATGCTCTTCGTTGTGCCGTATTTGCCAACAGACACACAATTTTACCGACCTAATGACGATTCGCTGGCAAAAACCATTAATGGTGGTTTGACACTCCAAACCCACGTCTCGCAAAACTCGTGGTGATTCATTTGCAGATTGAGGCTCTACAGAAATGATTGGGGCTCTGTCAGACCCCCAACACCCCAGCACCCTAAACCTATCCCAAAGTTCCATTACCAACAGGGATCTTACATTTAAACTGTGGCACTGTACCATGTTGATGCTGTCTCCTTCCTCAAAATCCGACATGTAGCTGTTCTTCCTTCGTCTTGTAAACAAGTCACTGTTATAGCAAAGAAAAATGTTTGCCATGTTAAATAAAAAAATAGTCCTACCTAGAAAGTCATTGATCATGTTATTAATTTCGCCTCATTACTGATGAACCTCGAAAAATGTAAAGTGCATGCTTGTAATCACCTCAGGTTGTTCGGAATATCAAAAAGGTCCTATAGGATTTGCTGACTTATATACACGAAATTAAACAATAAGTAAACTGAATAACAAATGTACATTAAATTGTGTGCTGACTGTTCAATGGTTTCACGTTTGAAATGAGAGTGATTAAGGACAGTGCACTGAGTGCAGTTTACTCGAAATATCATTGAAAACATTCCGTACTCTCTTTTAGCTCGCTTCCTGAAGAAACACACACCGCCAGCAATCACAATAATCAGCACGACCGACCCGACGCAGACTCCGACTATCAGCCAAGTTTTACTGATAAAGCCATCGCATCTCTCGCCGGTGTACCAAGCCTCGGCGGTGTCCAGGCACTTGCAGACGGGACCGGCCGTGTCTGCTTGAGTGCACTCCCCGTGATCATTGCAATAACCCTCGTCACGTTTGCAGGGCGAGCGGCAGGACAAGTACCCGCCGTCGACGCACTGCAGCTCCAGGTAGGGGTTCTCGCACACTGCGAAACCGTCCTTGATGTAATCGCAAAAGTTTGTTTCGTCTGAAATTTCGACGTTGACAAGAATAATATCAGAGTTATAATAAAAGTGAAGACACAGGATGTCACATCCTATAGTTTGATGGACAGTGGTTTATTAAAATCTAGGTCTGATTTGCAACAACCTCAATTCCTGGAGGGGCAGAGAATCAATACGTCAGTGGGGAGCACAAGGATGTGTGGAGGACTCGTCATGCCTCAAGCCGGAGGGTAAGGGGTGGGGTGGGTGGGTTGCCCCGTGTCGCCCCATCAAATGAGGATGGTTTCGTTTAGTTGGCGCCAATACTTTGTTGTAATAGCGGCAGAATTGGATGCTCATGATAATGTTATGAAACTTTCAAAAGTTTGATCTTTACCAATGGTGGCGGCATCACTTGGATAGTAGAATAAGATGTCATTTGGGGTTTCACTTTAGATGACCAACTAAATGCATGTCCTTACATAACTCGGCTTTCAGTGCAAAGGGAATTGTGGCAACGGCAGTGACCGGTTTTGATATTAGAATGCAATGAAAAATAAAAGTATAATGTGTTTATACTCATGCAAATACCCGGTCCTACTGCGGGCGTTTTATGCATTTTACTTCAATATACGCACCAGTTGGAAGGCTACAAGTTAGACAAGCTACCACAATGAGATCGCCCAGTTTGCCTTGCTCAACCGCCGGTGCCAGGGTCCGGTCGTACACGTCCATGGCCGTCAGGTCTTGGTCTTCTGATCTCATCCCCGTGTAGTTGTACACAACGTTGTGAGGGACAACCACACTGCCTTTCCTGTCGATAAAAATGTTGGAGGTGTTGGTGTGAAAGAGTGAGGAACAGAAAGGTATCGTACCATGTGGTTAGTTTTTTTGTCTCCTGGGTGCATTTGTTAATAGTATTTTCCTCATCTTAATTTCTCAATTACATTTAAATATCTCAATTAAGGTGCCAAATGTAAGTTTGGTTCATTTTGTTTTTGGCCGATCTTCAGTGCACGATTCTTTTTAACGCTCGCATTTCTGCTCTGAAATTTTGGTATTTTCACTGTTTCACAAAATTCTTCTGTTTCTATTTTAGGCTTAGAAAGAACAGCAAAATTACAGACACCTAAATAAACACTGAAAGAATGTGAAATTATGTTTCACTTTAGTATTTTGCTGCTGGGATACGTTGAGAGGCAGGAACTAATGGTTGTTCTTGTCAAGGCCTTGTCTTTGTTGTCTATATCTTTGTCTTGATGTATTTTTATGTAGTGTGAGGGCCCGAATGATACCCCTCCCTAAAGACAGTTTAAATAAAAAGAATAATAAAAAAGAAATATTTGATTCTGACCGGTTCCCTATCATAAAAGTAAACCAAAAAACTCCTAAAAATTAAACTAAAATGTCTGACAATTAAGTCAAAATCCAAGATCTTTGACGCAAGAACACTCAGAATTGATTGATTTCGAAACGAAACTTATCATAGTTTGCAGCCATTCTCATATCTGTGAAAACCAAAAATGGAATTTACGTCAGATCAATAAACTTTGTCGCGCCAAAGGCAATGACCCTGATTCACTATGGAAACAATTCGATAAAATCCTTTTCAACGAAATATATTACAAGCCGCCGCAAACAAACCACACATTCCACCGTCTTGATGTTTACTTTTTGTTTGATGAGACCGTTCAATTTAATTATAACTTATACTTTGGTCACAAAAAGAAGACATTTTATGAACTCTTTGTCAATTTTGACTTTAATTGTGCCTGGTACCACAGGCTCGTCGTACATGTTGGCGGCAACAAGACTTCCTCTTTTGAGTGCTTCGTTATATCAAATACAGAGATAAATAAATGCTGAATAAACGAATCAGTTTCGTTTTATGAAATTAACTTCTGATATCTAAAGTGTGATTTTTTTCTATACGAAACTCTACAAGAGAGTTTTGAAACCTGACAAATCGCCCAAATTTAACTTCTATGGAAGAACGCCACCAACGAGGATAAAAGGTTGTACAAAGACGCATTGGGGGAACTGTGTCGAAAGCATTCCAAACCGGCAGCGAAACATTGAAGCAAAATATGTAGCACCAAACATAATAATGACTGGAAAGCCAATTTCATAAGCTACTTCAGATTTAAAAAAACCTCTGAAATTGCTCAATCCGTTCAAAGAATATAACCATTTAACCACAATGATCCTTTTTTGGAGGAAACAGGTATTGAGCAATTTCAATATTTTTTTATCTTAAAGTGGCTTATGAAAGTGATTATCATGTTTGGTACTTTATTATTATTTATTTTAAATATGAAATATATATGTATACTTATTTTTTTTGGGGGGGGTGAGGGGGGGGTTCCACATGTTTTACCCACCCTGTGTTACCAGTCTGTTCACCTGTGTATATGCAAATTAGTTTGAGGTAAGGGTTTATTGCGAAAGTTTAACCACACTACCGGCCGCGAATTATTTTCTCCCAAACGATATCCGCATATGGGTGTACGCTATGGCGTTTTGGCTTAACTTTAAAAAAAAACATGAGAAGGAAATATAAAATTAGAAAAAAATAAAATGATTTCGAGCATTATGAAATCAGACTTCAGTTCCCTTTAAAAAAAAAATCCTTCAAAGCCTCAGATTAGAAAAGAAAAAAATTCGGGTGCAAAACCGGAATTCGGACCCGCAACCCCGAGGTGCAAAACTCTACAATATATCGAGTGAGCTACCGGACTACTCGAAGGAATTTGGGGAAAATAAGAATGATATACATGTACCTGCTTACGTATCACAACAGTATCGTTGAGGGCGCTAGACAACCATGTATGAGGATGTCGTTTGGCAAAGTGTCAATGAACTTCCAACCCGTTTTTTTTTTTTACTGAAATTAGGTATTTGGTTAAGCGTATAATTATTACATGCAATCCGACCTGCAAACCTTGTTGCCTGGTCGCACCAATCTTACCGTAAGTCCAGCAATTCAACCCGCAGAAATCCTTCGATTTTCTTGTAGAGGACCTCAACCTATCATTAAAATGTCAGATCAAAGATAACATTGAAATGTTTGTAGCTTTGCTGATTTCTCTCAAACCAAACATGTTTTATAAGGTTAATATACTTTTCCACCCCTGCCCATTACTAAATTAGGGAATGCGACTTCAATATGGAAACAGTGTCGTTTAATTAGGCCCCTACATACGGTATATCAATTGTAGGAATTGAGATACTGATAAACAACCCAAACTTAAGAAATGTCAATTTCCTATAATATTGCTGCACGCTTGGTATAAACAAAATAATGAAACGATCTTTCAACCGGAAAACATATTTTGTGAAGAGTCTTGTAAGACATATATATATATATAAGAGCAAGTTTTACTCGGCCTCCGAGATGATGTTTGCTCCTGAAAAGATCCGAGACCGCGGTCTCCCGCGGCGCCAAAATCGCTCGACGTCCGTGGAAAAATGCGGAGGGTGTCTTCCGCCGGGTCGTACACTTCGGGTCGTCCTAATTTTCCCGTACGGACCGGCGATCAGTTTCGTCGATTTTTCGTGACTGCGTTTTGCACAGGAATTTGCCGTCGTGTGCGCTTTCACGTTGACTGCCTGGCCGCCCCCTGTGCTGGCTTTTCAGCGAGTCTAGACTGTGCGAGGCTAGCGGCTTCACCGTAGGGGTTCCGTATACGTGTTCTACTTGGCCATTCTGCAAAAGTGTTCACCAAACGGTAGTATGGGGTAACCTTGGCACAATATTTTTTCTCCATGGTGCGTGGCCACCAAGTGTCCCTATGCTTTGCTTGCCGCCCCTGCGCTGAGTGCAACGAATACTCAGAAGGACTATACGGTAGCAGACCAGTAAATAAACTTCCATAGACCCCAATGGTAAATGCTCCCACTTCAAAAATTTGGGAGAAATACTCACAGCTCTCCAAGGTGTTTGAGACACACATCAAATTAAAGCTTATTTCATCATCTTTCATTTTCTTTTCAATTTCCTGACTTTTAGGAGAAATTTCCATCTGAAGATGATCACCCCTGAAAATAGTCCTGAAGCCCAAACGATGCCTACACTTCATTGCAAAATAGAGCGCTTTTAGGGTCCAAATTACATCAAAATTACACAGAACTGCAAGCTCCCAGTCCTGTGCACGGTTTCCACCCATATTTTTTACAAACCCTCAAGTTCATGGCCCACAGCATGCTCAAATACCGAAGATTTTGAGGGCATGCAAATCGTGATTTGGCCGGCACAGGCAATTTCGGACCGATTTACTGGTCTGCACCCATACATTAGTATGCCTTGCGCGGTCTGATCAATCGAAAGTCTACACTGCGTAGCACTTCCGGGATATGCGTAAAACCGTCGATGGCAACGCATACTGCATCCTACTCCACACCCTGGAAACGAGTTTGGGTCTTCGGTGCTCTCTATTTGAAGCACAAGCATGTAACGTGATATAGTGCTCTGTTGCTTTCATCATGTGTTTATACCATAGCTCCATGCTTCCACCAAGGCTGAGCGTTGTGAGTTCACTGCCCGCCACGTATAATTCAGTGTCGCGTTATAATTTCGGGGGCCTGTTTGGGATCAACGAAGGATCGATGCATTGCTTCAAATATCGCGATCTTAAACGAAGTCACAGAAAAATCGACGAAAAAGTGTCCGACCCGGCGAAAGACACCCTCCACATTTTCCACGGACGTGGAGGCATTTTGGCGTCGCGGGAGACCGCGGTCTCGGATCCTTTCAGGAGCAAACATTTCTCGGAGGCCGAGTAAAACTTGCTCTTATATAGATGGTTGAACCAGCTTGAATTAAAGTTGAATCGACTTTTCCCTCGCAGACGGTCTCGCAAATTGTAAGAAGTTCAAGTTTACGTTTGTTGAAGAGTCCAATACTGAAACTTAATTATGACCTTCCTCCATGATTCTGACCGTTTGTAATTTTATGGTAACACTCAACATTTTCATTTCGAATGACACCTTCACGTTTTATTGCATTATGAATTTTATTGTCAAAACTGTACAATCAGCTTTCGCCTGTGTACTACAGTAACCTTTTCACTACGTTTTCCAATTGCGACTTCTTCACAAAATGCCAATTTTACAGACCAACGGGAACATTTACAGACAGTTGCCATGTTACATAATTATCATGTGCGTAAATCGACGGGGGACAGGGGAAACCCACCCCACACACATTTTAAAGCGGGGGACATTGGTCCCCCCCCCCACTTTTTCTTCCCCGAATAAAAATGGTAGCCTACAATAATGATTCTTTTGCTCAGAATACATGTAGCTGATTCAATTACTCCAAACTCAAAACTTTAAAGATGATTTTTTTGCTCAAATTTGTTTTAGTGGTCAGAAATTGCCTCAGATCACACCCCAGAAATTACTTTTCTATAACTGCATGTCTCCTTAACTATATCCCCATTTACATTTCACTCCCCACATTTTCATCCCCAACACTACGCCCTATACCCGATCTATGATCGGGTAAATCAGCTTGTAGAGAATAAGGATGTGGTCGTGCAGAAGTGGCAGAGAGTTTACACAACCTTGCAACAGCTTTTTAGCGTTTATTCTGTTCTCAGATACGATCAGACAAAAAGCTTGTGCACATGCTACCGTACTGTTTCCTTATGCAGGGAACGACACGTATAGATGATACCCGCTCTCTGCAACCGGTTGTGAGTACGAATGAATTCCAGTTAAAAGCTTTTCTCAACCCATATAAACGGAGAAGTTGTTTGATACAATCCCGATACGTCATTCATAACTCACAAATTGGCGCCGAAAATGACCACTTGAAACTTCTATAAACCCTTGCGACAAATGTGTAATTGAGGAAATGAAAAAAGGCAGTAAATAAATGTTAATTATTAATTCGGGAATTGTTATTTTTTTATTTCCCTATAAATGACAACCTTACTTTAAAAGACCCGTTCGTATCCCTTGACCATAATCTTCGGTAGGATGTGAACCAGACGAGGGTGGTGCATTCTTCAGTTATTCCATGCATGGACATTAGTTCTGTGATATTTGACTTAATGTGTAATTAAATCAAAGGTCTGGATCCTCGCCTCTGGTCGTTTTCTTTTAGGTTTAACTTAATTGTTTTTGATCAGTGAGTAATAAATAACGAGAAGCACTTTTACGATAAACAGAGGCTTACTCTAGCGTTTTAATTAATTCCAGAGAAAAAAAAGAAGAGAGCGTTTTTAAACAGTTTTACTTACATCAGTTTGGAACTTTGTTTTGAGATCAATGCATTCGTTAGACGCTGGATCCTTATCTGGGCGACAATTTGTGGAACTCTCCGAAATGGCAACTTCAACAGAGATAACTTTCTCTGGATTTTCTAAATATGGCAAAAGTTACCGATTAATTTTTTTGTGTTAATTATTAAAAGGCTGCGTAGGAGGCAACACTGTTAATTATGATAATGGCAAAGGTTACAAGTGCAAGGTACAAAGTTACTAATGTCCTAGTTTAAAATTATCATTATCAGCTATATTAATGATCTATATCAGCCATATTAATTATATAGCGCAGTGGCAGTATCTAGTTGGGAAAATCTAAACGACTGCAACATTTATACCGTAATAACCCAGATCCCAATGCAGTATTTTACAGGTATTGATTTTCATCAGTTTTCATCTGTGATTCTTCGTAGACTAAAGTGAAAGCTGAAATGGTGCATACGTTTCATATACATACATTTTGCCCACAACGCCAACGCATGTAAAATTGTATCCTGTAAGTGCGAAAATTTCGGATACTACATGCAGTTCGTCAAGCAATTTCAGAAAAAAAAAGTCGATTCAGCATTTTGTATGGAAAAAAATCTGAACGTACAATCGAGTTTCTTGGAGGTACATCTATATTAAAATATAGGTCGCAAAATTATCTGCGAGCAAAACATTACTCTTATAGTTATTAGGCTCGTTTTGTTTCGCGCAATTAACGCAGACAAATCTCCCCATAACTTCAGATTCTTTGCCATTAAATTAAAACAAATGTGGTTCAACAATAACCCTAACCCCTTTCCCATAACTTCAGATTCTTTGCCAATAAATTCAAACAAATGTGGTCAAACAATTTAAAGCAATACTTACTTTCAAAAACTGGCATTTCATCTTTGGGCGTGTTTGGTTTCTGCGTTGTAGGGATGCCCGTGGTCACAGGTGACCTGATTGGTTCCTCGGAGGACTTTGGAGAAGTATTGATAGTTTCTGCAGTATTGCTAAAGATAGTGGTTTGGTTCTCCATTTGCTCTGTGGGTTCGTATGGTTTGGTTGTTGTAGTCAAGGGTTTTGTAGTCATTAATGATGTTGGTTCGTATGTTTCGGTTATTGTATTGACAGGTTTTGTTGTCATTTGTTCTGTTGTTGGTTCGTATGTTTCGGACGTTATATTTAAGGGTTCTGTAGTTATGCTGAAGATAGTAGTTTGGTTTTCCATTTGCTCTGTGGGTTCGTATGTTTCGGATGTTTTATTTAAGGGTTCTGTGGTTATGCTGAAGATAGTAGTTTGGTTGTTCATTTGCCCTGTTGAGGATTCATCAGTTGGTGAAGTAAGAGGTTCTGTTGTCAGGCTTGGAGTAGTTGGTGATGTCGGCTGCTCTGTTGTGGATTCGTCAGTTCGTGAAGTGAGAGGTTCCGTTGTCAGGCTTGGAGTAGTTGGGGTTGTCGGCTGCTGAGTTCTGGATTCGTCAGTTGAAGTGACAGGTTCAGTTGTCAGGATTGGAGTATTAGGGGTTGTCGGCTGCTCTGTTGTGGATTCGTCAGTTGGTGAAGTGAGAGGTTCTGTTGTCAGGCTTGGAGTAGTTGGGGTTGTCGGCTGCTCTGTTGTGGATTCGTCAGTTGGTGAAGTGAGAGGTTCCGTTGTCAGGCTTGGAGTAGTTGGGGTTGTCGGCTGCTCTGTTGTGGATTCGTCAGTTGGTGAACTGAGAGGTTCCGTTGTCAGCCTCGGCGTAGTTGGGGTTGTAGGTTGCTGTGTTGTGGATACGTCAGTTAGTGAAGTGAGAGGTTCCGTTGTCAGGCTTAGAGTAGTTGGGGTTGTCGGCTGCTCTGTTGTGGATTCGTCAGTTGGTGAAGTGAGAGGTTCCATTGTCAGGCTTGGAGTAGTTGGGGTTGTCAGCTGCTCTGTTGTGGATTCGTCAGTTGGTGAATTGAGAGGTTCCGTTGTCAGCCTCGGAGTAGTTGGGGTTGTCGGCTGCTCTGTTGTGGATTCGTCAGTTGGTGAATTGAGAGGTTCCGTTGTCAGGCTTGGAGTAGTTGGGGTTGTTGGCTGCTCTGTTGTGGATTCGTCAGCTGGTGAAGTGAGAAGTTCCATTGTCAGGCTTGGACTAGTTGAGGTTGTCAGCTGCTCTGTTGTGGATTCGTCAGTTGAAGTGAGACGTTCCGTTGTCAGGCTTGTAGTAGTCGACTGCTGTGTTGTGGATTCGTCAGTTAGTGAAGGGAGGGGTTCCGTTGTTAGGCTTGGAGCAGTTGGAGTAGTCGGCTGCTGTGTTGTGGATTTGTCAGTTGGTGAAGTGAGAGGTTCTGTTGTCAGGCTCGGAGTAGTTAGGGTTGTCGGCTGCTCTGTTGTGGATTCGTCAGTTGGTGAATTGAGAGGTTCAGTTGTCAGGCTTGGAGTAGTTGGGGTTGTAGGCTGCTGTGCTGTGGATTCGTCAGTTGGTGAAGTGAGAGGTTCCGTTGTCAGGCTTGGAGTAGTTGGGGTTGTAGTCTGCTGTGTTGTGGATTCGTCAGTTGGTGAAGTGAGGGGTTTCGTTGTCAGGCTTGGAGTAGTTGGGGTTGTCGGCTGCTGTGCTGTGGATTCGTCAGTTGGTAACGTGAGGGGTGCCGTTGTCAGGCTTAGAGTAGTTGGGGTCGTCGGCTGCTGAGTTGTGAATTTATTTGTTGGTGTGCCCGACGCAGAGGTTGTATCAGAAGTACCTTCAAAAGATACAATCTTTGGTAATTATTTGCAATTATCATGGTTGTAGAAATGTAACGTTCAGTACATTTGCCATTTTCGTTTATACCAAAGTCTGCTTCACAGGATATCAACGGTCGTAATGCTAGAAGCATCACAGAAGATCTTCGCAATAAAGCCACAAGAAGGGATGACAGAATGACAAACAGACGACACACTCAACTACTACAGTTTATCCCTTTTTCGCCTGTCAGTTTGGTAAGGTGATGTAATGGGTGTTACGACACTGTGAAACTCAATGGGGTAAAAAACCTGTTGATCGATCACTGTTTTCCAAAAATTGATTGCATTTCGGCGAAACATGAATGATTTCTTCACTGACAACCCTGACTTCTGCTAGTATGAAGTTGGAAGTGTTGGTTGCCAATATTTCTGCAACCATTATAACTAAACATAAGCCCCCCAACAAATGTAGTTTTAATGAAACCTCTGTTTGTTTGTTAATTAGGTTACAAATTAACTAACTTTTTGGAAAAATTTGTTCAAAATGAGCAAAGTGGCAAACCCTATTCCCAAACCTGTTTTTATTGTAGGGATGGTTTTGTTTAAGAACAAATACCTCGTCAACTAATGCTCGTCTAATAGTGATGAAATCTTCTTGTGCAGCGTACCAGTACCAAACTTTGAAAACCATTCTTTCCTTCTCGATTGGTTAGGCCAAAAAAGTCCCCGGTTTCTGGTATGGAGCTTGACCAAAAAAGTGGTGCGGCGAATCGGCTTTTTTTTTTAGGTGTTGGGCCTTGAGCCCAACACCTATTGTTATTGTAAGAATTTACTGTTTTTGTTCTCCTCAGCATATTCTCGGCAAATCCTTCTCCAGAACTGATTGGAAAAATGGAAACATATATGAACTTCATTTGTCAAAACATGAATGCCCAATCCACCACAGATGTGTTTTTTTTGCAATTACGTCATCATGACGTCATCATGGGTCACGTGACGTCACTTGAAAGTTTAATAAATTTAATCTTTGAAATTCCATATAAAATCAACTGTGAGAGACCGGAACCTGAAATTTGCGGGAATCGACATGGTAATACATGATCTTCATTTTATCCTATGCGCGTAAAATCACGTGCCCCTTCCTTCCGGTCGAACCGGAAGGGCCTAATAATTTAAAAGTGGAAACAGATATGAACTTGCTTTTAACGATTTAAGTGTCTGCCTGGATTGACCTTTAAAAAAAAATAATGGGTGATGCCATGAAGTGTTGGAGCGCCCTCTAGCGGCAGGTTAAAAAACGTCAAAAACGCATTTTCACTTGATGTCTGTGGCGAAGTTTGCGGTAATTGCTTCAAAATTAATGTACATGATGAACATAATGCAGACAACACCTGTGCGCGAAAAAAAAAATGATTACGTCATCCGACCGGAAGTTGAAAGACCTTCTAACCTTAAAAAAATTGCTAGAAAATATACTGTGATAGATATAATCAAGATTTGGCTGTATACAGCACAGTAAATATAGCTCTTGAGGTTTCTGGTAATGACGTCACAATGACGTGATCAAGTATCATATTACAAGCAATCAAAGATTTCTAGATTTAATCTTTGAAAATCAATATAAAATCAACTGCTACAGATTTGATTTTGTTCTTTATGGCAATCGATACAATATTGCAGGGTCTCTATTTTTGGTATTAAGTGCAAAATCACGTGACCCTTCCTTCCGGTCGAAACCGGAAGTGCCTTATTATTTGAAATTGGCAGAAGATGCGAACTTGCTTTCAACGATGTGAGTGTCTGCCTAGGCAGTACTGTACAAACATATTACAGGTGACGTCATCAAATGTTAGAGCGCCCTCTAGCGGCAGTTTAAAAACGTCGAAAACGCATTATCACTTGATGCATGTGGCGAAATTTGCGGTAATCGCTTCAAACCTAACATACATGATGAACTTAATGCAGAAAAGACCTGTGCGCGAAAAAAATGGATGACGTCATCAGACCGGAAGTTATAAAGAAAAGACATTTAAAACCTTAAAAAATTGCTAAAAAAATCAACCGTGAGAGATATAATCAAGATGTGGCTATATATAGCAGAGTAAATATAGTGTAACATATAGCCTTTGGCTATAGCCTTTGGTTTGTTTGACTATACTATATGTTAGGATAGGGTAGCTGTGGCTAAGAGCAGGATGAACAGATGACTGCGAAGACTATACAAAGACACACTGGTAATGACTATGAGCTCGGCTATATGGAAAACTGGTTTATTTTCAAGAACTCAATATTCTACCGGTATTGTGTATGTACAGAACTATAACCTCAGACCATACGGCTGCATCAGCTTATGGGTATGGCTGGGTACTAGAATACAGAAGTTGTAGACAGAAGACAGAGGTTCTGAAGAGTTGACTGAAGTGGGAAAACGTGGACCTTTTATACAATTTCTGAGGGGCAACTTTGAGTGAGAATAGGAGATGATGTCATATAAGAAAAAAAAAACTTATATGACATCATTTCTGAGTAAAGGTAGACTGACCATAGACTGACGTAATGGTCAGTCTGGGGGAGTACCCTTATAAGGTCACTTTCCCCTGTACAAGGGTTAAATCACAGTCTTGGTATGCTGTGGGTGTATTGCTTGCAAAAGAGTGACGTGAAGACCTTGGGTGTAATGTGGAACACCTGTTGTGAGAGTGGTATCAGGGATGTGTGCTCAGGGTCAGTCTAAATTTCGGTCTCACAATAGCTTTGGAGGTTTCTGGCGATGACGTCACAATGACGCCATCAAGTGTAATATTACAAGCAAATAAATATTTCCATATTTAATCTTTAAAAATCAATATAAAATCAACTGCTAAAGATTTGATTTTGTTTTTTATGCCAATCGATAAAATATTGCAGGGTCTTCATTTTTGGTTCTAAGTACAAAATCACGTGACCCTTTCTTCCGGTCAAAACCGGAAGTGCCTTATAAATTGAAATTGGCAGAAGATGCGAACTTGCTTTCAACGATTCGAGTGTCTGCCTAGAGAGTACTGTACAAAAATTTTACAGGTGACGTCATCAAATGTTAGAGCGCCCTCTGGCGGCATGTTGAAAAGTCAAACATGGATTTAAACATGCATATTTTGAGTTGATGTGTGTGGCAAAGTTTGCGGTAATCCATGGCCCAACACCGTGTGGGTGTTCCTACAACCTCTAGTTTTTTTTTGTTTTTGTTTTGTTTTGTTTTAATTTTTTTTACTTCAAATGTCGGCTGATAACTGCAAATGGTGCCCGACTAAATTTAGTGCAAAATATATGGGAGTCCAGAGAGGCCACATAAAGCTCATACTCGATGGTAACCTCATCTAAAAACACGTTAAAATTGTGAAGCAGCAGGATTCCAGTTGAGACATCATCTTACATTGAAAAAAAAACCTTTTTCATTTTGCCGACACGCATGGCTACGGTGACGCGCGCGCATAGCAGAAACGGTCGGTGACTTTTTTTGGCCTTAGAGACCTATCTGGGAATTTTGCATGAGGTATATGCAATATGAACACACGCTTTATACGCTAGTTTGCCTGTTTCTAGTCAAATAGTTTCTTTAAAACATTGTTACACGGAATATCTGAAATATGTGCGCTTTCGACGAAACTAACGACTTCTTCAATGACAACCCTGACTTCAGCTGAAGTGAAGCTGGAAGTATTGGTTGCCAATATTT
>CM057149.1:34613399-34913399 GCA_029964075.1 Patiria pectinifera | reverse complement strand
GATTGGTTGACTTTTAAGAGCCAATTAATTCAGGTTAAAAACTGTACCAAAAAAAAGAAGAAAAAAAATTCGACAAGTTCATCATATTTAATTTATGCAAACTGTTCAACATGTTGAGAGCCATCACATGCAATTTATCTCGATTTAAAACAGCGCCACCACCGGCAGCATGCAATGACCACCGTGCAATGGAAGTTCTATTCACCGTGCAATAGAACTTCCATTACACTGTGCGCTGCGCGCCGCGCGCGCGTCGTGCGTTCGGACGATTTATTGAATGACCTGTGATCAACGATCCACCATTCAGATGACGGGGATTTATTCAGGTGTTGTATAATGTACATTGTATGTAGCTTTGAATTTAATTTTCCGCTTTCAATAAAATGAAGACCTTGACGAGAATAATTATGTGTGTTTATAACACCTCACCCACAGATTCTGTGTCTTGATTGGCCGAGAGCGAGTCACATGTTACTTTCTAATTTTGCTATCTTTCTGTGCACGGCCAAAAGTACTATGCGCATAGCAACCAAAGTACTATGCGCATAGCAACCAAAGTACTATTTCCACGGCGCGGTATTTGTGTGCAAATGCATGCTGGTGTGCGCGTTGCGCGTTGTGCGTAGCGCGTATTATTCCAAAGAGAGCGCGCCGCAGACTTGGGTTCAAACATTTTGTAAAGGGGTAGTTTTTAAGAGAGAAATACATTTTCCACCAATGTTGTATTGAAATTGAAGTTTATTTCAGCTGTGTTCAGATTTAAATAATTTAAAATATTAAAATCAAGCAGAATCTGTGGGTGAAGTGTTATAAAACAAATATTGAATGCTTTATCTCGTGGTGAAGTAAAACTAGCCTCCCTCGGTGATCCATAGATCATTCTATTTTCCCTCGGCTTCGCCTCGGGAAAATAGAATGTCCATGGATCACCTCGGGAGGCTAGTTTTACTACACCACTCGAAGCATTCAATATTTGTATACTAGTGTGCATCATTCCAGCTATTTTGTAGGATGCATCGGTTGGCCGTTTCTATTTCTTATGGCGACAACCCCGAAAGGTTTTGTGTGCAAAAACATGATGCGCTCCTTGACCGCTTTATTAAAAGTCTATCCTAGCGTTGCAGACATCTCAAGACGCAGGTGTTTTCTCTCTCTGTTGACCCGTTGGATGATCAGGTTCATGATCTACCCGCTTTTAGCCGACGCTGATCCACCAAAGGGCGCTGATAATCACTAATCTCTTCCTAAAAATGTTGTGAAGAAAATGTATAACACATCTATAGACGAATTTCAATGAGCCATCGGGAGGGCTCCAAGATTGGATCACGGTTGGATACAGACGAGGGTCCAGGCGTGTGATATTATGTACACTCACGAGGCCCCTCTTCAATGGACAAACCATTAAAGTTGCAGACCAGTAAAAAGACTGCCATAGACCTCAGTGATAATGGGTCGTATGTATAAAAACTAGTAAATGCTAGGAAGTTTAGGCAAAAAGTAAAAGCATTTACTTTGGAGTACAAGCATTAAGGAAAAGCAAATGCTTGATTTCGTATGAATAAAAGTTTGCCTTTACTGCTCAGCATTTACTAGACAACAAATAGCAAATGCTTCTTACTGTTGGATTGTTGTCATGGACGAATGATTGCCAACAATAGGGTTTCTTTTGTATGTACGAACTGCCGCACACACACAGGGTTTACACATGGTGTAATAGTCCAAATCAAGGTGATGCATATAGTTCATGTAGTAGTACATACATTTTGATCCTCAAATCCAGCAAACATGATGACACTTTTCGGCAGTTGCAGAATACAGAAAGTATACTTTCATCATTCATGAAAATTGTAAAGGTCCACAGTGTCCTGTAGACGTCACATTGCATAAAAATCACAGACATGTAAAAGTGGGTAAAATCATACCAACATTCGATACACAAAGAGTTTTGTTTATTGAAATATTAAAAAAATAATAGTTTGCAAAGATTGGTGACTTAATAAACTAAACAAATGATTTCATTTTGTTCAGTCCCCAGGGTGCCGTTGGATAAAATTTATCCTTAATCATTCTGTGCCGCACTGAATTTTACGCTAACACTTCTCATATCGTGAACAAAATGCGAAATTATCGTTTCTAATTCTAGTAATAAAATGCATAATAAAAATTGCGCATAAATGTTAGTTAAAATACAGTGTATGGTATTATATGTAGTTTATTAACGTTTTGTGTCAATTTTGGGGTGATTAATATTAATAAATGCAGCAGTTTTTGCGCAGAAGTATTTGCTTTATATTTTTAAGGTTGCCCCAACCCAGCCTTGGAAAATGACCAGTAAATGCTTGAAATCTAAAGCATTTACTCCTTTTTATTCATACGAAATGAAGTAAACACTTCTAGTCTAGCGAAAGCTAGCAGGTAAAAAGTAAATACTTTTAGCTTTCAGCAAATGCTTTCCAGTAAAAGCATTTGCTTCATTTTTATTCATACAAATGCAAGTAAATGCTTAAAAATGGGTAGTAAAAGCAAATGCTAGTTTTTATTCATACGACCCCATATTACGTGCGCTTCCCAAATTTTTTTTTTTTTAAACTCGCAACTCTCCGAAGTGTTTGAAACTCACATGAAATTAAAGCTGATTTTATCATCTTTCATTTTCTGTTCAATTTTGGGGTGTTTAACCAGAGACCTTTAGAAAAAAATCTAAAAGTAGTCCTGAAGTCCTGAACGCCCCATTGAAAAATAGAGCCATTTCAGGGCCTAATTTCATCCAAATTTCACAGAAATACGAGCTCGCAGTGTCCTCTGCACGGCTCACCCTTTTTGTTTTACACAAATCCATAAGTTCACGGCCCTCAAAATGCTCTAATACCTGAGAATTTGAGGGCATGCAAATCGTGATTTGGCCAGCGTTGGCAATTTCGGGCCTATTTCCTGGTCTGTATCCTTAATGCACTAAAGTCTCCATATGCTGTTAATTTTAAGGTACCGTATCTAAAATGACTGTTTTCAGCTAACATTTCAGTCGGGGGGTGGGGTTGATTGTTGAAACACAGAGTGCTCTATGGTTGAAATATCAACTGAAATTCCCAAACTACAAATTCAATAAACAAACGATGTAACCTATTTAAGATTTTGAGCGTTACACTGGTGAGTGTGACACAAGTTACGTAATCAAAGTGATTAATGAAGTATGTACGAGAACTGGGTGAGTATTAGCCTACCATTAAAAGATGTCAAAAAAATTAATAGTTACCGATAACTATGTTGTGGGCGTGTTTCACAAGTAGCCCATGATATACAACATTGTTTTAGCTCCATGATTAATCTTATTAGAGATTCTTTAAAAAAAAAATAAAAAACAAGGACCAAGTGGTACAACCAACGGCAGCGGGTAACGTGTGAAGACGGCTATACGGCACCGTCCGTGCACCCGGGCCGTACTGGTACCTCGCCAGTACAATAAAACGAAAAGGAATGGGACGTGATCTAATATGCAAAAAAAAAAATGCAAAATTAGACGCATGCGCAACAGTGTTTGCAAAACCGGTCTTCGAATGCAAAGCTGTAATACTTGAGTTGTATGATTACAATATATGGCCGAGTAAAGTGTCCACCACCCAACTAACAACCAACTAACACACCAACCAACAAACAAACAAAAGCAGCTCAAGCCAACGGTGTGAAACACGCCGTGGGACAAAGAGACGGTCATGCCATTATGACAAATTACTTGACTAACATCAACTATACGGAGCTGAAACAAAAGAAGTCAAGGTCACATTTGACCCAGAATCCGGGTTCTTTTGAGGCCTGACCCTTTTTCAGGTCATGACACTTTTCCGGGTCAAATTGACCAGGAAATTGAGTCCAAGAAGTGTAATTTTGACGCAGAAAAAAAAATTGACCCAGAATTCCGGCCCCATGGGACCCGGATTCCGGGTCGAATCTGATCCAGGACTTTTTAGAGTGCTATAGCTCCAAGCATCGACACCTATAGATGAATCCACTTTAGTGTACTGAATGCTCAGCGTAAGCAATACAAATATGGGACGCATGCCGTTCCTTAAACCGAATGCAAAGTTTAAAGTTCAGACCACATTCGATAGCACGACTGCCACTTGAAGCACTTGCCGTTAGAAAACACTGTTTAATCAAGTCCGCCTACTTGCACTTTAATCCAAAAGATAAGAAGGGGATAAGAATAAACAAATCACGGGAGTTGTTTGTTTCAAATGATATTTTTTTTCAAGTTACACATGCTTTCGAATATAAAAGCTCGGGACTAAACTTTAGTTTGGAGCATTTGAACGCTCGCCAGCGTTTGGGCCACTCCGTGCTGAATGACTGCCAAGCGTGTCGAGCGTTTCAGCATCTGCGAAATCTGAATCCATTATGTCGTGTTTGGTTACTTGTTGACACCTTTTGTGCTAGTACAACGAAGGTACAAAGCAGGTATGTATTTTGACACTGCTACCTAGTATATTTATATAGATGATTTTGATGGCAATTGTTTTCCCTGCATATACAGGGTGGTCAAAAAAACGCGACCTAATACTTCCACTATTCAGAGACCTACACTATTGCTATATGGATAGGAAGTTTTGTTGGGAGGAAAATGATACCAAGAACTCCCGATACGGTTTAGTAGGCCTAGTTTTGATTCCAGCGCCATTTTTGTGAAACAAAGTCAGGGGCTCTAATTAGGATTACCGCACACAGTGAACAAAATGATTATCTTAACCGCTGACTTTGTTTCACAAAAATCGCCCTGGAATCAAAACTAATGAACCGAATCGAGGGTTATTGGTATCATTTTCCTTCTAACAAAATGTCCTAGCCATACGTATTCATGGTTTAGGTCCCTGGATATTTGAAGTATGAGGTTGCGGGGTTTTTTTTACCATGCACCTTGTATAAGGTAACATAGAACATGGTTCATGTGGTTGTCATAATGGACTCGAAATGCCTTGACTTACTGCACACGTATAGTGTTTACAATATGTATTGAATTACGAACAGAAGGAATGATTGTTTGTAAACTCTCTGTTTTCCAAAGAGTTAATTTTCACTCCATCACACACACTGAAAGTAGGTACACAAGATGATTTACAGTAAAACATTACTCAGTTAGATTGAAAGAGTTTGGGGGAAAACATTGCTGGAATAGAAACTCAATCTATTCGATTGAATTTCACTCCAAACGTCCGTCGTAGTCGGATACCTTTGTTACTGGACTCGGGTTCAGTATAATGGAATATCACAATTCACAATGTCTTTCAGGCGGATGTTGTACTGGATGCAGTTTGTGCAAAGCATACGTGCCGTGATCAAGCCCGGTTCAAATTATAGACTTGATTGCGGATTGTCTTTCACGTCCCAGTGGTCTTGGACTTGCGACTTGACTCGGCGAGTCAAAGATCCAAGATTACTAAGCAACAATAGGTCCATGCTAAGACCAGATAGTGTGGTAGTTTGCAAGAGTCGAGGTCACCCTGTGCTGGAACAAGGGATCAAGCCGTGTCCAAAGTGCAGACTTATTCTTTTATTTATGGCTGTATGGTCGAAACAGGTGGTTTTTGTTCCGGCGGATATGCCGAGTCAATAAAAGAAAACCATTTTCGGTTTACGTAGCCGTCGAGGTTTCGTTTTTGCTGTTATTTGTATACATCACCTGGTTGAAAGAGTACTGCGTAAAAAAGGTCCGTGGCATAGGCCTACTTATACTCCATGTTCCATATTTCTTTGTGATTATACACACTGAAGGGGCGAGCAGTAATTGGAATGTAAATGATATCAGCCATCCTGCTTGAATTCAGCAGTGTTTTTTTTATGTAATTAACAATTGAAATTTTATGTATCCTCTAACACTGCCAATTGTCGACAGGTTGTTTCAGTTCATGTATGGTCTTTTCGTCGTTGATGTTTGTTTGAACCTTACAACACAAGGATGTTCGAGGAGAGGGGGAGTCAGGTTGGCGCAGTGGTTGCTTTCACGCCTTCCTCGGCTATGGCCTTGGTTGATTGTGGATTGGGTTTACAGTCCCTACCTGATTCCGTGGGTTTTCCCCAGAATACTCTTCTGGGGTTTTCCTCCCACCACTAAAACTGTAGTTTCTTCTCATTGTCTCCTCTCTGTAGATTTCTACTGGCTTTCGAGCTGCAGTGCTTATTGCACTTTTGAGGAATCCTTGGTTTCATTACCAGAAAGGGGAAAAATAAATAACATAAAGACAAATAGAAGAGTGACGACCTGCAACTTATTCTTTTCCATCTGCATGGGATCTCAAATATCGGTATTGAATAATGACAGGCAGAAATCTCACAAGTGTGTTGCCTATCTGATCATATAGCCTGGTGTCACCTACATGGCTTTACCCGTGCAAATAGCCCGCTAAAATCCCGCGCCATAATATGCAACCTCACGCTCGAAACGTGCCGTATTAAAGGAACAGTTCACGTGGAGTGGCGAATCGTGCGCGCAGCCGAAACCAATTTCATTTTTTTAAACAATTTTTCACAAAATCCGAGCCCTCGCTTTGTTGGTGCTCTTTGTCCTACTTTAAGGTGATAATTTTGTGTGTGTGGGTCGAAATCAAGGCGTAGGAAGCGTGACGTCTGGCGTTTGATCGCGATCACTTCGAACTGGGTCATCTCCATTGTCGAAATTAAACCTGGACTGTAAGCAAACAGGTACTATGGACAGTAAGATGAGTTCATTGTTCATTATTAAAGATTGTCAATGTGTTCGAGTGAACTGTGTAAGTTAAACAAACTGTCCGACTGGGAACAACACTTTAATCAACGAAAACACCAGCAACTATACAAGTGTAAAGTTCTTCATGAAACGTGAGGGCAGTCTAGTCCTATAATTTATCCCTTTGACGCGGTTTCCCCTCGCCTTATCAAAGAAAAGTTACGCGGAATCAGCTGTGTTTAAATTAGTCATGACTCGACTAGGCATGGCAAGGAAGCGATATGTGTGATCTGTAGGAGGTATAATTACGAAGCGTCTGGGATTACCCAATCCGAATGTCGCAATTCCCGAACAATCAGAATCAAGGATCTTTCGAGTATCATTCCACGTATCGCTTCACTAAAATGATACATACGACTCAACCGGACCTGCAAATTAGATTTGGATATCATCTGGGTAAAAAGGATATCCATTCAAAAAGGGTTATCACTTACTTCTAAAAAATGATTTTCATAGGCCCGTTCCAAACACCGCCGTACCAATTTAACAACCAAGTTCGGCATGACAGTAATACGACCTTTAGAACGGACCTATTTTCCACGTATCCCAAAACATCCAAACAATATAAACTACCGCTTGTTTTGCCAACGTAATTAATTCCTAGAAATCGATTTGAACGAAGATCGCGCAGGTGAAAACACTTTTTTGCAGATTGTCAGGTTTCGGGAGCTTCCAGAACAGTCATGCAAGGTTTGGTTGCAAAACCCCCTCTTATTATGCGTGGCATATTAATTCTCCTGCGGTAGATGTTAACCTCTATGAAATCATTGTTTTCTGGAAAACAGTTGGCATAACACGGTGTTATTACTGCGTCCTTTGTTTGTGCTTGTGTGCGTGTTAGTGATATAGGTAAGGTTGGCGTTCTATCTTCCCATACATTTCCGCTTCCAAAGAACAACTTACTGGCATCATTTTAAACTTTCTCTAAAGCAGGCAGCTTGCATTTCTTGTTCCACCATCCGATTAGCTCTCGTTCGTGTTCTCTCGGCATAATCTTAAAGAGGCACTGAGTCATGAATCCCCCAAAATTTCATGTTTTGGATTGTTTGCTTACACTATTTAAAAGGTCTAGTCGAAACTTAATGTCTTACCGGGGAAAAACGGTTGTTTACATCGGACGATACGATATTGTGTGTCACTTAAATTACACACAGCACCCTAATGTGGTTTCTTACCAGTCCGCAAAAGGCGAACACTTTGCGGCTGGAATCAAGAAACAAGCGTGTAAAGCAGCTTGTGACAAGCTCGTTTTTTTTGTGACGGTAATTGATGACGAGGTACATATTATAAAAATATGTCGTGACTCCTTCCGCGGGCCAGACTAATTTCACGGCACATTTTGACGATCTCTGGTCATCAATAATTATGTCTCGAAGTGTATATCTTTGAGGCGGATGGTGTTGTGGACACGCAGTTTGTTAATCTCCAGATTTATTTTTTCAATCACAGGATTGATTGATAGCCTCGGGGCTATCGCTCAATCTCAGGCGTGACAAGGGAGATATGAAATCATAACTGGACGATAAAATGCTTTAGATACTGGATTCCCGGTGTCTGTTTGGACTGTGGCTGTGACCGAATATATTACAAAAGGCTGTATGCTACCGCTGCATACCTATATAGGACACAACAAAACGAGTGAGCGTGACGTCATTCAATCTGACAGCTTTATTTTCTCGTTTGATATTACAGGAGACTTGAACCTCCGTATAGAACAGAGCTAGCAGGCAAGACTTGTCGCAATTGAAGCTTCCTCAGCAAACCTTTAAGAGAACAGAACCTGACAGAGGATAGTTACAATTCACAACAGGTATGATTGGCAAAGTGTTGTTAGCTTGTCTCCTGTGCGGTGTGCTGGCGACGTGCTCGGGTTCCAGCTCGAGCTCCAGCACCAGCTCCAGCTCGAGCGCCTCTAGAGGCCCCCGGTCCTTAGAGAGACTCCTCCGAAGGAGTGTCGCCCTCGCCTCCAGCCTGCACAAGCTGCGCTCCGCAAGGGTACGGCGCTGGGAGAGCTCCTCCCCGATCTGGAAGCGCCTTCACAGGATCCAGCAGCGCGCCATGGACTTCTCCGGGATGCCGGACCTGAGTTTAATTCCCGACGCGGTTCAGGTGGCCCGGGCTTTCGACGAAACGCACGCGCTCGTCAACAAGGACCTGAACGATATCAAGTTGGGCTGGCAAGACAAGCCTTTTGATTTGCCGGGACTTCCCCCTCAACCTGCAGCAGCAGGTTGGGATGAGGAGCCGTCTGATGATTGGGGGCCGGTTGTCTTCCCTGGCCTGCCCGACAACCACGAGGATGACTGGGGAGCATTTATGGAACCAGTAAGTCACTTTCACATTTGAAAGAAAATTAATAAACAGTGAAACGAGTGTTGAAATATTAATCCTTCATCCACAAAGGACCTTTGCAAGATTAGTTTGAAAGTGCTGCCACTACTTCAAAAAGAAATCCGAGTTATATTTGGCCTAACCCTTTCCGGGTAAAAAATAACCCGTTTCCGGATCACAATGACACTGTTTGCCAAAATGGCCCCAATAGTGTATTTTTTTTACCCGAAAAGGGGTTAGGCCAAATAAAACCCGGATTTTTTTTTTAGAGTGAAACAGCTTAGCAACCGACCAAGTAATAATACATGTAGCCTCGATTTTTATTCATTGTAGCAATACGTGCATAGCTGGTATAGAAGTTGGTGAGTGAACGTAAGGCAAGTGTGTGCGTAGCACCTGTGCTGCGGTGATAGGTGCGTTGCTCTCAAAATTTGCAATTTCAAGGTTTTTCTTCCTACCAAAAACAAACAGGTCCAACCCCCATTGTTGGAAAAGGCAACGCTCAAATTTGCTACGTCTCAGCCAAGTGTCCATTTTCAAACAAACTTGCTGACGTGATATTAACACGCGATGCCTATATCACACCAGCAAAAAGCTAGTGCCAATCCACACTACTAATTATATCACAGGGTTTATTGGCTACGTCGATTTGTATCAGACGTTATTCACAAGTCGGCCATGTTGCATGGAAAGCGAGGTGAACTATTCAGTTTTGAACTTGTGAGTAGAAATGAACGCAGTGAAATAAAAGTTCATTACAAATTAATACCAGTCTGCTCCGATGAATAATTTAAAATTTGTGATTAAAAATGTATGTTTTAAGCAAAATGTAAAAGAAAAAAAATTGAGGCTTAGAACGCACTCCAATCATAAAATAGTCTGGCACCATCCCATTCAAAGGTTTACAAGTTATAAATAGATTCAGAGAACCCGATCGAAAATGGCTTCCTCGTAAGACACAAGAAAGACGTTGATGTCGATAAACGATATACATGGCGTCATAGGTGACATGGTTTGTATGTCACTGTCCTCTGGGGAGAAAAAAACCCATTGAGCTTCAACATCTGTAGTTCCTCGGTAGGACTCGAACCCATGACCTCCTGCTTACTATAATGCAGATGTCTTACCGCTCGACCACCGAGCTTGCCGAGGTGGCTGGCTGGTTCGAATCTGATATAGCAGCGGGTACCACAACCAAACTTGGCATAAGATGAAATTTGTGTCGGGAAGATGTAAATTTGAGCTCGCAAGCCCTCGGACAACACTAGTACACAGTGCTTTAAAAACAAAAACGTATTGAAGGGCCAAACACTATATTGAATTTGCATGTTCGACGCAAATTCGAGCTTATAACTAACTGTGTTTTTCTTAACGTAGATTGGGCTTCAAAAAAAGAAGACGTTTTACTCATGTTTAAAAATGTTACTTTTCTATTTCGTACAGTGCAGTGACGACATCGTCGGCAATGCTTGCACACATAACAGCGACTGCCCGGGTTGTGGGGCGATCCATTGCTCATCCAGCACAAATCGCTGTGTGGCAGGCGTGGAACCAGACCCGTGAGTGTTTCTTTTTTAGCAGGTCACAGAAGGGCCTGCCTATAGTATACAAATATTGAATGGTTATGAGTGCAATGGTAAGAATAATTTAATGAGGTGACACATGGGATGTTCCATTCCACGAGGCGAAGCCGAGTGGAATGGAACATTCCATCTATCACCGAATGATTTTTTTTATTTCCATTGCACGAAATAATGTGAAACATTCTTTGTTTTATACAACACCTGAATAAATCTTCGTCACCTGATTGGTCAGAGCCTCCAATAGCGTGACCGTGCAATGGGTACTTCCATGTACTGTGGAGTGGAACTTCTTCTTTTTTCTTCTTTTTTTGCCGTGTGGCCACGCCGCCGCGCCGAGCGTTGGGACGAATAATTCAATGACAAGTGATCAACGACCCGCCAATCAGATGATGGGGATTTCTCACGCGTTGTAAAAATCCTCTTTACGCCTGACTGACGTAATGACTGACTCACCGACCGAATATCACTTGTGAATATGATTTACTCAAGTTTCACCTTGGTTAAAAACACATGAGAACTGATTACCCCGCAATGCCAACGAATGGGTTAATTCCAGCCCATAGTGTAGGCCACATGCATGAAAAGACTTCGAATAAATAACCAGTTTGTATCGATTGATCATAATCTTGCTCTCTCTGGGACCATGGAGCAATATCCACACCCAACGTTCGCAGTTTGCCCAAAGAGCGCAACATTCAGAAAACAAATAATTACAACTGCTTTTAGTGTTTTTTTCTTCGATGTTATTATATATTACATTAAAGCCTGACTATTTCTGAATCCATTCCTTTTTACCCCATTCCATTTGGGTCCCTAGATACAGAAATACAATCAATTAAGTGAAAGGGTGTACATTTTACTTGGGCCACTCTCACCTCTGATGTCACTAGCTTTAATGCCTATTTTATGCCTATTCAATGCTTAACCAAGATTCAGCATGTCCTGGTGAGAGTGACCCAAGTGCAATTTACACCCTTTCACGTATTGTATATTTCTGTATCTAGGGACCCAAATAAAATGGGGTCAAAAGGAGTGGACTGAGAAATAGTAAGGCTTTAATGTAATATATGATTTCATTGAAGAAAAAACATTAAACTGTTTTAAAAACAGAATGTTACACATTTTTGGGCATACTCTGTATACGTACGTAACGTGTACGAAACGGAAAAAAACTATACAAGGTGGCTTAAGTGTTGGGCAGGGGGTGCACCACCCGGGTGGCAGGCGCGGTTCTACGGGGGGGCTGGGGGGGCTGTAGCACCCCCAAAATTTTGTCTAGCCCCCACAAAAAATAAATTCCGTTAAAAAAAATGCATTAGCAAAAAGAAGGATTGTGATGTACATGCGAACGGTATCCCCCTAAAGAAGAAATAGCCGTGACAAGGGTGCATTAGTTAATATAGTGTGAATGATTTTAGGATTTTATTGGCGCTCCCCATTGAAAATATTGCATGAGCCCCCCCCCACCCTATTGATTTTCGGAGGCCTAAGTGTCTGGAAAAAATAACCGGTCTACATTTCAGCACGCCTCCCTGAAAAAATTCCGGATCCACTGCGCTAGCCCCCCCAAAAAAATATTGGTTCTAGAACCGCGCCTGCCGGGTGGTGCTGCACTATACAGTTCAACACACCATAAGCCTATTACCTGTATATCCTTAAATATTACAAATCCCAAGGTGTTTCTTTTCTTTCGGAACAACCTCATTACTTGTATAACTGTAGGGCAAATTTGTGCGTGACCGTGTAGGGTACGCCAAATCCGACTAAGCTTAGTTCTTGTGTGGGTATTATGCGAGGGATGGTTGTTGTGCGATCAGTTTTGAAAAAGGAGGAGGAAACTCTACACCTGTACCTTGGAGGTTTATCTTGAAGGTACTCTCTGACTGTCACCCTCATAGACTAATAAAAAAAATCGCTAGTTTTCTATTAAATCGTAAAGCCTGAAAGCCTTATCAATTCCCTTTTTTTCCCACCGATGGCAATGTACGGACAAGTATACTGCACGCGGGCGTTAATAATGTATAAATCAGCATCTTCAATAATTTACATGTTGTGTGAAAACCCTTGCCGTTTTTGGTTTTTTTAAGTTGTACATTATTGAAATTCGTTCCATTGAAAATACCTTCCTTAGGCTGAGCTTATACTGTCTTGTATGGTCTGTGCAAGTTCATTATTTCTTCCTTTTTTTCCCTGCCTTCTTTCTCTCTGCAGGAATTTTGGTGGATTCTTCTGAATGCCGTGCGCCTTCACCATTGACGTTTGGATTCAGTGGTATTAATACATTGAGACTGTTCTTTTGTATTGGTTGTGTTCTGGTTGTGCTCTGGGATATTCTGTCTTCGTTCTCAGCAACCCTTAGGCCCGTCCGATGCACTCCCTCTCCGATTCTTTTCTCCTTGTGTGCTTCGCAACAAGACGGTGGTTTGAATCTCACACTCCGTCGGCTAGCAGCGTGAGCGGCTTGGACAGATTGTGGGACCACGACCCACGGAGTTATACGGAGAGGCCCCTGGCAGTTTTTCCATTTTTTCGTTTCTCTTCTTCGGTATTCAAAAGGAGGGACCTCACTATTGCTTGTGTCATTTTACAGCCTTGGTCACTCAACTCACTAATCTCCCTTTTCTAAAGGCAAATGTCTACTCGCTCCCAATATATAGGCAGCGTGTGTTAAGGTATTTCAGTTCCTTGTGGGTAAGAATAGATGGACCAGCTCCCAAAGAATTTACAAGAAAGGGAGAACGAAAAGAAAGAAAATTTTCAATATGATGTTTATTACGCTAAGATATGATGTTTCTATGAGCGTTTTCGAAACGACTGGCTTTTTCTTCGTTTCGGCTAAAGGATATTTTAGGTCCCCAACATCGGGAACTCAGCTACATTTTGGTGCCTGTTATGCTTCAGGAACATTCAATGGGTTGATATCAAGCCAAAAGTTGGAATATTTTTTTGTTTAGCTTGCCTCTCAGTGATTCAGAAGACAGGGGGCAGAGCCGAAGCTGAAGACAAAGCAAAGGTTTCGAAAACCCCTATATCATTGACCCAGTGAATCGGAGCTTCATTAGTCAAGGGCCAGAAATCTTCTGATGTCGGATGCCTGTGTCTCCGTGAAATACTGACTCATAATTGCATTGCGCATGCCTAATAGTAAAGATAATTGAGACGGTGCCTGGTCACGTTTGAGGTACGATAGGCCTATAAGGTACAAGACGGACCAGACTAAAAAGGAGTCAAAATTTCATGTCATTGTCATCAGGAACGAAACCTGATTTTCGAATATGATACTCTTCCTAATTTCTTCGTTTTATTTGATTGTCAATCCTCACTCAAGATCAGCATCAAATTTGCACCCTACTCCTCATTATATAAGGCGACACGTCGATAAACGCACCATCCTTGCTTCGTGATTCTTTTGGCATTGAGGTGGGCTTATACAAGTTATATCTCATCCTCATCAAATAATACGATCTGAAATGACAAATTCCGTCCACCCCAAAAATCTGCGTGACGATCACTCGATGTACGGTAACTAGAAAACAACACTGTGGGATAACTTTGTTATCGGAATAGCTGATGGTCTATTTTTTTCAAGCTGATGACAAAGAGTTTGTTTTTGTTTACGTAAGTGCTTTAGTAAACTATCTTCTTAACCCTCGTGTAATCCGGGCATATCATAACGAAACCTCCCGGGGTGCTCACAATCAAGATTATTATCAAATTACAGGCGAGAGGTTATCAAAAGCCCTCCCCCCCCCCCCCCCTCCCGACTCCTATCAGGGGCTGTGAGGAGTTGGAATTAAAGTTTACCTATACAGGGTAAGTCAAAAAAAAGCGGAACCCAAACCCAAAAAATAAATTTCATATTTAAAAAAATATATGTAGCACCAAACATAATAATGACTGGAAAGCCAATTTCAAAAGTTACTTTTAGATGTAAAAATTACTGAAATTGCTCATATATCAATCCGTTCAAAGAATATCACCATTTAAACGCAATGATTGTCCTTACACTTTAAGTTCTTGCATCCCTAACTAAAATTTAATGATAACTTTTTGATGTTGCTGTGTCCTAAGCCTTTGGGAAACTTAGTTTCAAAATCACATTTCCCCCCTGTTCGTGAAACTTTGGTTGAAATCGTCAATGCTTTGGGCATTATGATGGCAACAAACATTACGTTCATGAATGGTGTTTTTCCTTTTGTGTTGCCTGTAGTTTCAGTTCCGAAATCTCTCATTTTTCGAACATAAGATAACGGTAAGGTCACTGCTTTTTGAAGTTCCAAAATTACAGTCCGACTTGAATCCATACAAGGACAATGGGACCTGTCCGGGAAATGGGCCAGTACAATTTGCACTTTGCACGTTAGACTTTAGACTTTATTTTGGCAGCGTAAAAGAATAAACACGGGGGATTCTGATATAATGTCACTAGTTTTCAAGAAACAAAAGCACACATTGAGATAAACGTCCTTCAATATCAGTTTTTAACAATTTTATTCAACGTTTAACGTATACCACCAGAAGACACGATTGTTGTATGTATACCTTTACGGTTTATTACCGTTTTTTCTCAAGTGCAATGTATTACTATAGTACTGTTTTAGTATTGTTTACTCCACACATGTCAACCGAATCAAAATCGAGAAATGTTATGAATGTTTGAAGTCATGTTCTTCATCATTTAAAATGTGAGTGTTGATTGGGTACAGGTGTCTACGGTTTGGTGTAATATTTTTAATTTATTTGATGTGTTCCACGCTTGTTCAATACAAAATAAATTCAGCCGAAAGGCGTTTAAAACCTATTTTGTGTTTATGATATGATAACTTTCTGTGAGCTGACTTCCCCCAATGTTTAAAGCCGATAAACTGTTGGTTATCTAATTGTTGAATAACTGCCAAACTCCAGCCAAAACATTTAGTCCAAAAGAGAACAATACTTTCCTCTTCTCATACGGTGTCATATCACGAGTCATTTGGAAGGAAAGGAACCGACTTGACGAAAACAAATAGCAACGCTTCATAGTAATACAGGGCCGTGTCCCAACAAAACATATTGTTTTTAATTTTTTTTTGGGGGGGGGAGGGGGAGGAGGCACTTATTTTTGGGGGGAAAAGTCACGGCACTTTAACCAAAATTTGGGTAAGGTGTTGGAGTTACGTCTTTTTGGCGGGGTGGGGGGGGGGGCGGGAGAAACGCCCGGACTTTGTTTCTTATTTTAAGTCAACCACCCACACACCCGGCAAATCACTCTTGGAATGGTCCGAAACAATATATCAAGGGTCTAGACGCGACAACAATAGTTTAATGGGGAAAAACTTGGAGGGTATGAATGGTTAGATGAAAGAGGGCGCCAAATTGATAGTCAGTAACGTTCGTCGTAATGCCACAGAGGGCGCTGCTGACGGTTCCCAGGCACCCACCACTGATCTCCATGTAAAAAAATCATGGGGATCAGTGACACCAACCTCAAAACAAGCGACCCATATCCGCAGACGGATTTGAAATGTATACAAAAATGATGTGATTATGTGTTCAAAACTGCAATGCGTTATTAACAGAGGCGATAACATAGAAGTGGTAAAGCATATGTGCGTTTTATTTTAATAAAACAATTTGTCCCATATGACCACGAAAATTAGGAAATATTACTAATATAGTCCAAAAGAACAAAGAAATGAAATAGGCCCATCAGTTTGACTAATTAATGTTTCTGCCAGTGCGTAAACAACGTGCAGCGTAGCACTAGGAGTATTAAAATGAATATGCTGTCATGATTTAAACTTAAATTGTAATTGTGTTATTTAAACCTTTTGATGTAACCCTAACCAGGGTAATGGGTGTGTTCCTTTACGTGGAATAAAACAAGCAAACGAACATTCCAAATTTGTGGAAGGCAGTTTCGTAAGAAATTCGGACTCCTATGAAGTCTGATCTCTTTTACCTTATGTTAACTCACACGTTCCAATTAGACATGCGCACAACCAATTAGTCCATGTTTTATAGAGTCCAAATTTCACACTACACCGGACTCATTCATGTTTCCTACAGTGCACTAAAATCCATAGAGTGCAAGAACAAATACATACATAAACCAGCATTGTACTTCTTCCCGTTTTAGAATTGTAACGAATTGATCAAAATACTCTTCTTATCAAATTTTACGTAATTATTGACTCCATCGCCATAAGGCCACTTTCATACATTTTAGAAAATCAGAAAAATTAATTATGTACAAAATCATACTTACATTTGATGAGGTATTAAACGCAGTTGGCCTATTGCTAAATGTGGAAACGAAAAAGTTCTTTATAAACTAACTTGATATAGAAAAAGGGGAATTTACTCCCAATTACTCCATGTGCCATTGTGATACTTGGGATTAGCCCTGGGGTCGTTCGGCGGGTAAAACACCGGCACTGCATCCTCGTAGTAGTACTGCAGCCTCTGCATCAACCGCTGCACGACGTCTGGACGTTGGGAAGACATGTCGTGGTATTCGCTGGGGTCTGCCGTGATGTTGAACAACCAAACCATCTTACCGGGTGCTTCGATTGGGGTGACCGGGGTAAATCCGTAGTCAGGAGGGGGAATCCAGCTGCTGTTACCTAAACAAGGTCAGAGGTTAAACAAAAATGGAAATGTCAAAATACAGAAGTCTGATTCCCCGACCCCAACATTCCCCGATGACTTGTGATGAATCGTACTACAGGTGCAGTTAGGTAGCACCACACTATACCTCGTGATTAACCTTTGCCTTCGATCGAGCTCAAATTGTATTTTCAGTTTTTTTGTATTGTGAATTTGGAGTGTATTTTTGGTGGCTTTTAGTTTTATGCTATAATACAAGTTTCCATATTCATGAGCAAAAGTGTGATGTCATTTCAGGCAGCAACTTCAATGTTTCAGCACTAAAAGTTGTCAAAATTTTGAATATTTTGCTTAATTTGTATATACCCTTTTCTTTGGTGATTCGTTGTTGTGTCAGTACATGGCAGTAAGCCCGTGTACAATCTTTTCTTACAAATTTTTCAATGAAAATATATCTGGTTTCACAATTTGAAACTCCTAAACTGAACAGTGGCTTCCTGAAATGACATCACAGCAACAGCGCCCGCAGGAAAAAGCATGAAAAAATATAAAAGTGTAAAGAAGGGCACTTTTTGATAAAATTAACCACAAAGGAATGTCAGATAGTTTCCATATACATTTAAAAGGAGTAGAAACTTCCACAAAATGGGTTCCTACGAAAAATTCATGGCGTGGACCCTTTACGACCATGCATTCAAACAAGACAAAAAGAAAAGAAAATGGATGAAATAAATCCAGTACCTGGCGATCCCGTGATCAACTTCCAGTCGCCCGATCGTATCGCCGCCCGAATGGTCTCATTAAACACCTTCGTTCCCATCACAGGCATCGAGTGTGTTTTATTAGGCCTTTGAAACAGCGGATCGATATTGTGAAGGATTTCCTTGCGAGGCGACGGATCACCACGGCTGTAATTGGCGGAAGAAAAAAGGAATGCCGTGAAAATGGCTTTCGAAGAACAAGGATCAAAACTCTCTCGTTAAATCTACCGCATTATCAGTTTATAGTTAGGCCTACATACCATTTCAACAGGATGCCTTTCAGCTATATAGGCAAAAAAAATGCTACAAATTTTTGCCAAAGTAGAATGTAGGCACGTACCGGCGAGGGCCTTCACTTTTTGAAGTCCATTTTGATGACTTTCACTGACTCCAACTTTAAGCTGACTTCTCAGATTACAGTTTGGAAAATCCCATTGATTTGTCGTTTTCCACAAAGGTCACACAATTTCCTTTACAAAGTGTACAAATAGGCCTTACCTAATGGTATTCCACATGTTATATCCGTCCAGATTGGTGCCGTTCAAACTCCCTCCAGCCAGGCCCGCAACCAGCGTGGGAAACCAATCACTGACATGTATGAGTTCCCTGTTGATGGTACCTTGTACCTTGGCTGGTAGGAGGGGGCTATGCACGAACCCTATGCCGTGCATACCGCCTTCCCACAAACTCCCTTTCCACCCACGCAGGGGCCAGTTGTTGCCACCATTATAAATTTGTCCTCCATTATCTGAATTTGGTTTGAAAGGTTGAGGCAAAACATGGACAAAAACAGAAAATTCACAATTCCATAACTTAAAACTGTGCAGAGTTAGGATAAAAACCACTTAAACATGAGTATCATTCAGCCCAATTGATGTTTTAACTCGGTAGAGATGGACCGTACTACACTTAAAGGAAAAATACAACATTTGCAAACATCAAAAAATAAAACTACCAAATCATTTTGAAATACCTTGCTGGACTGTTAGTGAATGACAGTATAAAGCATCCTGTAAAGTCATGGCACCTGGTATACTGTCATTTTCAAGTAAAGTGGTATTTTTGTATCAATTTCCAACGCTGGTCGGCCGACCAGCGTTGGAAAAAACTGGCTTTTTTTCAAATACTGGCCCCAATTGACCATCGCACTTGTTTGCAATCGATTACACACCTATGAACGGGTACAAGCCAGCTAGACTGGTTCCCTGACCTTACAATTCCCCAATGTATGTAAACTGCTCTGTTTCTTCTTATATGGAGTCAGGGAACCAGACTACAGGAAACTGATTGTTTTTCTTGGTTTTTATAGCATTTTCGAACCCAAAACCTCAAAAAAGTCAGTGTAACTATATTTGCTATATATTTCCAACCCCCCAATTCCATCCATTTCTGAAAATTACAGCAAAAGCAAATGATGTATATTCCCTTTAATCACGAGGAAGCAATTTGTTGATCGTGTTCACTGAATATATTTCATTAATTGTAAAAAGTTGAATGGGATGGTGCCAGACTATTATACGATTGGAGTGAGCTCCAAGCCTCGCTTTGATTAATTTTTGAAATGTGGTTTAAAACATTATGACATGTTTAGTCAGTTACAAATTTTTAATTATTCATCAGAGCGACCGGTATTAATTTGTAATGAACTTTTATTTCATTGCTTTCTTTTCTACTCGCAAGTTCCTAAAATGGAGAGTTTGCCTCGCTTTCAATTAAATATGGCCGACCTGCGCAAGAGTAAAGTCTATTTATAGACATTGTGTTACTACATGTATTGATTCTGCATACAAGCTTATTCGCCATCTTCAAGAAGACTTTTTACGAACCCGTTGAGAAGATGAGCACTGTATCATTCCACAGTCCCAGCTGGTCCATCGACTGTGTGATGTTGCCGATCCCCTCATCCATACACGCTACCATCCCGGCATAGATTCGCCTCTTTTTGTCCGTGATATGCGCGTACGGGACCATGTACTGCTCGGGTACCTCCAAGGGTTCGTGGACGGCTTGGTACGGCAGGTAGAGGAACAACGGCTGTACAGAGGAGCCAAAAACAAAGGTATAGCTGGCTTAAACCTCGAAGATTGGGAGAATTGCAACGTTATAGACAAAGTTAGTTCTTAAAAAGATATCCAGTACAAAATTAATGTATTCATAAATAATGTGCTTTTGATTTTTTTAAGAAGTACGGAAATATATTTGGTGACATTGAAATTAGTTGAAAAGCCTTGTTTTTTCCTAATTATATTAGGATTTTCTTTTATGAAAGTCACCCATCACAAGCCCCTTATCAAGGTGAGGGTTACAAGAAAGGATAGAAAAGGAAATCGAAAACGATATATGTGTCAAGTAGACAGATATTGACGGTAAGCTTAAAGGCAAATTAAAGAGAAAGTTGTCCGATCCGATCTTACCGTGTCCGGTGTCTGACTACTATGCCGTCGCAGGAGCTCCTGGGCCCGTTGTGTGAACAGCGTGGTGGAATAGGAACCAGTGTAGTTCCATACTGAGTCTTCGTTATCTCGCAAATCTAATCCTCCGGCTACGGAATGTGTGTAGTAGTCTTCGCTTCCTTGCAAGTAGCCTTATGATAGGTAAAGTTAATGCAAGAACAAAAAATACCCAAACAACTTTCAGCAAAGTATATATTGTGAATTTTCTGTATCATGTATATAGGCCGCAAGGACCTCTTATTTAAAATTACCAGCGGGATCGGGATCACAACATGTTACTGAGTCCGATTCCGTGCACAGCTTTTTGGTGATCTGTACCCCTCTGTCAAAAAGACCAAAGATTCCACACTACGAGGGGGCCTTACCAAAGTAGCTGTCGAACCCGCGGCGGGTGGGCCAGCACGCCTTCTTGTAAATCCCAAGGTGCCATTTGCCTACGATGTGGGTCGCGTACCCTGACTCCTTGAGTTTCTGGGCCAGAGTGACGTCATCGAGAGGCAAGCAACTGGGTTGTTCAAATTCAATAATCCCGTGCTGCAACCCGGTGTGGATCTGAAGAACAAGCAATAAAACTGCAGGGTTTGATTGCGTTGACCATTATGGGCGGCGCCATCCGGGGAGGGGGCAAAGCACCTAATGGTCACTGAAAAATCAAAACGCAGTGGGAGGGAATCAACCTCGTCCCCGGGGCTTACATTATTTTCAACTTTGTTTTCAATAGTAAACCCTGGCTTGGGAACATGCTTCCTGTATCCTGATTTGACAGCAGCAGGTAATGGATATATAAAGTGTACTTGGTGTTGTTATTTCACACGTGTATTACGTGTTTAATATCACGTTCATTGTAATGATTACGTCCATACCTTCTAAAAAATAATCAATTCCTTTCCAACTTGCTCATATTAATATGAAATTACTGCGTATTTGCAGGATAAGATAGTAACATTTTTACTTTGAAAAAATATATCGTGTTTTCGCAACTCACGTCGAGACGAATTGATTCTGTTTTTACCCAAGATACCAGATGCAAAGGCTTATGTAAAGCACAGGCAGGCCCCATACTAGTCCTCTTTTGCAAACGTATCCAACAATTGTGGATATGCAAATGATCCATGCCAGGGTGAGAGAACAGGTAGTGGTGGGAACGTACTGCTCGACACCCTGGGATCGAAGTTAGGAGGATAGTTTGACGTTTAAGGGCGCTGCTCAAAATGTACACAGCAAGCTTGTGATATTTCCTCCCAAGAGCTCCCCCCTCAGATGGCAGTGTTAGTAGTGCTTTATCAGGTCGACGAAGAACAAAACCCTATTAGACTGCAACAATAATATCAGAGCAAGCCCGATGTGGAAACCTGAAATTGTTCAACTTTTATTATTACAGCGAATAAACAGACACTAAAATAACAAGTGAAATTTAGTGGTTTTTTTCTAGTAAAAATGTATTCCAAATGTAAATTTTAGCAAAGCTCCAAGTCTTTTGAGGAAGTTTAAAATGATCTTGAAGAAACCAAGCCTGCATCTTTTGTTCATCAAAGACAGTTGTGGGTCCAGATCAGTACTTAGGCTGCCTTAGACCTTGGTGGTAATTACACGCAATTCCCAATACTATTGAAAATACACATACTCTCTGAGGTGTTCAAGACACACATCAAATCATCTTTTTTGGGGGGGGGGGGGGTTATCCAATGACTTTTGGGAGAAATTTCTATCCGGGGATGATGACCCCTACAAAAACGATATATGTGCTCCATTGCAAAATTGAGCGCTTTTCGGGCACAATTTCATCCAAATTTCAAAGAAATACAAGTTCACAGTCCTGTGCACGGCTTCCCCCTTAGGGCCTAGTTTTTTCACAAACCTTCAAGTTCATGGCCCACAAGAAAATGCTCTTATACCGAAGAATTTGAGGGCATGCAAATCGTGATTTGGCCGGCGTAGGCAATTCTGGGCCCATTTACTGGTCTGGACCCTTGTCGACGTACGTGTGGGCGCCATTTTTAATACAGCTTCCTCGTACCCATTTGAAGCCTTTACCTGATATTTGCCGCTCATCAGCTGGCTACGTGTCGGTGTGCAGATGGGCTGGACGTAGTAGTTCTCTAGTCTGACGCCCCCGGCGGCCAATCGGTTCAGGTTGGGTGTCTCGATCTCGGAGCTATGGTAACCGATGTCATGGAAACCGTAATCATCGGCCAAGATGAAGAGGATGTTGGGTGGTTTGCAGTCGACGGGACCCGAGATGCTTGCGAGAAAGAGTCCGATAAAACACAGAATGGAGGGCAGTGGCGTATATTCCCCTGCAAAATCGTGGAGTTGAAAACAGGCCGTCATGAAACCGAAAGAAGCAAATTGAGGGACGATTTTAAAGTACATTTGCATTTATCCCAAATAACCGAATTATTATCATAAATTCTTATTTGAAGTAAGTATCGTACTGATACTAAATACCCTGGCTTGACAGTAGTCTGGATTGCTGTCATTTAGAAGAAATCAAGAAATGTTGGCGATTTCCAAAAAACAGTCAATTGACTGTGTTATGGAAATACAGAGTGTTATCGACGAAATCGTGTTTCGTGATCAAAAGTTTGTGCATGCTTTGGGTTTTTATTTGGGGGCACTGTTTCTCGAAAAGTTAAATATCCACTTTACTGAAATTCAACGGGTTAGATTTTGAACATACTTCTTGGAATTTCGAGTGGTGTTCTTATATTTGAAATGCACCTGGATGAAAAGCAATGCTCCGATGCGCCTTGAAGCTATTCGATTGTAGCAAAATTAACTGGCATAAAACGCGTGTCTTGAAGACAATTTTCAATTTTCAGAGGCATCTTTTTCAGGGGAAGAAGATAAAGAAGAATCGCGGATAGACGCTTTCATTTATGATGTCACGCCTGTCAGTTGCAAGCGGTAACACAGCCACCATGCTTCTTCCTACTGCTCTGATCAAAATGCATATTTGTTTCCTTTTCTTCAGTGAAAGTTAACGTCAGGGGCGGCGGAACCAGAGGACTTCCCCACCCCCCCCCCACCCCCATTTTCCCAGGCAAACAAATTTAAAGTGCCCCTCTTGCGGTTAAGAGTGTGCCCCTCGAGATGAAAACAAAACTGCCCCTCAAATGCACACGTATGAAAGTATAATCATATGATCGCGCTACAAATAATGTGGTCTCCTCTCTTGTAATGCAAAACTGCCCCTCATATACTGGTACCCCTCTCGTGTTAACCAGATTGTGCACCTTCTCGGGATGGAAAACTACCCCTCGAAAGCACAAATACCCCTCTCGCAATAATACAATGGTGCCCCTCTCGAGATGGAAAATTGGCCATCAAAAACAATATAGTGCTCCTCTCGCGATAACTTCTTGAGATGGAAAACTGCCCCTCGAAAGCACAACTAGTGCCCCGCTCGCAACATTACAATTGTGCCCCTCTCAATATGGCCAACTGGCCTCTAAAAAAATGCATAGTGCTCTTCACGCGAATAAAATGGTCACTGAACTGGCCATCAAAAGCAACAGAACCCCTCTCGCGATAAAAAAAAATCTCTTCATGTAACTCGGTAAAAGAAACACAAAGAGCAAGATGGACAACAAGAGCAAGCTTGGTTAGGGGGTATTTGTCACTATTCTGTGATATAGTGTTAATAATAATTGTCAGATTTGAACAGCGCCCCCATTGAAAGTATGGTACGAGCCTCCCTCCCCCTCCCCCTATTGATTTACATTTCAGAATTGTCTACCTGTCTACAAGTTCAAAATTGTTTGCCTATGAAAATTTTTTTTGTGGCATCCGCTTGAACCCTTAAATTTTTCTTGGGGTGATTACCGTTAGAAATGATTCTGTCAAAAATTATAGAAGGGCAACTCCGTGTAAAATGCCCTTAGAAAGGTTGCAGAGGGGACGTCCAGAAGATCAAAGACCAAATGGCGTACTTTCAGGCTCTATTATAGATTCTTTGTCTAAATTGCTACTTTTTTCAAGAAATAGTATTTTTTACAGAGTGCAGATTCCGTTCTCGCAAAACGGATTCGTCTGCGCCTTAAAACAAAAACCTAAGGTTTTCTCCTTTTTTTAAGTGTTGCAGACGTCCAAAAAAAGGGGAAAGGAGGGGGGTTGGTTGGGATGAAACATACAAGTGTACAATTTATTTTAAACAAAAATCGAAATTGTCAAAGAGCATGGAGAACGCAACTTTAACTTAAGTGGACTTCATCAAGTGAACGGTATGTTCAGAAAATCGTGCAGTTGTTAAGTCTATAGGCCCTACCATAAGCAGTGTCTGGGCATCACAGCAAGTCCCATTAACATAAGGAAATACTGGAAAATATATAGGTTGGTTTGAACACTACTTTCGTCCACTCACGCAACGAAGCGAATGCGAAACGAAATTTCCTGACGTCCTTCGTTTCATTCTGCCATCTGATGTTGTCATTATACTACAGTGTGCTTCATTTAGGCCTATACGATCCAGACGCATGTCTGTACATAAAACTTGAAACCACCGATTCATTGTATTATCGGAGTTTATTTAAGATTTTATGTCACCGTGTTCGGCTGAGCTCTTAACTTGAAGCATGGAGGAAGGAATTCCTTCCTCCATGCTTGAAGTGGTCTAAAATGCAATGGTCATCAGTAAGGAAGCGATAACATGGCAGTGTCACGGTCACATGCACGAGGTGTATGGAAAAAAACGTATTAATTATGAGCGTTACAAACCGAACAAAGATCAAAAGAAAATATATCAGTAAAACAGTAGGCCTACTACATGTACTACATGTAGTACCTATAGAGCAAGGAACAAGTGCAGGTCTATTGAATAGCTCGCCACGCGTATACACGGATTCTGTGGTGGAAGAAATATATCCATACAGCTTCTGTTTACTTCTCGCGCCAATGCACGATAACCTGCCACAGACATTGTACAGTATAATCATGGCGCTATAACCTATCGCATTAGTGTCAGCTCACCCATTATGTGGATCTTCCCATCAATAATTAGGCCGTCTATCCGTCAGCTAGACCAGGGCTATAGAGTGAGGTCTCTTTCCCCAAAGAGTGTACACTTTCTTACGGTACACACGTAGGCCTACGCTGATGATGTTCAGCCTCAGAAGAGATACCCACAATTGACATGTGATGCTACCCAATACATTGTAATAGTAACCTTTCAACCTGGCTGCAGCTGAAAAGGCGCCATGGCATTGTGAACGTTGAACAACGACAATGAAGTACGCACGTGACGAAAAGGTTGCAGTTCGTAATATTCATATCTACAGAGTGTGCTAGTGGTGATGACAAGGACAGTGTTTGTGAGCTGAGGACGTTTGTGTATCGTGTATGGAATTACATGTAAGTGTTTTGTTAGTGATGATCGTGTGGCTCTGTTTGTGTGGGGGCTATACAGCAAGGAGAGTACACGTAGCTAGCTCTGTGGTACCGGTTATAGGGCTCCACATACGGTCCTATATACCACTACAGATCTTAATATCGTAGATCTGTGTTGAAACAGTAAAGAACATAACAGTCCACACGACGAGACTCGTACACCCGGGGCGTGCGCGTAAGAACTGCAGTTTGGTGGTGGGGATAGGTCCAGGCTCTATATCTCCATCAAGAAATAAATAGGCTAGCACTTGGAGTTAACCTTCCAGTAAGTGATAACCTTGTCAGACTATATGGAGGAATAAGAAATGCAAGCTATGTTTTCACGCATATTTTACACGAAGTATGGAGGTCTATTCCTTCCTCCATGCATGTACAAAGCTTGTTTATGAATAAAACGTTAGCGCCTCGTTCATCTGCCTGACGAGCGCCAGAGAAAATGGTTGATGACGTCATTGATCGATAAACTGTGGAAGTAGCGGCGATGTGTAAAACGGTCAATTCCCTAGCGAATCTAAATTAGAGAAATGGCCAACGAAAATCGTTGTTTTATGGATCGAATGGTTTCTTGGGTATCCAAGGCTCAGATTAATCTGCAAATGATCATCCTGAGTTCGGCGTGGCTCCCAGCGTCGACCGACGAAGTGAAAGTTTCGACTTTCGATGAGAACATTTGACCTTTAATCGTCTTTTTAATATTAGTATATGATATCCCATCTTTTTTTAACCATGTACAATCTGAAATTTGGTCCTTTTTCATGAAGCTCATGTAAAGACTGTGCGGTGATAACATATCAGTTCTCTAATTTTGATGCGCTGGATTCGTATGGGCTGCTGGCTTTTGAGTATTTAATATGCATGAAGTATAGGAGCATAAAAGGTACAATCCAGATTCGTCTTTTAATGAAGTTGAACCATATAATAATCCATGTTACTTGTATTCTTACATTCGAGTTGCCAGTGTGATTGACTTCTGATGGCCAGAACCACGTGTACTCTCCCTCTCGCTCGTTAGGCATTGATATTGGGATTTGACCATCACATTAGGGCCTATAATTCAAAAATTTGGGACTCTCAATACTGTGTATATAAAAGAGATTCCAAAACTTAAGGTATTGAAAAACATGCAATGCAAAACATGGACTGGTACCTGAAACAACCAGTCCAACAACCATGGGCGTCGCAAGGGGATTGCCCCCCCCCCGGCTCCCCAGTACAAGCAAAAAATAAAGGAGGGGACAAAGAGGGGGGGGGGGGAGGCGCGAAGTCATATGGTTGTTAATTTAATGGGGTGGGTGGGGGGGGGGGGCAAATGTCCCTACCCACCCTCGAAAAAATGATAAATCGAAACAATGCTGAAAAGTATAGGGATTTCGGGGGGAAAATGTGCTTTGCCCTCCTCTGGAAAAAATCCTGGCCACGCCCATGTCAACAACCCTTCAGTATTGCATCAATCAACCATGTCAAAAGAAACATCTGACATTTCTACACATTTCTCCATAGTCGGCCACCAGACTAATAAAGTGGTCATATTTTCAAACACTGTTGGACCATGGTTAGATACTCAAATTGATATCACTTGACTTCCTTCTCAGGTGCATAATATTGAAGAAAAGTCTGCTTTGAAAATTGAATGGAGACTTCAATCTTGGCTAGTGCCTACTGAGGACTTTGTCTTTTCCTCAGAATTTTTTTTTGCGAATTGTTTTTTTTTTAGCCAAAGAGCGAGTGAATTTGTCCTGATTTCGTTTTGCTCGTTTTTCAGCGCTGAGGGTTCCAGTCTGATTAGGGCATAATCCTGTGGAAGACTAGCGATAGGAATTTGATGAAAACTATAAAGAAGTCATAGAGACAATTGTGATGCTCCAATATAACACCTGCAGGTGACGTATATGAACGTTCGCCATTAGGCCTACCCACGGAAACGCACCTACGGATTTCACGAGAAAATCCTTGCTCAAAATAGTCGGATAGAAATAGACTGCAGGTATAATTTGACTAAATACCATGTGAAATTATTCCGCTAGAAATTGTATCATTCGGGGGAAAAAACAATCATTGAAGGTGGTTTAAGAAAATATGCCCGCCGGAACATTTTACGTGCGTATAGACCTTTTTGCGCTTGGTTAGCAAACTGCATTTTTTTGCCAACCAACGGCCTGAGTTATTACAGATCACCAAAATATTATCTGATACTTGAAAATACAACAAAACGATTTTCAACAAAACTAAAAAATAATTCCCACGTATTCCTTTCTACTATGTGTTGATGGCGTTATGAGGACTTTTTTGGAAACATAATGTTGCCAACCACGGCTTCAATTTGTGCGCTTACGGCAGCCTATACAAAATGGCGCCAATGTTTACAAACAAAAGAGAGGCCTATATTAGCAACGGAGTCCGATTATACAACAGTTATATCAGACCTATGGTGGAGTACGCGGATGTGATACGGCATTCTAGTTGAACAAAAAAAAAAACAACCGAACATCTTGAAAGGATACAGAAAAGAGCTTGTAGGACCACAACCAGTACACTTCATACTTGGATGCGCTCAACCTATGTAACTTGGATGCACTATAGATAGCAGAAGAGTACGACATTGCTTAAAATGTCCTACATTTGAGACAAATAATAGAAATGAATGAATGAATATGAGACCCCAACATTTTATGCATACGTTTTATCTATTTTCTCAAAATGTACGACATTGCTTAAAATGTCCTACATTTGAGACGAATAATAGAAATGAATGAATGAATATGAGACCCCAACATTTTATGCATACGTTTTATCTATTTTCTCAAAATGTATATACGCCTATTCACCGAGCTGAAATTTTTGAGCTGAAGTTAGTTGCTATGCACCTTTTGATCAATTTCAGCAATTTTGTTGCTTCAAACAACCAAAATGTTCAAAAAAACAAACGTTCCCTGACTTCCCTCCATCAAAGTCAGTTGTTTAGGTTGGTTTATTGAAGTCTCCACTTCAATCAATAAAATCAATGATAGAAACATAAGGTTGGGCCTATGCAAATTATTTTATTCTGCACGTATGCCGTACACGCATCACAAATCTGTTGCGATCCGCTCTGTAATTTGGATTTTGCACAATTTAATAGTGAACCGATTGCCTATGGGGTTAAGTAAGTGGTTTATGCACTGTTTGAGGTCTTGCAGTGAAACTGGGCATTTTTAAGAGTGCAGGGAAGGGGTCAGTATGTAAAGTTCTGACGCTTTCAACTTTTGGAAGTACAAAACGTCACCGGAAAAAAATGCTACCTCTACCCCTCTCCCTGGTTACATCTGCCGGGAAAGCTACTTAAATTCTTTCACAAATCCTGTTGTTTCCCAGCAATTTTAGGAGACAATGGACAGACAGTCGAGACCGTACGGACCGTGTCCTTCCTACATTTTGATCCCACTTTTACTGCTCCTTGTGATCGTCGCGGGTCCCGTCGACTGCAAACCACCCAACATCCTCTTCATCTTGGCCGATGATTACGGTTTCCATGACATCGGTTACCATAGCTCCGAGATCGAGACACCCAACCTGAACCGGTTGGCCGCCATTGGCGTGAGACTGGAGAACTACTACGTTCAGCCCATCTGCACGCCGACACGTAGCCAGCTGATGAGCGGCAAATATCAGGTAAGCTTGGCGTCAGGCTTGGAACGAGGGTGCGATCAAGTTCAGATATCCAAGATTTATGTGTTGAATGTGTTTTTAGTCACTTGATACGTTTATTTTTCATCCCTATGTACCAATTAAAGGGAGTGTAAAATCAAAGTGGGTCATCCAATAATTGATGATTCAAGACCCATTATGTTTGTACAAAGTTTAAACCAATAAAAATCATCAACCCCCCCCCCAAAAAAAAGCAGTCAAAATATAGTTAATTCCAATTACTTTACTTGTTAACACACTAATAAGTTCAAAATTATCTCAAAACAGATAAGCTGTTAGTAGCCTCGTCCGACAACCAACAAACTATACTTACTCAAACAAGTAAAATGGCACAGGACCCCTACTATGCCAACCTAATTTGGTTACACCTCTATGTTCCGACACCCCTATGTTCCGACTGCACATATTCCTATTCCTAACCCTAACCCTAACCCTAACCAGGAGTAACACAATCTAGGTTGTCGGAACATAGGGGTGTCGGAACATAGAGCAGTCACCCCTTATTTTATGCAAAGATTTGTGTACAATGCGAGACTGTTGTGAGAGTATTGAAATCAGGACAATTGAAGACACTTTAAATAACGTAAGTTACCAACATGTTACTGTGCCCGACGATGCACTTATATGGGCTGCCGCAAGCGCATAAATTCAAGCCGTGGTTGGCAACATATTTTTTTCAAAAACAAATCCTCATAACGCCCTCAATACATGGTAAAAAGGGATGTGTAGGAATTATTTTGTATATCTTTGTTGATAATGTTGTATTTCCAACAATCAAGTAATATTTTGGTTATCTGTAATAACTCTTCTTCATTTTTGCAGTTTGGACCGTCCATAGTTTTGCAATCCGTGCTTGGCTAAATGTGCAGTTTCCCAACCAAGCTTAGAAAAGGTCTATAGACCTTTCTTTTGTTTGTAAACATTGGCGCCATTTTATATGGGCTGCCGTAAGCGCATGAATTGAAGCCGTGGTTAGCCGTTATTTTTCCAGAAAAACGTCCTCATAACGCCATCAATACATAGTAAAGAGGCATGTTTAGGAATTATGTTGTAGCTTTGTTGACATTGTTGTATTTCCAACAATCAAATAATATTTTGGTAATCTGTATTAACTCTTCTTCATTTTTACAGTTTGGACCTTCCATAGTTTTTCAATCCGTGCTTGGCTAAATGTGCAGTTTGCCAACCATTAGAAAGGTCTATAAAACCTGAATTCAAGAACGATGGCGCTATTAATTTCATTATTCAGACGCATGCATTAAAAGGAATATTTTGAACACGTTGCAGGAGTGGGCGGAAATACGGCAGCCGGTGAAAACGTCTATTCATTTGCTCATCGGTTTTCATCGGTTGCAAGAGTTACCATTCCGCACTCCAGATTCCCGAACCGTTGAGTTTTAAGTAAATAGGTTTAGGAACTAGACAGGGTAATGAAAGAAGCTCCCGGGTGTCCGCACCCGCCGATATTACAACAAAAGAAGATAATGAGTTTTCCTTCTTCTTTTTTTTTAAATATCGTCACCTCCCCTACATCAGATTCACACTGGCCTGCAACATGGAGTCATCCGCCCTGAAACGCCCAGCTGCCTTCCCCTCGATGACGTCACTCTGGCCCAGAAACTCAAGGAGTCAGGATACGCGACCCACATTGTGGGCAAATGGCACCTGGGGCTGTACAAGAAGGCGTGCTGGCCCACCCGCCGCGGGTTCGACACATACTTCGGTAGGTGATGATGATGGTGAAACTCCATAAGAAAGCACGGTATCGTGAAATGAGACATGCATTGCCTTGTCCTAACACAATATTGGAGTTTGAAGAGATACGCCCTAAAGTACCCGCTAATAAGAGATGATATGTTTTTCTCCAAACCGGATTCCATCAGGAATTCTTGAGCAGAGTTGCTGACTCGAGTCATGTGACTTGGACTCGAGTCGGACACGAGTCGCTATTTTTGTGACTTGTGACTTGACTTGTAAATACCAGCTTTGACTTGTGACTTGACTTGGACTTGCAAACAATGACTTGTGACTTGACTTGGGATTGCAAAAAATGACTTGTTAATACCAACCCAAGTCAGACGCTACTCGAGCGACCCAATACACTTTAATTAAGCTATTATACTTTTAATTAGCTATTCGGTTTACGCCTTACGTGCAATAAAAAAACGGACTTTGGCTTGCGCGGTCTCTACTTCGCCCAGCTGCAGCTGTGAGCTGAGCTGTTACGTTGCGTACGCGCGCGTGAGTGAAATAAATAGTGACCTCAATATGTCATGATTGACAAGCAAGCATGGCGGCTTCTAGCGGTGTTGTTCCACAGGTGGTGAGTTTCGCACGTGTATTCAGTCATGAAGGAATAATTATGAGGCCACACAGAGCAAAGTTGAGTGATACTATGCTATAAAATGTTGTTTATTTGAAGTGTAACAGTTTGTATATGAAAAAATATATATTTTTTTTAATTGAAGTCGCCCAACACAAGGCCCAAAAAGGCCACTCAAGGTGTTTATAATATAAATGCAGTTTATAGATGCAGCAAGAAAGTTTCATTCCAGAAAATAGACCTCAGTGACTGAATCCAGTAAAATGAATAGTTCCCACTAGTTTAAAAAGTTTTCAATAAGACTGTCACAACCAACTACAGTTTTCAATGACCAATTGTTTCTTGCTTAATGTATTGGTTGAACAAACTTTGAAAGGAACCTTTCATGAAAAGAAAGCAGGCCTTTGTCAATTGCATGTAAAATACCGGATAGCCTAACCCATTGGTAGGCGTTTAGTATGTACATGAAAATTGAACAATAAAATGTTAGTATACTACATGTAATCGAGTGAGGAAGTCTTTTTTTCATGGTCAGCTCAACATTTATTTCTACAATGTAAAGTAAATTTAATAAAGTATACAAAGGGCTAATATCCGACAGATATGTGATAAACTACAAGAATAGTAATTGCAACACATTGAAAAAGGGGAATTAAGGAGGCATGTTCAAAATAACTCGCAAGTTCACGCCAGGTTAATTCTTTTAGCTTATTACAGCTGCACAAAATAATGTGCAAACTGCAACTTGACGAGTGGACAAAGATACTTGTGACTTGACTTGTTTTTAGACCAAATGACTTGTGACTTGACTTGTGACTGGACCTAATGACTTGTGACTGGACCTAATGACTTGTGACTTGACTTGGACTTGCAAACAATGACTTGTGACTTGACTTGGACTTGCAAAAAATGACTTGCTGCCACCTCTGTTCTTGAACCACTATTCCTATTCATGCTCAACTCCAAGAAATCGTGTTACAGAAAGCCAACTCGATCCATCTTAAAACTTGTCTCCATCCATTCTTGTCGATCGTTTTTGTTTTTTTACAGAGACCAACTAATTATCATGTCACATTACGGTCTTTTGTTCAGTTGGCCCGTCATTACAGTGAGGATTAGACACGTTTTGAAATCACAAGGATGCCTATAATGGTTGCACGTATAAACATATTGCACATATCCGTACGTATATAACCTTAGGATGTGCGTGTAAACGTATAAAGGACCCCAAAGCCTTTTGGTTCGCCATCGGAAGATTTCACGTAACCCTTGGACTGATATGGGTGCATTCTCCGTTATTTGCATCACTCACATATACATATAGGCTACATACCGTGGAGAGGTCTCGGAGAAATACTTAAGAAGAGTTAAAGATGTATCAAGTTGTAACCCAAGTTTTACGCCCAGTGATGCATTCTCGTACCAAAAATACCACAAAAAGTGCGTCTTGTAATACTCGCAATCGAAACAAATTTACTCGAGATAATTATTTATCAATGTCTGTTTGGGACCACTTTATCTTCTTAGGATATTTGCTCGGTAGCGAGGACTACTACACGCACAAACGAATGGGAGGACTCGATTTAAGAGACCAAGAAGAACCCGCTTGGAACTACAACGGCGTGTATTCAACTCACCTGTTTACCCAACGGGCGCAGGATATACTACGTGGCCAGAATTCCAGTCAGGTAACCGTTGGAGTGTGGTAACCTTTGACGAAAAAAAAAGTAACTTTGAATGAAGTTACCTCTCCTTTTTTGAGAAACGGGAGTTTGGTCATCTGCAGTAATGAGGGTCCTCTATCAGTGTGAGTGCACCAACGGCATTGTTGATGCTTATGGTGGTGTTATAGATTGGTGCTTTATAGTTTGGTATTTGTATTATTACTTACATTGCTTATAAAGATCACTGGCAAAATTTCATGAATTCGAACGACCCTACAGGAAACTTAATATCCATATCCATATTTAGGTCCCTTCACCTTAAATTGATGCTATAAATGCGGGGATCAGAAGACAATGTACAAACGTAGTCCTCATCCAGAATTACAAAATCCACCGTTAAAATATAATTTCATTCTGGTGTGTAACTCGGATTACAAGAACTTATACAACATTCTTCGTTTCCTCTGCAGCCTTTGTTCCTGTATCTTCCGTTTCAAGCTGTCCATGATCCGCTGGAAGTGCCGGAGCGGTACATGCAACCTTATTTGCACATTAAAGACGAAAAGAGGCGGATCTATGCCGGGATGGTAGCGTGTATGGATGAAGGGATCGGCAACATCACAAAGACGATGGACCAGCTGGGACTGTGGAAAGATACAGTGCTCATCTTCTCAACGGGTGTGTATAGTTCTACAACACAGTGTGTAGTCGAGTCAATCAGGGGGTCAGGTTGGCGCAGTGGTTACTTTCTTCGCCTTCCACCGCTATGGCCCGGGTTCGATTCCTGCCCGGATCACGTGTGGATTGGGTTTTCAGTCCCTATCTGATTCCGTGGGTTTTACGCAGAATATTCCTCGGTGGTTTTCCTCCCACCTCTAAAACTGTAATTGCTTTTCATTGTCTCTTCTCTACAGGTTTCTTCAAACCTTCGAGCTTAAATAAATAAAATGAGTCTATCAAGAATATAATCCTTTCACAAGTCCAGTCTGAAGATGGAATGACAGGGGAACAGGAATTCCTTAGTCACATTTGAATAGGTTGTGACCTGAATTGAGACTGGACTACCTGTGAATGTGTGGTGGACTTGAAATGGACTTGTTGGGACTGTCAGGACTTGCGATGACACAACCACAATAGTACAGAGTATTATTACACCCTTTTCAGACAGGCGTTCTAGAGTTTCGCCGAACCAAATAGTATTGCCGAACCAAATAGTATTACCGAACCAAATAGTATTACCGAACCAAATAGTATTGCGAGCGACTCAGTTCCACCCAAATAGACTTTGGTTCCAGACAGGCAAACTTAATGCATTAAGGTTGCATTGTCTAGAGCCTGCATGCGGCGTTCGAAATCAAGACGCGCTCCAACCTCGTCCCCAGTGCTTACTTTATTTCCAACCGCGTTTCCAATAGTAAACCCTGGATAGGAAACTTTCTTCCTGTATCCTGATTGGATACCGCAATTGGCTAGTAATGGATTTTTATCGTGTACTTGGTGCTATATATTCACAACGTGCAGTACGTGTTTTCGCGATCATTCGTCCACGCCTTCTCGAAAATACTAATTTCCTGTCCAATTTGCTCATATTAATATGAAATATGATACTGCATGTTGTCTTGATAAGATCGTAACAGTTTGATTTCAAAAATCGTGTTTTCGTAACTCATGCCGTGCTCGCGCTGCTACGAATCGACTCTGTTTTTACCCCAGACACCGCATACAAAAACAAACGCTAATGTGTAACGCATATCCAGGCACCAGACTGTTCCTCATTTGCATACGTCTGCAAAAATCTTGCACATGCAAATGATCCAATACCAGGGTGAGAGAGCAGGTAGTGGTGGGCGCGTACTGCTCGACACCCTGGGGACGAGGTTGGACGCGCTCTGGATTCGTTCTGAACCACTTCAACAGTCAATCCTTCAATGAAGTCGTTTCTCTTTCTTACGTCGAGTTGTGCATGTACCTATTTCAAATATTCCGATTATATGTGCGACTCTGGAATGCCCTACCCCGAACTCATGTTCTTTACTCTGAATATATAGTGTTCTAAGAAATTCACTCAGGTTCTCCTTACGTTCTCTGATTAACATTGAAGATTGTGGATTTTATGTTTTTGTCCATGTTTTTCCTCAACCTTTCAAACCAAATTCAGATAATGGGGGACAAATTTATCAAGGCGGCAACAACTGGCCCCTGCGTGGGTGGAAAGGGAGTTTGTGGGAAGGCGGTATGCACGGCATAGGGTTCGTGCATAGCCCCCTCCTACCGGCCAAGGTACAAGGTAGCATCAACAGGGAACTCATACATGTCAGCGATTGGTTTCCCACGCTGGTTGCGGGCCTGGCTGGAGGGAGTTTGAACGGCACCAAACTGGACGGATATAACATGTGGAATACCATAAGGTATTGAACAAAATCTTGTTACTTTTTGACTTTTGTTCAGGTGTACTAATAACGGTTTAACAACGCAACTGTAGTGAGTTGATGAAAAATATAAATTCAAGATATTCCGAGCATCATCACTTGACAAAAGTATGTGAATCGGAAGTTTATTTGAATTTCCAAACACAATTCTGAGAAGAAAGCCTAATTGGCTTTCTCAAAGTCATCGAAAAGAACTAAACAATTGTTTTAAAATTATACTGCGGTATAAATTTTACTTCTTCATGTATTTATATCAGCATCCTTTCTCAGCGGCATTACTTTTTCTTCCGCCAATTACAGCCGTGGTGATCCGTCGCCTCGTAAGGAACTCCTGCACAATATCGATCCGCTGTATGCCCCGCCCACCACACACTCGATGCCTGTGATTGGAGCGAAGGTGTTTAATGAGACCGTTCGGGCGGCGATACGATCGGGCGACTGGAAGTTGATCACGGGATCGCCAGGTATAAATCAGACAAGAGATGTCCAATGTTTGTCGCAGTGATGTAGTGCCTTGATGCTGGGCCTTGGCCTTAAGGCTGCCTTAAGGCTGGATTTTAGGGCCTTGGCCTTGGCCTCGAAGCTTGAGGGCAAAAGCCTTGGCCTTGGCCTTGGCCTTGAGGGTTCAGGGCCTTGCAATTTTGAGTCAAGGCTCTTCAAGGCCCATAGATTTTTGCATTTTCCAGATAAATCTGTTCGAAATTTTGCTGTTACCATTTAAATCGTATTACCATGGAGGAGGGAAGCACCCTATAGATGTGTGTGTTGGGCACACGTCCACTTTTGTAGCATCACATTTTGGTACCATTGTAGTAGATTTGCTGCAAAAATATTTCGTACACTTGTGGGGCTAATGAGATGATCACTGGATGATTAATTGCATATAGATCTGATTGGTTGTATAAAAATTATGTCTCCCTGATAAGTGCTAAAGATTTGCATGTATCTGCTTTAGATAATGCTGATATTTCTGACCATGTTGGGCCAGCAAATAAAAATTTCCCAAATCAGTTTCTTGGATCCCCCTTTTGTTACACTTGGGAGAATTGTGTGTCAATATAGAAGTAAATCATTATTTTGTTTCGTTAAACCATATCGAAGACCTGAACTTATACTTTAATAGATACAGTGCAGTCATAAAACGGTGTAGGCCTATGCGAGCATGTTGATTGCAATTAAAGAAATGATGTTCTTCGTAACGAGCAATTCGTGATGATATCGGCAGGATAGGGGGGGGGGGGGGGGGGGGCCCCCCCAAAAAAAAAAACCGAAACCAATTTTTTTTTTATGTGACGCCGTAATAAAGGCAGGCAATGAGTACACCACCATCTTTTCCTCAAAAAACATCGGTTAAAATGGTCAGAAATTGCCTCAAATCGCACCACAGAGCATCTCGAATCCCAAAAATTTTTCGGCCCTTGGGCCCCCAAGCCTAAGCCGTAATTTTTGACCCACTTTTTTTTTTGGAGGGGGGGACCAAAAATTCTTTGCCCCCCCCAAACAAATTGTGTTCTGGATCCGCCCTTGCGTGATGATGTGTCACTCATGTGACTATAATTAGTTCTATATCAGTGGTCATTTCATAAAACAGGGCCTTGGCCTTGGCCTTGGCCTTGAAGGTTAAGCCTTGGCCTTGGCCTCGAGGCTTGAGGGTCAAAGCCTTGGCCTTGGCCTTGGCCTTGAGGGTCGAAGCCTTGGCCTTGGCCTTGGCCTTGAGGGTCAAAGCCTTTGCTCCAACACTGGTTTGTCGTTACTTTGGAGTCACGAGTGGTCGATGTAAATGACATTTCTATTTTGGTTTGACCTCTGATCTTAGGTAACAGCAGCTGGATTCCTCCTCCTGGCTCTGGGATAACTCCACCCACCCCGCACGACCCACCTGATAAGATGGTTTGGTTGTTTAACATCACGGCAGATCCCAACGAATACTACGACATGTCTTCCCAACGTCCAGACGTCGTGCAGCGGTTGATGCAGAGGCTGCAGTACTACTACGAGGGTTCAGTGCCAGCGTTTTACCCGCCTTTTGACCCCAGGGCTAATCCCAAGTATCACAATGGCACCTGGAGTGATTGGGAGAAAGGAAGTTTCCCAAACATCTGTTGACTCCGCGCGTGTTACGGATGTAGACCCACTGTCCGTCTAATTTTCGAGTTTAACCCGAATAATATTTTTTTAACAATAATTTGCTATTTTTCCAGTATTCAACAACTAGTTTCTTTTTACCAATAATTTGGGGTTTTTTTCCTTGTAATAAAAAATGTTACTCACTCAGCTTCGAATGAGACATCGAATGAACAAAGAGTGGCCTGTTTGTGCTTAGCGTATTGAATTATTAATTTACAAATTTCGAGTTATTTGCGGCGCGACAATAAAACAGTTCTCACACGTTAAGCTGATTTATCTGGGAACCAGTCTTCTCGAAGGGCGAATTGGGGTTGAAAACGCCCAAAATTGAACAAAAGTAGTAGTTTTCCCGATCCCCCCTTCAAATTAAAACATGCAACTTGCAACTTTGCCTGCATGACAAATGTTTTTCCCATGGGAAAAACATTTGTTGAAAAATACATACAGTACATCTTTTAGTAGGCCTACGCCATCACAATAAAAAATACAAATCCTAACCCTGAAGAATACTGTCTTGAGTGCCAATGCTGTCATACGATACGGCCAGTCGTTAGGTGCGTTTAATATCTTAATATTTTATGAATTAAGGTCCCAAAAGGTGTCAAATCTTGGTTATTATCGTGATCGACCAAAACAAGTCTCGTATTTGGACTACATGTAAGTGCATTTTGAAGGTCTTTCAATAAAATTTGCCATTATCAATTGATGTGTGTTATGATGTCATCAGTTGATGTGTGTGCAATGGTCTTCCTCCATATAGGCCTATACCAGCAATTCTCCTCAATGCACCTTTTGGTCCTTGATCTACTGTAGTGATGGGGCGCCATTTATTTGCCAATCTGGCAAGGTACCAAGAAAGTAATCCTATTCCTTTGCCCAATCCACCGACAAGTTTTGCACTTCCCTTGGGGGAGACCGTTGAAGACGTACTCTACTCTTCTTGCCATTGACTCTCTACAGAGAAACGACGGTTCTTTAGTAGAAGACCAAATTGGGTAAGGGTCAGGTCTGCCGTCATAAGTATCCAGGATCTTATGAAGGAGTCGGCAATGGTTAACAGTGTCATAAGCAGCTGTAATGTCAACAAAGACAGTGCCGGTGCGGATCTTGGGGGTTTTTTTGATGGAAGCTGCCGTCCTCAATGTACTGAGTGAGGTTTACAAGCTGTCCAGTTGTAGATTTGCCAAGACGGAAGCCTGACTATCATTATGCAGGCACAAGCAGCCTTACTTTACTGTCTTTTTTTTCTTTAAATGTGGCTTTAAACATTATGGAATGTTTACAAATTTTAAATTATTCATTAAAGCAGACTGGAATTTATTATAAATTAACTTAATTTCTCTTCGCAAGTTCCAAAACTTTATGATTTTACCTAACTTTCAAAATGGCCGACTCGTGAATAAGGTCAACGGCCCCCGTTGCCCCCCCCCCCCAGGAACAACCGTTGCGTGGGGTATCATTTCGAGGCAAAAAAAAAGTATGAGTGAATTAAGGGACCGAAATAGTGCACGTTCCGAGTGCGGGAGACGTATTGTTGATGTACCTAACGTGGCGCGGCCCCCAACGTGGCGTACTTTGATTTCTCGCCTGTAGCGCCTACCTAGAGCAAAAGTTTGAACTGAAATTTCACAGAAAGTGAAATTTCATCAAGTTCTAAACACTCCTGTTCATAAATCGCGAGTCTATTTACCCGTAACAAAGTTAAAAGAAACATTTATTTTGGCGTGATTTTCAGATTTTATTTTCAAGTGCAAAGTGAACCCCCGATAAAATGCCCCGAAAAATAAGAAAATAATTTTCTGACAAACATCTGGCTGGGTATGTAAGTAGAGATAATAATTATTCATCAAAATTTATCAAGTTTACAGAAATTCTTAAATGTTGATTTTAAATTTTCCGAGATTTATTCAAGTGCGCCACGTTAGGGAACACTCCGCCAATTTGTGCCAAATTTCCGGACGCCACCGTTTTTGAATTTCGGATTAAATTTTATGAAACCGAAATTGTTCACAGAGGTTAAATAGCAAGCATTAGAATATAATAAGGTAAAAGTACTAGTATTTTACTGCATGAATTTGTGGGGTTTGTCAACAAAGAGGTTTGGCAACACTACACGAGGAAAGTTGGGTTTCGAAGTGCGCCACGTTAGGGAACTTCCACGACTATACGGTGAGGATCGGGAGAAAACCATCTTTTGGTAAACCTGTTTACAACGTGCATCTCGCATCAAAATGGTAAGAACGATGCAGCATCACTTCCAATTTGATTTGAATAATGCAAGTACGGAAGTAAGATCTCGTGAGTCGTACAGCTGGCTACCGTAACTCATTTGGCGATAGATGCACATGACAGAGGTGTCATGCCAAGAAGCATGGGCGTAGCGAGGATGGGGCAAGGGGGGCACTTACCGCCCCCCCCCCCTGGAAAAGCAACAAAAAACAACACAAAAAAAAGAAGAAGAAGAAAAAAGAGAAAAAAGAAAAGAAAAAGAGGCGCGAAGACAAAGTGGTGTAAATTTAATGAGTTGGGGGGGGGGGCAACATGTCCCTGCCCCCCTCTAAAATTGATAAATGGAGAATATGTTGAGAAATGCAAGCATTTTTGGCAAACATTTTTTTTGGCCCCCCTCTAGAAAAAATCCTGGCGACGCCCATGCCAAGAAGTACTATCCGATGCCGGCGATGCGAATAATGTCCGCTCATTATCATATCAGAATACTGTAATCTGCACATTTTCACTACGGAAACTATTTCCCAACTGACATTTTTTTGACGCCGGTGGGGTGTCATGCCCCAATAAAAAAAAAACCTAAAATCGCATAACTCGGCAACTTTTTCCAAGGTCCCGCAGCGGGAGGGAGCATTGTTCCTCATTTCTAATTCGTATACGGAAAAAGGGAATGTTTGTCTAAGGCTACGACTTTTCAATGTAATGCGCCAATGTCAAAAACCAAGCCGCAGCCACAATAATACCCTATTCATCATCGAACGCGACTACCGCTACCTTTAATAATATACAAAAAAATCGGATGCCTCTGACGTCACCATTCTCTACGTTAAAATTGTGTGTTAACGTCAGGGTAATTGACAGAGAATTTAGGCAGGTCTCCTGGTGCCAGTTTCACCATATTTGTATCAGAGACGTCTAGGTACGGAGTAGGCAGTCCTTTTAGTTGAATGGGAAAAATAAATGACATGTCAGAATGTCGAACAGATTTGGGACTTGAGACTTCTCGCTATTTTGAAGGCGTCAAACCTCCCAGATATCGTCAAGTAATGTGACCTGAACTGTGCACCAGTAGATGTTGACATCATGGCAGGAATTAGACAAAATGGTGGAGGAAATCGTGAGGCAATAAGAGTGCAAGTGATGGTGAGTAGGCCTATAAATTCTTCTAAAAAAGTGTCCGTATGCAACTGCATGCCGCAATGATGATGTATTAACTCACCATGCTAACTCCCCCGCCCCCCCCAACCCCGCCCTCTAAAAAATACCCAAACAAATACATAAAATGCCTAGCTAGGCCTTCATTGAAGTAGTCGTGTGTTGGTAGTAACAAGGTATGAATGGGCCTGGACTACCTTCGTAAATAAAGGCCACACTTCCACCATTACAAACACATGTCGAACTTTGTCAAGTTTTGATTTTCACATTTATTTTTTAGGCTTAGTTTGTACAAATTGTAGTTTATTTTTGCTTTAGAAGCATACTCACCCTCTTCATAGGCTAATCAGAAAGTGCTGCCTTTTTCAGATTTCCATTTTTTGTGAAACTTCCAGATTCGTTTGCACACGTTTGCGTATCAAAATTTCAACATGAAATTTCACGAAAATTAGACATCTATCCTGAGTCAGTGAGTGTGATTCCGTTATAGAGCGCGATGCATCGATTATGATAATGAGAAGACTAGATCACGTTTGTAAACACAAGTGCATTTCGAACGGTAAAATGGAGTCGGGAACTAGCTTGAACTGGTTTCTGGACTTGCCGCCCATAAAATCTGCCCTAGTTCACGAACAGGACGTAAATGGCACTTCACCAAACAATCTTGACAATGCAAGTTCCAAATCATCAACATGACGTACAACGGTAAAGTGATAGAGCATTTCATGTTCGGTCTTGATCCTCATATGAACAATGTATGTACCAGTCTATTCCAAACACTGGTGAATATTGCTGAACTCTATGTTTTAAACGACCTTATTAACATTAGTCTTTAAGGGAAAGAATGGTACATAAAAAATAGGGAATATTTATTCTTCCTTCTTCAAGTTCCTTCCTGACAAGTGTTTGCCATTTTGGTGGGATGTACGTGTATGTATGAACACACGTACCATGATTTACAGCATGTCATCCAGTGAAATTAAGAGCTTGCTGTAATTTTGTGTCGATGGTTACATGGCATTGTGTACATCGCACATGTTACTTACATGGTCTCAATTGATAGTTCTTTAGTTGGCTTTGGAATTATCTCAACTTTGTTCATGTTGTGAGAGGTGAACTAAAATGGATGTGACGTTTCACAAATCACATAGGGATGTGTGTGAATTGTTTTTCGTTTTGCTGAAAGAACGCACTCCTTTTTTGTGATCCGTGGACAGAACTTTAAAACGGTGGTTGTGTTTAAAATTCCGTAACTTGAAAAGCACATGAGTGATTTGAATGATTCCTGTACTAAAAGAAAGCTTATGAATTGGGCTTTCAGAACTTGGATTTAGAAAGTGCTACATGCATAACTTTACAAAAACAAGAGTCCTGACATTTGGGTTTCGCTCTTTTGACTCACCCTGTGTAAGTGGTTATGAAACTTAATGTTGGTTAAGGGCAAAACACAATATTGAAAATTTGTTCGGTCCATTTCAGCATTATGTATGACAGATAGAGCTCAGTGAATAGACCTGAATATCTGTTTTTCAAATTATTTACATGCATCATCAAGAGTGACTAGGAATTTTTGGATCATTTCTCTGAATCGTTTAATTGTACACTTTTCAATATGGCTCAACTGGCTTTGCTGAAACCAGAAACTAGGCCTGGTTCGATGGCCTGGGCCGGCCGTCAGCATTTAAATGTGCTTACTGAACCAATTATTGCCAACAATACTTTTTCCAAGTACACAAAAGCCCATGTGTGTATAGTGTCAGACAAAGTGAAACCTAATAGTGGAGATCAAGACACCAAAATGTGTAGGCGTGCTTAGAAATGCCCATTTACAGTCAACAAAAAGGGCCAAACCATTGAAGAACGTACCGTACGCATGCTGCAACTAACTTGGCCTGTCCTTCAACTTTCTCTCGCCTGTAGCATTAGCATACAGTAGAATTGCTGAAGTGTTGCATTACCGTAGGCTACCTTTCAAGCAGGACTAGAAAGTCCATGTACATGTATGGCTATGAACACTGTACAAATCTAACTGCTAGTACGGCTGTGCCAAATATTCAGAATATTCAAATAAAACATCAACTGAATATAATTTTTTGATTCAAATATTCGAAAAACGAATGTGAGCCATCTCAAGGAAATGATGAAGAGCATCCCTGATGTTCTTTTAATCGTATATTAGTCATGTTAGTTGCGTAGTTTTGTTGGTTGCCAAATGCCACACTCTGTTGCGCATGGCTTGAGAGCTTCCATGAGGAATATTAGTTCAAGTTTCTTCTTTTAACAAATCTGTCAAATATCGGCCATTCCACTACCCATTATTTGTGTTTACAATTGTAAGCTCTTCGTCAGTTTTCGAAAAGTGCAGACGCGCGTGCACACAAATTCCGATAGCGTCAAGTTTTGGCTAGTACCTGTTAGGCCAAATAAAAAAAAAAAACATGTTTAGCGTCCCCACCCGCTTCCTTTTTTTGGAGGTTGCTGCGTCCTTTTTTTTGGGGAGGGGGGTTAATTCTTTTTTAAACCTCCAAAAATGATAAATGTTCAACAGTGACATCATTTTGGCCTCTTTGTGTGTTGCATCTAGCCCATATAAAGCTGATATGTCATTTCCTGAGTCCAATGGCGGCCATTTAAAAAAAAAACTGGCGGCCATCTTGAAAAATAGCCCAGTCGGGCGGCCATTTTGGAGGGAAACAAATTTTTCCTGCTTCCTTTTTTTCAATTTTTTTTTTTTTGGCCTTACATTTGATGAGTGTATTTCAAATATGCGATCAAGTCCAAGTTAAAATTTACAAATGTTGTTAAATACAAAATTATTCAAAAATTCACAGCCAGCTACCTGTTATACTGAATATTCACCTTTAGAGGTTGAAGTTTTGTGTTGATTTTTTAACCCTCCTTTGTTGTGGGAAGTCAACATTCAGAGCAATATGTAAAAAACCTTTAGAACCATGCAGGTCAGTTTCAGATGAAGGGATATGAAGTTAAACTGTGTCACACAGAGAGTCACTGCACACACAAACAGCACTGTGGAGAGCAGTGAAGTGTGACCGTATATACATGTATCTGCCTGCTAATCATGCTAATTGCCCTGAGAGGTAACCACAGAAAAGAATTGCACAGGGATATGAAGTGCTCTCCATACTCACAGAACATTACCTCAAAAGAATTTTGAAGTGCGGGTGCTAACCCTATGGGTAAAAGTTTTGCAAAACTTGAAGGGTTGTGAAGTGCTGAACAACAGGAGGGTTTTAAAAGCATAAATAAACTGGAATGCAGGCGCGGATTATTTATTTTAGAATTTTTATGTTATTTCCACACGTTTGCCATAATAATAACATAATCACTCAATATTGTTGACTTCAATAACAAAATACTATGTATGTTTTGTGATATTTGTTTAAAAATTCTTTTTATTTCAAGCGACTTAATTTGACCTCAGTGGTCATAAAACGTAACATAAAAGCATCCAAATTTGGCACAATCTCATAAATTTTAATGGGGTTTATTAATATGCATAATAAAACAATGTCATAAATAAAACCAGAATATTATCATACAACAGTGGATTCGGTGTCAGTCACCAAATAGGCCTACAGTTTATATTTTTTTTTATTCTTGTCTAATTTAGAATTGTGGAACATCAAACATCTTGGTGTAAATTCATTAGGTATAAATTTGTAGTGAAAGACACAAAACCCATTACATACATGTACAGGTATATTTACTGGTACCATACAATATGACAGGCATTTTACAGTACACTTTTTATACGTAATATTTTGCATTGGATTTTCAGCCATACTGCATAACAGTACATACCATAATACCATATTATTACCACACTGTATACTTATGTAGAAGTACATAAACACTTCAAACTGTGCATATGTACATGTACATGTACATGTAACTAAATTTGGATTCTGCTGGGGATGTGTACCGAATCCAACAGCTGTGGAGAATTTTAGGCCTTTTTTTGCAGAGCTGTGGAATTTAATCAATAAAAATGACAGGGCAATAATGGTAGCTTTTGCTGTGTGCTAAACTTCATACATTAATGGCTACCCAATCTTATCCCAAGCATTATGCATCAGTAAAGTACATGTTAGAGCATAGTTTGTGAATCATGTAAATTGTGTGAGTACCACTTATTGGGTTGATGTGCAGTCTGACGTGATTATTTCTTTTCGTGTACATTATTTCAAAATCACGTAGAGTAATGGGTCCGCCAACACGTTAATTTGAAAATGTGTATTTTGAACTTTAAACCAATACTAGTACTGCATGCACCCTGAAAGTGCGTCACATTTACAATTTTTTTTAACATGGTGAAATTACTGTCATTTTCTTATCATTCTCACATTATTAGTCAGAACAAAAACATACTTACGTTTTGTACTAAAAGCGCATTCAAATTTATTCTAAAATTGTGACAGCTGCAAATGGATCTGTCTTATTTTGTCCCAGCATTAACAATTACGGGATGGTAATGTAACATACAAACAAAGGTACAAAAGCACAACCTTGTGCTTAAGTTTAACGGTGGTGTGCTTAAGTCTTGTAGCAGAACGGTTCTGCTTATTGATTAAGTAACTCCACAAACATGCTACATACCGGTATGTGAAAAAAATAATATGAAATGTAAGTCGGGAATGAGATTTGTCAGGATTTTTCCTGATTTCAGGATTTTTGAAGAAAAAAAACCTTTGAAATCTGGAATTACAGAACAAAAGATATACATGTATTTTAAGGGGTGCTTTTAGGTAAATACAAACGTAAACCACAGACCCTACATTGCTCTAGGGCCTTCTCGAAAAACCCTCTACTGATCATTTCATGAAGTTTTCATTTTTTCCCCAATATCATTCCTGGCAAGTACAGATATCAAACGAAAGAAATGCAAAACCAGGAATATACTATTAGTTAACCGGTCTACTGATAGAACTGTCACAAACCGTCAAAAAATCTAACCATTTCCTCTCCCATAGCTTTTGTACAGGCTGGTCACCAACTGCCGGAACCACCATGGATTAAACCTGATAACTGTCAAAACCTGTTGAAGGGGTTTGATAGATAGAGTGATACCCTAACCGCCCTGAATCCTCCAAAATCCTTTTTGCAAATTGGAGGAATTTGCAGGATTGAGGTTACATGGCAAAAGTGTGTTGCTGATTTCGGAATACGCACTGTGTCAAGGTCTTGGGCCGGACCTTGTGTTGTTTATCATGTTTATGCTCAGCCGTACACAAATTTAGTCCTTGATTATACTTGACATCCTCCGCACTGCTCCAGGATGTCACTGCCTCTGCCTATCAGCCTATTGACAGTCATAGCCGGAGGATTTTGCAGGATTCAGGCAGTGGTCACCCCTCCATGGACCATATTCAAGAAATAACAGAGGAATTTGCAGGATTTAGGCTATATGCTATTTTTCCATGAGGCCAATTGGAGGATTTTGCAGGATTGAGGCTACATCCTAGCAAAAAGGCCTAGGGATTTAGGGTTAATAGTGGTACAACTTGCGTAGCAGCCATCTTAGAGGGCAATGCCTTTGTTTTGCTGGGATATGCAAGAAAGAAGCTTTTGTGCCATCATTGTGACTGAGCTAAATCTATCATTGACGGGCACTCACTAGCGCTGACCCACCATACCGTATCTGTCAATGTCAGTCAACGCATAGTGCCCTTAGTTAACAAACCTACCGGTACCATAGCCTGGCAATTGTACCGATATGAGCCCAATTTACAGAACTGTTAATTTCACCTGATACATTGTAGATTTTGACGGATCGGGTTAAAAATAAATTCCCATTTTTTTTTTCCACATGATTTGATTGATGAGTTTGTTGTTGTTGCTGTTTACAACAGAAATGCGTGGGTTTCCTGCAGCCAGAGTACAAGACGTTCAGCATTGACCCAGAGATCACCACCTTTGAGATGCTGCAGCTTCTGCTCATGCAGGCATTCCAACTGAAAAGGTACTGGGCCCAAATAGCACGGGGCCGATATTGCTTGGGAAATACACTGAGTGTTGCACATCGCATGAGATATTGGCTGGTCAACTTTTTTGGCCAAACAAATATTTTCTATGCTATACAAATTTCTCTGGCATGAAATTGAGGTAATTGAATGGAATTGCCGAGCGCAGAAAATTGCTTTGCAGAGAAAGGGTCGTCTCCATTTTTTACGAGCTGACACGCCCGCGCTGTGTGTTGTCAGTTTGTGAAAACAGCGTAATCAATAATTTTGGTTTCACGAACTGACACGCGGGTGTGCGCGTGCACTTCGTACACTGATGCGTAATAGAATAATTTTGGTTTTCAGAAACTGAAACGCAAGCATGTGGTGGAAATACAATTCAGAGAAAAACCTTTTGAAAGGTTCGACAAGAATTTAATCCATCTGTATTCTGGTGAGCCTTCACAGAAATTTAATTTAGAAACTTCTTATTGGTGAAATTAAGACCGGTTTCAGTTCATGAAAATGAAAATGTACGGAGCGTGTATAATTTGTTGTGTAAGTCCTATGCATGGTGTAAGTGATGCACTGTTTCTTGAAATCGGCTGCTGGTGTCACTCTTGCAGAGTGCTGCTAAAAACATTTTTGGCTGTGTGTATCACAGATCATGCATAAATCAATGCATAAATCATGATTCTGCACTGTGTGCTCTGTTTGATTGTAATTACCAGGACATACATGTACATTGTATGAGTACAAAAATGTAGGTGTCGTATTACTAAATAAGTATAAATATGCAAGCCTCTAACACGTTGGTTAGATGCTGTCACAACAGATTTCAACCAGTTAGGACTTGACTATGCAACAGCGACAATTTCTGCCTATTACAGAGATTTCTGGCGCAAGCACATTGCACGTATGGCCTCCACGCCTTTTGGGCAGGAGACATGATGATGATGATGATGCTTTCATAAGCATTTGTGTAAAGTACTAAGTGGACAAGCAATATGGTAAATCCACTCATGTGAAAGGACACCTTTCATAAGTGCCTCTGTTTCCCTCCCTGCTTCTAGTGAGTTCACCATCAGCTATTCATCACGTGATGATCAAGCCAGGGAGGTGTACCTGTCCCTGCTGTCCGATTGGGACCTTGACTCTGCCATACTCACCTCCTCTGATCCTTGCCTGAGGCTCAAGGTGGACGCCAAACCGTTCGAAGGACCGGGTAAGAGAAATGGAGTCTTTAGGCATCCAAGGACCCACATTAACCCTAACCTTCCCAAATCCTCCAAAATCCTTTTTGCAACATGGAGGATTTTGTTGGATTGAGGCTATATGGCAAGAATGTGTGGCTGATTTTGCAGTGATGCACTGTGTCAGGGTCTTAGGCTGGACCTTGTGCTGTTTATGCTCAGCCGGGCATAAATTTAGGCCACATTATAATTGAAATCCTCCGCACTGCTCCAGGATGTCATTGGCTCTGCCTCAACATATTGACAGTGACTGCTGGAGGATTTTGCAGGATTGAGGCAGTGGCCACCCCTCCAGTGACTAAAATCAAGAAAAAACGGATGAATATGGAGGGTTGAATCCACCTCATGAGCAGCATCCGTTAAAGCGTGATCCGGAACAGCTATCGTCGTGTCTGATCACTGATCGCGATCCGGATCTGTGCAAAACAAACAGGCCCATGCAGTCTGGCTCATGTGCCCTGGCTGGGCTTAATGATCTTGTCTATTCATTCAGGGTTCTTGCCTTTGCAAATTGGCATGTGCCCTGTGGTACAATTCTCCAAGTGGATATTGGAATGTTGGGCTGTCGGGCAAAACAATTTTCATGGGACTATATGCCTTTAGGACCTCAAGTGGATATTGGAATGGGACTATATGCCTTTAGGACCTCAAGTGGATATTGGAATGGGACTTTATGCCTTTAGGACCTCAAGTGGATATTGGAATGGGACTAAATGCCTTTAGGACCTCAAGTGGATATTGGAATGGGACTTTATGCCTTTAGGACCTCAAGTGGATATTGGAATGGGACTTTATGCCTTTAGGACCTCAAGTGGATATTGGAATGGGACTAAATGCCTTTAGGACCTCAAGTGGATATTGGAATGGGACTTTATGCCTTTAGGACCTCAAGTGGATATTGGAATGGGACTAAATGCCTTTAGGACCTCAAGTGGATATTGGAATGGGACTTTATGCCTTTAGGACCTCAAGTGGATATTGGAATGGGACTATATGCCTTAAGGACCTCAGGTGGACATTGGAATGGGACTTTATGCCTTTAGAACCTCAAGTGGATATTGGAATGGGACTATATGCCTTTAGGACCTCAAGTGGATATTGGAATGGGACTTTATGCCTTTAGAACCTCAAGTGGATATTGGAATGGGACTATATGCCTTTAGGACCTCAAGTGGATATTGGAATGGGACTATATGCCTTTAGAACCTCAAGTGGATATTGGAATGGGACTATATGCCTTTAGGACCTCAAGTGGATATTGGAATGGGACTATATGCCTTTAGAACCTCAAGTGGATATTGGAATGGGACTATATGCTTTTAGGACCTCAAGTGGATATTGGAATGGGATTTTATGCCTTTAGAACCTCAAGTGGATATTGGAATGGGACTATATGCCTTTAGGACCTCAGGTGGATATTGGAATGGGACTTTATGCCTTTAGAACCTCAAGTGGATATTGGAATGGGACTATATGCCTTTAGGACCTCAAGTGGATATTTGAATGGGACTTTATGCCTTTAGAACCTCAAGTGGATATTGGAATGGGACTATATGCCTTTAGGACCTCAAGTGGATATTGGAATGGGACTTTATGCCTTTAGAACCTCAAGTGGATATTGGAATGGGACTAAATGCCTTTAGGACCTCAAGTGGATATTGGAATGGGACTTTATGCCTTTAGGACCTCAAGTGGATATTGGAATGGGACTATATGCCTTTAGGACCTCAGGTGGACATTGGAATGGGACTTTATGCCTTTAGAACCTCAAGTGGATATTGGAATGGGACTATATGCCTTTAGGACCTCAAGTGGATATTGGAATGGGACTTTATGCCTTTAGAACCTCAAGTGGATATTTGAATGGGACTATATGCCTTTAGGACCTCAAGTGGATATTGGAATGGGACTATATGCCTTTAGGACCTCAAGTGGATATTGGAATGGGACTTTATGCCTTTAGGACCTCAAGTGGATATTGGAATGGGACTAAATGCCTTTAGAACCTCAAGTGGATATTGGAATGGGACTATATGCCTTTAGGACCTCAAGTGGATATTGGAATGGGACTTTATGCCTTTAGAACCTCAAGTGGATATTGGAATGGGACTATATGCCTTTAGGACCTCAGGTGGATATTGGAATGGGACTTTATGCCTTTAGGACCTCAAGTGGATATTGGAATGGGACTTTATGCCTTTAGAACCTCAAGTGGATATTGGAATGGGACTATATGCCTTTAGGACCTCAGGTGCAGATGTCTCAATGGAGAACAAATTTCGCTTCAAATTCGGATATCTAAATATTAAGCCTGCCTCAGGTCGACCTGCGATTAGCTAGCGCCACGAGCAGAACTGTCTGCGTGTTATGAACAAAAGTCATGCTCAGGTCACAAAAACTGGGAAATTACGGGATTAATTTGAACAAGCGGCATCTGGACTCTGAATGTTCCCAAGGGTACTCATGTCACCCGTGATGGGACACTGATTTTGCGGCATAGATATGATCATGACATTTGTTCAAAATGTTGTCGCGCCAGTGCAACAAGGTCGTAACTCTGTTCTGCAACAAGGTCGTATCTCGCGTGAATACGCTCCGTGCAACAAGGTCGTATCTTGACTTCCATTGACTTTGTGTGTACATCCCGGTTATTTTAAGTGAGATACTGGTACAACCTTTTGACATTCTGAAACTCACGTTTCACGTACGGCTCATTTTAGGAGATATCACCTTGTTGCACGGACACGACGATGTTGACGGTAGGTGTCAAGACAAAATATTCGCTTGGCTTGCATGACTGTTTTTAAACTCTTCTGCAAGCTGATATGTTACGCAATGAAATAAAATGATATGGATGCATGCAAGGTTGACCTGAGGGCGGCTTAAGAACCAAATCACAGGTTCAAGATCTCCTGTGAATTTGTTTTTCGTTTACTTATATACATTCAAGTTTTATAGGATTTAGCAAGTGATAATCGAGCACATCTGGCACTTGAAGGATACATATGTTACCGAGAGAACAGGGGACCCTCAGTTGGTGTATAAAGTTAACTTGTTGTATAGGTAAATATTGCTTGAGAAACACCAACTTCTCACTGTCCCATTGTAAAGCTTTTCTTAATGCAGTGCTGAATGATGTTGTTTATTTATTGCTTACAGGATTGCTTGAAGATTGGGATGTTATCAGTGGCCAGGATGTATCTGGAAACAGCTCAGATCGCATGCGCTTTGTGCCATTTGTCGGTGCTATCATGGACAGCGTGGGCAAGACCCTAACCAGAGTCTCGCGCATCTTTCAGACAGTGGAGGGTGAGGAGGAAACCTATGAATTGCCCCGCTCGCCCTTGGACGACCACGAGTTCTTCACCTTTCTGGACCCTGTAGGACACTTGGAGAGGCCCCACGACCTGCGGCTGCGTGTGTACCAAGGCGGCATCAAGCCGTCCCTCAGGAAGGTCGTCTGGCGACACTTGTTGAACATCTACCCTGAGGGACTGACGGGGAAAGAACGCATGCAGCACATCAAGGCCAAGTCCATGGACTACCAGAAGCTGAAAAATAAGCTGCTTTCAGATCCTCGGGAGGACTTCAAGAACATCAAGAACATGGTCAGGAAGGACGTCCTGCGGACGGATCGTTTGGAGGACTTCTATGCTAACTCCGATGAGAACGTTGAAAAGCTCTTCAACTTGTTGGCCACTTATGCCCTGTCGCACCCGGAGGTCTCCTACTGCCAAGGTATGAGTGACCTGGCCTCCCCAATCTTGTTTGTGATGGAGGATGAGGCGCAGGCCTACATCTGCTTTTGCCAGCTCATGAAGCGTCTGGCTTGTAACTTCCTGCCGGACGGGAAGGCCATGTCGGTCAAGTTCCTGCATCTGACAGAGTTGATCCGCTGCGTGGACCCGGACTTCTATGAATACCTCAAGGAGGAGAACGCCGACGATCTGTACTTCTGCTACCGATGGCTCCTGCTGGAACTGAAACGAGAGTTTGCCTTCACGGATGCTCTGAGGATGAAAGAGATTATGTGGAGTTCTCTACCACCAGATCCTCCCAGCGAACAGGGCGTGGAATTAGCATCGTCCTCTGATGCCTCCCCGTCAGCATTTGCTGCCGAGAGACTCCGCTTCCGGTTCTCTCGGGGCCATAGTGTTTCCAAAGAGAGCATTAGCGGCGTTGGTAAATCCGATAGCCCTGTCTCCAATAGGAAATCAGCTGAGAAAACTGATATTCAGGGAAAGGTCGATGAATGTGACGAAAGCAAAACAGGTGATGAAAGTATACCTGACAATAACACAAGCACAAATGAATCCAAGCAAACTGTTCCAGACTCCAGTATCAGCAACTCCACTCATAAATCCGCTAAGAGAAGCGAAACACCCATAAAACGTAGCTACTCGGCTACCGTTGACACCACGTGCAGCGACACAAACAGTACAAGCAACTCCAACGGCAGCGTGAATCACCACTTGATGTCCGCCAACGAGCGACAGAGTCCCCCTTCCAACTTAGGCGTCCAGCCCAAGAGTCTGTCTAAGTCCCAGAGCAGCCCTGTCCTGTCTCAGAAAGGAGTCAGCAAAGGTCACCACCGTAAGTCCTCTCCCAAAAGTCCATCCAAGACCCCTTCCAGTCCGGTCCGTAACCCTTACCGGGGATTGCCCCCTCCCCAGGACTTTGGCGGCGGCAACCCCTTTGTCATGTTCGTCTGCCTGGCTATGCTGATGGACCAGCGCAACGGGGTGATGGCACATAAACTGGACTACAATGACATGGCTATGCTGTTTGACAGCATGGTGCGCAAGCACAGCCTGGGCAAGATCCTGAGTCACGCCAGGATGCTGTATTCGGAGTATCTGCAGTCGGAGGCCTCCAAGGTGGACCCGGCCAAAATCAGCCTGGAGGATAGCGCGGACATTATCAACATGAACGGAGGGCCTAATATGCCGGCCAACTCCACATAGCTTTGAAACTTCACTCAAAACAAACTGGTCAAGTATAACAAGTATTATATTGTGCTTCATGCGTACATCTCTAATCTCTTTTATGTATGGTTTCACAAAATGGTGCGGTAATGGGCTTTTTGTGTGTGTGATATATCTACATGTAAGTCAATGTATATTTTGCATAATTAACGTGTGATTCACTGTAAACATGCTATTTTCACTAACACATAGGCTGCAGCATTGTAGCGTTCTGTAAAGCTGTCTTTAATAGTTTGTCCCTCATAAGAAATATGTCATTGAAGATAACACTTTCTGCAGAGGGAAAAAACGGTTCTGAAAGTGAATTCACATTTTTTTTTCATTATGTACAGGTATCCTTTAATCAGCATACACGTGCACACCTTTCCTATAGGTCTACCGTCTTAGTCGAAAGTTTCAAACTTTGTTGATTTCATGTATAAAATGCATGTACATGTATCTTGCAAATAAAGTGATTAAACAGATGACTATACCATACATGTATTCAAAGTAAACTATGGAGTACCAAAGTGTGACATCCTTTAGAACCAGAAAGTGGAGTACACGCGCGTGTTGGTTCGCGGTCTGAATCACGCGCTAATGTCCTTCACACACATTTTGTGCGCGTGACGTATTCACTTCGGTACTCCATTGCGGTAGTCATCCCATGACCGCGAGTGGCATATGGCACACAGGTGCACTACATTTTCAGTGTTCGACAACAAATTAAACTTCAAGCTAACTTGACACACAGTAAAGACGGCACACGCATGTTGTAGGAACTTTTCAGCGGCTATCCTAAAGTGTCACAGGTGTGTGCAGCTTGTTGAATACTGCGCGCATCTTAGAATAGCACGATACTCGGAGTGCAATGTGGACTGTATGCTATAAGGGATAATATCACACTGCCGCCATGGATCGACCAATCAGGATCCAGGATTCAATTTTGGTTGAGGAATAATTGTTTTTGTTTTTTTAATTCATGTAGTATGGAGTATTACCGATTGTATTCAGTATTTCGCAATACAACTTAATGTCTGTTATTACTGTCTTTGAGCAACTGTCATGTGATGTCTGTCAGTGCCATAATATCGTGCCTCCTCTTTGACCTTGCCATAATATCGTGCCTCCTCTTTGACCTTGCCTATTGTATATTACAATTGTGTTACATAACATGTTAAAGTATGTGTATGTATTTCTACATATGTACATGTGCACAACCTGGTCTCCCTCAAGGGCGGAACCAGAGAGGTTCGGGGGGGGGGGGCTGTCTCTCAAGTTGAAAATGGCCTTATTTGAGAAATTTTCTGTCACTGCTGGGGGGGGGGGCACTCCATTACACTATGGTGCAAATGCATGCTGGTGTGCGCGTTCAGCGTTGCGCGTAGCGCGTATTGTTCCAAAGAGCCAGCGCTACAGTGGTTTGGAAGAGAGAAATACATTTTTTTCACCAATTTTGTATTGAAATAAAAGTTCAAATATATCAAATGACAAGGATCTATATGTCAGTCATATAAAACCCCCCCCCCCCCCCGGTTCCGCCACTCTCACCCCAACCCCCATTAATTGTTCGCTCAGAACCTGCCAAATATAGCGTAATTTAGCAACAGCGTAGTGTGCAGCAATGTCTAGAACTACAAAAAAATGTCCTGCAGAGGCCGTTTCATACATGTACTCGTCATGAAATCGGTGGTGTCATTGCAGAAAGTGAACACATTTCAACTCCGATGAATTTCCCAGTGGAATTCGTTTCCGAGATGTCAAATGTTCTTCATGTTTGCCATGTTTGCGTGAAGTATGGATCAGTCTCAAGTCTCTACTTACATGTAGATCCAGACTCCGATAGAAACTTGCCCATTGTTGGATTACATGTATGTCACATTTGAATAATGCTTAAAGAGGTTGTGGAATGCTCGAAGACATTTCCGTCATTTTTTGGGTATATGTAGCCTAAGGTGTGATGAAATAAAAACGACTGTTGTGTCTGTCATGAAATGAGTACAAAAGGTACTTTTGAGAGCTGTTTTTCAGGTCCTGTTTCGACTCGAACGTGCAATTTGTGTAAAAGTCGTCGTTGTTTATTACGTCATGATTTACTATGTTTTGTTTGCTGCCCCCAACGACGACTTTTACACAAATTGCACGTTCGGGTCGAAACAGGACCTGAAAAACAGCTCTCAAAAGTACCTTTTGTATTCATTTCATGACAGACACAATAGTCGTTTTTATTTCATCACACCTTAGGCTACATATACCCGAAAAATGACGGAAATGTCTTTGAGCATTCCACAACGTTAAGGTTACAGAACAAGCTGTATGGAACTTTGTACCTTGACAGTGCATGCGTGTACCATAGACTAGATTGGGGAAATTACATCTACATTGTACAGTGTGCTATTTTCAAACAAACTAACAACTCATTTCTATTTGTCAGACCTGTCCTTGTTTCCAACAATGTTCTGCTGTCAAATTCTTCAGGCCAGTTGCAAGACAAACCATTATTCTGTAGAGAGTAGCGTAAAGTAACCTCAACGAAATGAAAAGGAAACATCCTAGACGTTCATGAATGTTAATACTGTAAAACTCATATTTTTGTTAACTACATATTTATGTATTGGCAGGTTAGAATCCATGGTAATTTACTTAAATCTGAGGGTGAATTGTAAATATGACAGAGAAAATGCTGAGCGGAACAAGTTCAACACATGTATATTGTACATATCTATCTTTTGGTCAGAGCCACAAAATTGTTTATTTGGCATGTGTAAACAAAGCCTTTGTCTGAATAACAACATTTATTTAATATAACTCCTCTGAATTCAAAGCAAACATTTCTGAAGGATTATTTTGATCTTTCTTTTGATCATCAAAGTTGCTTTGCCCATGCTCTTCAACAGATTTTTTTTTTTTTTTTATTAAAAAAAAATGTTTGTGGTTGTGGGCACAAACAGATCTACTTTGCAAGTAGGCTGGCTTACGGTCCGTACATTATCGATACTGATTTGTGGGACAGGAACCAGCCTACCTTGTGAGAACGGAATTATTGTCTGGCAGTCAATAATTAGAAATTGTAAAGTAATTATTCAATAACTAAAAATGTGCCGATTTTGTTTTGGTCAAAGTCTCATTCAAAAGTGGAAAACTTTTGTATTGCTACAAACAATTAGCAATTTAGAAAAGGAATGCGGTTTTTTTTCAGAATGAAAAACATTAAACCTTGGGTTCCATTTTCAGGAGTTTGGCGCTTTAAAGAAAGAGGATTCTGTTAGACTCTGAAGGGTTCTAGAGAAGAAAAAAAAGGGGGATTTTTTTTTATGGAGCTACTAGCCAAAACTGATGCTCAGCAAATTTATGCGCATAATCGGCCATGTCGGCAGAGTGCCAGACCATATTTGGATGAGGTTTTGGCTATTAACTTGCTTTTTTTTTTGCTTAGAAAAATACACTTTTCATTCTTAACAAATCTGTGCACAACAAATTTTTTAAATGACCTTCAACTTTGTAATGCGACCTCATTTTTGTTATCTGTCCCTCAGCGGTGTGGAAGCATATTTGTGTTCATGTAATCAATTAAATATATTAAAGATTAATACACAGAACACTTTTGAGTTCTAAACGGGGCACAATTTCACAAATCCCTTGTTTTTTTTGGCTAGCTTTCATTCGCTAAATTTTCTGCGTATCCTTCGGTTTGCAGTGTCCAAAAAACGGCATGCAAATTTTTAAAAAAGCTGAAATATTATGTTATGCATTGAAACAACTGATAATGAGATGTTAACTTATAAGTTGCCAGTCATGTACATTTAGATCTTAGTTAAAAGTATTTAGGTATAAAAAATGTTTAAAGTAGATAACTGGATTGTTTATAAGTTAACAGTTGCAATACTGAAATGTGCATGTACTTTACTCCTGTGCGTGTGCATAAAGGGTGAGTAAAAAAAAAACAGAACCCAATTTACCCAAATGTCGGGACTATTGTTTTATTGAAGTTCTGCATGTAGCACTTTGAAAATCTAGGATATGAATACCCAATTCATAAGCTTTCGTTTAGTACAAGAATCATTCAAATCACTCATGTACTTTTCAAGTTACGGAATTTTAAACACAACCACCGTTTTAAGGTTCTGTCCACGGATCACAAAAAAGGTGTGCGTTCTTTCAGCAAAACGAAAACAATTCACACACATCTCTGTGAGATTTGTTTTCATTTTGCTGAAAGAACACTGAACTTTTTTTTGTTATCCGTGGACAGAACCTTCAAACAGTGGTTACCCGGTATGTTTAAAATTCCGTAACTTGAAAAATGATTCTTGTACTTAAATAAAGCTTTTGAATTGGGCTTTCGTATCCTAGATTGTGAAAATGCTACATGCAGAACTTCCCTAAAACAGTGGTCCCAACATTTTGGTTTCGTTTTTTTTTTTAAATTCACCCTGTATATGGAGTTTGTGTTACTTTGAAAGCATTTCTGTTTATTCAAAGTTGTTTTCTTTTTGAAATTTTGCAATAGCGGTTCTTGTGTTTTCTTTTTTTTCTTTTGCTTACGGGTAAAAGGTTTACTGATCAAGAGTTTACTTGTATGTTTAAAATAAACAGACGGTTATTTATTTTTGATGAACTCAAAAAAATGAATGTAATTAAGCGACCAATATTTTTGGACAAAGCCTGAAGATGTTTGACATACATGTATAAAGGATTTATTTATGTTTACTAATGTTTACTTTTGCTGCTAACATACTCCTCATAGTTCTATAAATGTGTAAAGAGAAAGTTTCCAAGCTGAGGAAGATATGCATGAAAAGAGTGAGAAATACACGCACTGAACCGAAAAACTGTATTCAGCTACATATTAAAGGTAGAAAAGACCATTTATAATTTATGCATTTGTTTTTCATTTGAAGCGATAATGGGCTCTGTGCGCCAACGAAAGAGGGCGCCCTTTTACCTAGCAACGACGTCCCATGGGCGGGACATTAAGCTGGTTGACGCGCACTGTTCCTTGTGTGTGACACACGTACCGGTACACCATGGGATTTGTACCGTGTACACGCAGTGATACGGCCGTGCGTCGCGGCAAAATTTCAGTCAGGCAAGATGGCGTCAGTCGGTCACCCCCAACTGTACTTTCTTTGCCGGTGAGGGGGTACTTGTGAACAGAGCGGATAGTGCTCAGAATCAAAAGACAGGTGTTTAACAACTAACCTGATAAAGCGTTAGCTCTGTGAATGCTGTGTATTTTACGAAAACACAATATTTTGGATCTCGATTTCAATTCAAAAGTTGTTGAGTCATGACACAATCCCGAAATCAGCATTCGGGACATGATTCTCATTCAGCCAATGGTAGCTACCATATGTGGCGTCACACACTGAACCAGCATTTCTCGCTAATAATAGCAACCGTGCGTGCGTGTACGTCATGTCAACACACTTGCACCCATTCACGGATTGGCCCAATTACAAACCAACTGCCAGCGGAAATTTCCAAAAATGTGTCACTTGACGCATCTTTGGGAATGACCTCCTTTTATTGTTCTCTTCGAAATGACAGCATGCCAGAAGGAATAATTTCACAGGGAGTTTAGTGTCATTACTATCTTTAAACCAAGTAAACTTCTGAACAATAATTTGGTCGGTTACTTTTGGGATAGATGGGAATGGCCTACTCTACCTCTAAGTGGGCATACACATATAAGTGATAGTTATGTATTATGCTATTTTTTGGGATAAAAATATGTACATGTAGCTTTGTCATTTTTGAAAAGTTTTGCACAATACTGTTTCCAATATTTTTTTTTTTTTGGTTCAAGGTTTTGAATACATGCATGTACATGTAAGAATACATCATGTTTTGGATAGCATATCAAGAACAATCATGTATCGTACATGTATGTACAATGTATTTATCAATTAGCTTTCTTGTGATGCTGATTTTTTTTTTACCCTAAATGGTCTTGTATTTAAAAAAAAAAAACCTTTGCAATCTGTGTTTTGAAAATGACTTCAGTACAGTTCATTGTGCATGATCTCTGTTGCCTGTTGTTTCCTATAAAACAGTATTCACCTTTATCCTGATGTACGTCTAAAATGACAGATCTCAATAAATGATACCTGGTGAAAGAATTTCCTTCTTTCTTTCAACTTCTTTGAACATTTTTTCTTAAACCCTCACCCTGCTGAATCCAACAGGATCCAACTATATTATATACCCGTTGGAGCCTGTTGGATTGAGCAGTAAACCCCTTGTACAAATGTACATGTACATATTCAGAGTCAGATTCTGTTGGGTACTGATAAATAACGCCAAGTTGGACTCTGTTGGAGCCAACAGACACCTAAAAATTAGGCACACTTGGATTCTGTTGGATTGAGCAGGAAGTTTCCGTTGGACTCTGTTGGATTTAGCAGGGTAGTCCTTAGGAACCCTTAGGGGGTCTCTCTACCAGGAGTTTGAGCAGCTTAGAACACTTCGGAAAGTGGATTTTGTTTCATTTTAAAGTCACCTAGGATCATTTGCAATAACTCGGAAAAGTTCCTACAGGCTTAATGACAAAAAAGCCTTGCTCTAAGATAGGACTGGTATCAAATACCCTCTGAAATTATTCTGCCTGAAATGGTAAGGTTTGGAAATAAAGGATAATTGAAGATGGCTTTAGAAAGGGCGGCTACGGGCAAACTGTTCACACATGTACATGCATAAGCAAGATACAAGTGTGTACAGTGAGCTCAATACACATGTACACGTAGCTTTACGGTGCATTTTTGTTTGCGTCGTAAATGTGATTATTATTATTAGCTGTTTCGGTGTACACACCGAAACAGCTCTTGTTTTCGTTAAGATTTTTTTTTTTCTTTTTTTTTTTCTTTTTTTTGGCTTTTTCGCAATTTTGCGAAAAAGCCTTTGTTTTTGTTCTGGTTTTTTTTTTTGGCTTTTCCGCAAAGTTGCGGAAAAGCCTTTGTTTTTGTTCTCGTTTTTTTTTTTCTTTCTTCTTCTTCTTCTTCTTCTTTGGCTTTTCCGCAAAAAGCGGAAAAGCCTTTCTTTTTGTTCTCATTGGCTTTTCCGCAAAAAAGCGGAAAAGCCTTTCTTTTTGTTCTCATTTTTGGCTTTTCCGCAAAAAAGCGGAAAAGCCTTTCTTTTTGTTCTCATTTTTTTTCTTTCTTCTTCTTCTTCTTTTTGTCGCCAAAATCCCATAGACTTTGTACACGTTTTTTCTCAGTGCCACTTTTGGCATTAATCTTTGTCATACATCATTCAAAGTTAGCATAGTCATAGTCCTTATAGCAGAGATGTGCCCCGAAGAGTGACGTCATGATGACGTCATCGACTAATTTATTATAGATTTTTGAATATTTAATTTTTCCCATAGACTTTGTACACAAAATTTTAAAAAAAATTGTCGGTTTTCAAAGGACATTTTCGACTGTTTGCCAGTAATTCATGTACACCAAACTTTGTTAAAGCAAAGACCCTTATTCAAACAACATTGTGTAATGATGACGTCATGATGACGTCATCCTGTGTTTATTTATAGGCAATTAAATTGTGACACTTTTAATATTTAAAAATGCATAAGAAATCAACCGTACGCGTCCGCAGCATTCTGTTGCCGGCAAGTGGTAGAGTAGGTTGAGGTCTTCATTTCATTCAGTGTGCGTGCAATCACGTGACCCTTGCTTCCGGTCGAAAAAGGCCCAAACCGGAAGTGGCTTATTATTTGAAAGTGGTAATAGAAATGAACTTGCTTTCAACGGTGTTAGTCTCTTGGCCGATAGTATTCTTCAAATCATCTACCGATGACGTCATGCAATCTTCGAGCGCCCTCTAGCGACAGGTTGAAAATTAGCAAAAATGTATTTTGAATAGATGTCTGTGGCGAAGTTTGTCGGAATCGCCTAAATATTGGTGTATATGATGACCGTGACCCACTTAAGACGTGTGCGAAGTTTTAGGCGAATGACGTCATCAGACCGGAAGTTATAATAAAAAGACCCTTTTTCATTTGAAAATTCCTGAAAAATCAACCATGGCAGTTTTTATATTTGTTTTTACTTTAATTGTCGATTGAAGATTAGGTCTAAAACATTTCAAAGTTTCGAGGCGATAAGCGAACTCGAACATACCCTGCGCACGCTTAAAACTTCACGTTGACAATACCTCTGCTTCAAAACATGCACAGGACAGGACGTCCACAATGTACATGTACATGCACGTACCTTGTACATAGGCACATACATCGTATGTCAGTCAGCCTGCAGCGCACGTGTTGCTGAGATCAAATCCTGTCCACAGTGACCGTTTTAGCCGATTTTCGGCTAACTTTGACAGATTTTATGTTCATGCATGCGCATAGACAGGGACGTATTATAGCACTTTTGGCATTAATCTTTGTCAGATATCATTGAAAGTTGGCATAAGCATAGTCCCTATAGCAAAGATGTGTCCCGAAGAGTGACGTCATGGTGACGTCATCAAGTGATTTATTATGGATTTATGAATAATTAATTTTTCTCATAGACTTTGTACACAGCTTTCTCCACAAGTCTTTCCCTATACAACACTGATATATCTTACTGAGTAGTTCTGAACTTCGGCTGAGAATTACTATGAGAAGGAAAAAGAAATCGTATTTTTACGCCTGTCATTTGATTGAAAATATTCCCAAGAGTTAAAATAGCAACTAATATTTTATAAAAATGTTTCAGTTTAAAGGAAAATCACGCATTTGAAGGTGCAGTTTTTCTGCTGTGGGATTTTAACCTATTGATTTTGTACACGTTTTCAAGCTACCATTTTTATAACTTGGCGATCTGGAATCGTCATCAAAGTTACAGCCAAGGAAGACCCTCATACAAAAATTATGCCAAGACTATATGACATCATGATGACGTCATCATTAAGTGATTTATTATGGATTCATGAATAATTAATTTTTCTCATAGACTTTGTACACTTTCTCCACAAGTCTTTTCCTATACAACACTGATATATCTTACTGAGTAGTTCTGAACTTCGGCCGAGAATTACCATGAGAAGGAAAAAGAAATAATATTTTTTACGTTTACCATTTGATTGAAAATATTCCCAAGAGTCAGAATATCAAGTAATATTTCATAAAAATGTTTCAGTTTGAAGGCAAATCACGTATTTAAAGGTGCAGTTTTTGTGCTGTGGGATTTTTAACCCATTGACTTGGTACACGTTTTCAAGCCACCATTTTTATAACTTGGCAATCTGGAATCGTTATCAAAGTTACAGCCAAGGTAGACCCTTATACAAAAATTATGCCAAGACTATGACGTCACGATGACGTCATCACCTAATTTTTTTATTGATTTTTGAAAATTTACGTACTTATTGTGAAGTCTTATATCTACAGAAATGTAAGTCCGATTGGGTTGAAACTTGGTATGTGGCTATACCAGGATGTGTTATAGATTAAAAATGAGGTGACGTCATGATGACGTCATCCTGAGATTTTATATGAATATTAATTTTTTTGGACCTTTTAGCCATATCTCCCGAACGAAACATGCAAAATGCAAAATCTTTTTTGCATTTGGTCTGTTATGTAATAGCTATTCGCACAAAACTTGAAAAATGTGTGACGTCATCATGACGTCATCAAAATGCGATTTTTCAAAACTCATATAAGGAAAGGTCCATTGTCATGAAACTTGGTGGGTAGGTAGTTAATCATACAAGTATGCAAAGTTCGAAGTGACGTCAGGATGACGTCATCAAAAAAATTAAAAATATATTTGTCGATTTTCAAAGTGCGTTTTCGACTCTGCCCCAGTAATTTATTTATAATTTATTTATCACTCTTTGTCCAAGCAAAGACCTTGTACACACGCACATACATCGTATTGCCGAGAACAAATCCTGTCCACTGTGACCGTTTTAGCCGATTTTCGGCTAACTTTGACAGATGTTATGTTCATGCATATTCCGGTCATATTATTGATCAAAAAAAATTATCATGCGGAAAAGCCCTATGTTCTGTTGCAAACAGACATAGACCTCTAGTTTTTCTTTCTTCTTCTTCTTCTTCTTCTTCTTCTTCTTCTTCTTCTTTTTGTCGCCTAAATCCCATAGACTTTGTACACGTTTTTTCTACACGCCACTTTTGACATTTATCTTTGTCATACGTCATTCAAAGTTAGCATAGTCATAGTCCTTATAGCAGAGATGTGCCCCGAAGAGTGACGTCATGATGACGTCATCGACTAATTTATTATAGATTTTTGAATATTTAATTTTTCCCATAGACTTTGTACACAAAATTTAAAAAAAAATTGTCGGTTTTCAAAGGACATTTTCGACTGTTTGCCAGTAATTCATTTACACCAAACTTTGTTAAAGCAAAGACCCTAATTCAAACAACATTGTGTAATGATGACGTCATGATGACGTCATCAGGTGTTTATTTATAGGCAATTAAATTGTGACACTTTTAATATTTAAAAATGCATAAGAAATCAACAGTACGCGTCCGCAGCATTCTGTTGCCGGCAAGTGGTAGAGTAGGTCAAGGTCTTTATTTCTTTTAGTGTGCGTGAAATCACGTGACCCTTGCTTCCGGTCGAAAAAGGCCCAAACCGGAAGTGGCTTATTATTTAAAAGTGGTAATAGATATGAACTTGCTTTCAACGGTGTTAGTCTCTTGGCCAATAGTATTCTTCAAATCATCTAACAATGACGTCATGCAATCTTCAAGCGCCCTCTAGCGACAGGTTGAAAATTAGCAAAAATGTATTTTGAATAGATGTCTGTGGCGAAGTTTGTCGGAATCGCCTAAATATTGGTGTATATAATGACCTTGACCACCTTAAGACGTGTGCGAAGTTTTAGGCGAATGACGTCATCAGACCGGAAGTTATAATGAAAAGACCCTTTTTCATTTGAAAATTCCTGAAAAATCAACCATGGCAGTTTTTATATTTGTTTTTACTTTAATTATTGATTGAAGGGTAGGTCTAAAACATTTCAAAGTTTCGAGGCGATAAGCGAACTCGAACATACCCTGCGCACGCTTAAAACTTCACCTTGACAATACCTCTGCTTCAAAACATGCACAGGACAGGACGTCCACAATGTACATGTACATGTACATGTACATGCACGTACGTTGTACATAGGCACATACATCGTATGTCAGTCAGCCTGCAGCGCACGTGTTGCTGAGGTCAAATCCTGTCCACAGTGACCGTTTTAGCCGATTTTCGGCTAACTTTGACAGATTTTATGTTCATGCATGCGCATAGACAGTGACGTATTATAGCACTTTTGGCATTAATCTTTGTCAGATATCATTGAAAGTTGACATAAGCATAGTCCCTATAGCCAAGATGTGTCCCGAAGAGTGACGTCATGGTGACGTCATCAAGTGATTTATTATGGATTTATGAATAATTGATTTTTCTCATAGACTTTGTACACAGCTTTCTCCACAAGTCTTTCCCTATACAAACTGATATATCTTACTGAGTAGTTCTGAACTTCGGCTGAGAATTACTATGAGAAGGAAAAAGAAATCGTATTTTTTTACGCCTGTCATTTGATTGAAAATATTCCCAAGAGTTAGAATAGCAAGTAATATTTTATAAAAATGTTTCAGTTTAAAGGAAAATCACGCATTTAAAGGTGCAGTTTTTCTGCTGTGGGATTTTAACCTATTGACTTTTCCCTTTTTTTAAGCCACCATTTTCATAACTTGGCGATCTGGAATCGTCATCAAAGTTACAGCCAAGGAAGATCCTCATACAAAAATTATGCCAAGACTACGACATCATGATGACGTCATCTTCAAGTGATTTATTATGGATTCATCAATAATTAATTTTCTCATAGAATTCGTACACATCCTTTTCCACAAGTCTTTTCCTATACTAAGCTCATCCCTCTTACTGAGCAGTTCTGAACTTCGGCCGAGAATTATACGGAAGATCAAACTGCCCACCCGAGTTTCCAATTTTCCGAGCTAATTTATCTCGAACGACGGAATACTGAGATAAAAACATGTCTTTTCGTGATATCGCATCTCGGAAAAACGTCTTTCCCGGAATTCGTATCTCAGAAAGACGTCTTTGCCCAATATCACATCACGGAATGACATCTTTCCCAGAAATCGTATCTCAGAAAGACGTCTTTCCCTGATGTCGTATCTCGGAAAGACATCTTCTCCTGATATCGTATCTCGGAAAAACGTCATTCCCTGATATCGTTTCTCAGAAAGACGTCTTTCCGATATACGATATCAAGGAAAGACGTCTTTCCGAGATGATATATGAGAGAAAGACGTCTTAAGATGTTATATCAGGTGAAAACGTCTTTTCAAGATAAGATATTAGAGAAAGAACGTCTTTCCGAGATCAAAGACGTCTTTCCGAGATACAATATCAGGAAACGTCTTTCTGAGATAAGATATGAGAGAAAGACGTCTTTCCGCCAGGGAAAGACGTCTTTCCGGGATATCATATCAAGGAAAGACGTCTTTCTGAGATGATATCAGAGAAAGACGTCTTTCCGAGATGTTATATCAGGAAAGACGTCTTTCAGAGATACGATATCAAGGAAAGACGTCTTTCCGAGATGATATAAGAGAAAGACGTCTTTCCGAGATGTTATATCAGGAAAAGATGTCCTTCCGAAATGCAATATCAGTGAAAGCCGTCTTTCCGAGATACCATATCAGGGAAAGGCGTCTTTCCGAGATACGATATCAGGAAAAGACGTCTTTCCGAGATACCATATCAGGGAAAGACGTCTTTCCCAGACACGATATCAGGGAAACACGTCATAAATATCTTAGTAATCCATCTTTCCGAGATAAATCATCAAAGAAACGTGGAAACTCGAATGTTCACTTTAAGCTTCCGTAGAATTACTATGAGAAGGAAAAAGAAATCGTATTTTTTACGTTAACCATTTGATTGAAAAATTCCCAAGAGTCAGAATATCAAGTAATATTTTATAAAAATGTTTCAGTTTAAAGGCAAATCACGTATTTAAAGGTGCAGTTTTTCTGCTGTGGGATTTTAACCCATTGACTTTGTACACGTTTTCAAGCCACCATTTTTATAACTTGGCGATCTGGAATCGTCATCAAAGTTACAGCCAAGGAAGACCCTCATACAAAAATTATGCCAAGACTATGACGTCACGATGGCGTCATCACCTATTTTTTTTATTGATTTTTGAAAATTTACGTACATATTGTGAAGTCTTATATCTACAGAAATGTAAGTCCGATTGGGTTGAAACTTGGTATGTGGCTATACCAGGAAGTGTTATAGATTAAAAATAAGCTGACGTCATGATGACGTCATCCTGAGATTTTATATGAATATTTATTTTTTTGACCTTTTAGCCATATCTCCCGAATGCAACATGCAAAATGCAAAATTCTTTTTTGCATTTGGTCTGTTATGTAATAGCTATTCGTACAAAACTTGAAAAATGTGTGACGTCATCATGACGGAATCAAAATGCCATTTTCAAAACTCATATAAGGAAAGGTCCAATTGTCATGAAACTTGGGGGGTAGGTAGTTAATCATACTAGTATGCAAAGTTCGAAATGACGTCACGATGACGTCATCAAAAATTTAAAAATAATTGTCGATTTTCAAAGTGCGTTTTCGACTCTTTGCCAGTAATTTATTTAGATCACTCTTTGTCCAAGCAAACACCTTGTACACACGCACATACATCGTATTGCCGAGGTGAAATCCTGTCCACAGTGACCGTTTTAGCTGATTTTTCGGCTAACTTTGACAGATTTTATGTTCATGCATATTCAGGGCATATTATTGATAAAAAAAAATCATAATGCGGAAAAGCCCTATGTTCTGTTGCAAACAGACATAGATCTCTAGTTTTTTTTTTTCTTTCTTCTTTTTGTCGCCCAAATCCCATAGACTTTGTACACGTTTTTTCTACACGCCACTTTTGGCATTAATCTTTGTCAGACATCATTCAAAGTTGGCACAAGCATAGTCCCTATAGCAAAGATGTGTCCCGAAGATTGACGTCATGGTGACGTCATCGACTAATTTATTATAGATTTTTGAATATTTAATTTTTCCCATAGACTTTGTACACAGAAATTTAAAAAAAATTGTCGCTTTTCAAAGGGCATTTTCGACTCTTTGCCAATAATTCATTTACACCACTCTTTATCCTAGCGAAGACCCTAATTCAAACAACATTGTGGAATGATGACGTCATGATGCCGTCATCCTGTGTTTATTTATAGGCAATTAAATTGTGGCACTTTTAATATTTAAAAATGCATAAGAAATCAACCGTACGCGTCCGCAGCATTCTGTTGCCGGCAAATGGTAGAGTAGGTTGAGGTCTTTATTTCATTCAGTGTGCGTGAAATCACGTGACCCTTGCTTCCGGTCGAAAAAGGCCCAAACCGGAAGTGGCTTATTATTTAAAAGTGGTAATAGATATGAACTTGCTTTTAACGGTGTTAGTCTCTTGGTCGATAGTATTCTTTAAATCATCTACCGATGACGTCATGCAATCTTCGAGCGCCCTCTAGCGACAGGTTGAACATTTTCAAAAATGTATTTTGAATAGATGTCTGTGGCGAAGTTTGTCGGAATCGCCTAAATATTGGTGTATATGATGATCTTGACCCACTTAAGACGTGTGCGAAGTTTTAGGCAGATGACGTCATCAAACCGGAAGTTATAATAAAAAGACCCTTTTTCTTTTGAAAATTCCTGAAAAATCAACCATGGCAGTTTTTAAATTAGTTTTTACTCAAATTGTCGATTTAAGGGTAGGTCTAATACATTTCAAAGCTTCGAGGCAATAAGCAAACTCGGACATGCCCTGCGCACACTTAAAACTTGAGGTTGACAATACCTCTGCTTTAAAACATGCACAGGACGTCCACAATGTGTACATGTACATGCACGTACTTTGTACATAGGCACATACATCGTATGTCAGTCAGCCTGCAGCGCACGTGTTGCTGAGGTTAAATCCTGTCCACAGTGACCGTTTTAGCCGATTTTCGGCTAACTTTGACAGATTTTATGTTCATGCATGCACATAGACAGGGACGTATTATAGCACTTTTGGCATTAATCTTTGTCAGACATCACTGACAGTTGGCATAAGCATAGTCCCTATAGCCAAGATGTGTCCCGAAGAGTGACGTCATGGTGACGTCATCAAGTGATTTATTATGGATTTATGAATAATTAATTTTTCTCATAGACTTTGTACACAGCTTTCTCCACAAGTCTTTCCCTATACAACACTGATATATCTTACTGAGTAGTTCTGAACTTCGGCCGAGAATTACTATGAGAAGGAAAAAGAAATCGTATTTTTTTACGCCTGTCATTTGATTGAAAATATTCCCAAGAGTTAGAATAGCAAGTAACATTTTATAAAAATGTTTCAGTTTAAAGGCTAATCACGTATTTAAAGGTGCAGTTTTTCTGCTGTGGGATTTTTAACTTATTGACTTTGTATACACGTTTTCAAGCCACCATTTTTATAACTTGGCGATCTGGAATCGTCATCAAAGTTACAGCCAAGGAAGACCCTCATACAAAAATTATGCCAAGACTATGACATCATGATGACGTCATCATCAAATGATTTATTATGGATTAATGAATAATTATTTTTTCTCATAGACTTTGTACACAGCTTTCTCCACAAATCTTTTCCTATACAACACTGATATTTCTTACTGAGTAGTTCTGAACTTCGGCCGAGAATTACTATGAGAAGGAAAAAGAAATCGTATTTTTTTACGCTTGTCATTTGATTGAAAATATTCCCAAGAGTCAGAATATCAAGTAATATTTTATAAAAATAATTCAGTTTAAAGGCAAATCACGTATTTAAAGGTGCAGTTTTTCTGCTGTGGGATTTTTAACCTATTGACTTTGTACACGTTTTCAATTCACAATTTTTATAACTTGGCGATCTGGAATCGTCATCAAAGTTACAGCCAAGGAAGACCCTCATACAAAAATTATGCCAAGACTATGACGTCACGATGACGTCATCACCTAATTTTTTATTGATTTTTGAAAATTTACGTGCATATTGTGAAGTCTTATATCTACAGAAATGTAAGTCCGATTGGGTTGAAACTTGGTATGTGGCTATACCAGGATGTGTTATAGATTAAAAATGAGGTGACGTCATGATGACGTCATCCTGAGATTTTATAGGAATATTTGGTTTTTTGGACCTTTTAGCCATATCTCCCGAACGCAACATGCAAAATGCAAAATTCTTCTTTGCATTTGGTCTGTTAGGTAATAGGTATTCGCACAAAACTTGAAAAATGTGTGACGTCATTATGACGTCATCAAAATGCGATTTTTCAAAACTCATATAAGGAAAGGTACAACTGTCATGAAACTTGGTGGGTAGGTAGATAATCGTACTAGTATGCAAAGTCCGAAGTGAGGTCACGATGATTTCATCAAAAATTAAAAAAAAATTGTCGATTTTCAAAGTGCATTTTCGACTCTTTGCCAGTAATACATCACTCTTTGTCCAAGCAAAGACCATGTACACATGCACATACATCGTATTGCCGAGGTCAAATTCTGTCCACAGTGACCGTTTTGGCCGATTTTCGGCTTACTTTGACAGATTTTATGTTCATTCATGCGCATAGTCAGGGATGTATTATTGATAAAAAAAAATCGTAATGCGGAAAAGCCCTGTGTTCTGTTGCAAACAGACATACAGCTCTAGTCTTCTTCTTTTTGTTCCACTTCAAACGCCATTGACTTTGTGCACGTTTTTTCTCAGTGCCACTTTTGGCATTAATCTTTGCCATACATCATTCAAACTTAGCGTAAGCATAGTCCCTATAGCAAAGATGTGTCCCGAAGATTGACGTCATGGTGACGTCATCGACTAATTTATTATAGATTTTTGAATATTTAATTTTTCCCATAGACTTTGTACACAGAAATTTTAAAAACCTTGTCGCTTTTCAAAGGGCATTTTTTACTCTTTGCCAGTAATTCATTTACACCAATCTTTGTCCAAGCAAAGACCCTAATTTAAACAACATTGTGTAATGATGACGTCATGATGACGTCATCCGGTGTTTATTTATAGGCAATTAAATTGTGACTTTTAATATTCAAAAATGCATAAAAAATCAACCGTACGCGTCCGCAGCATTCTGTTGCCGGCAAGTGCTAGAATAGGTTGAGGTCTTTATTTCATTCAGTGTGCGTGAAATCACGTGACCCTTGCTTCCGGTCGAAAAAGGCCAAAACCGGAAGTGGCTTATCATTTGAAAGTGGTAATAGATATAAACTTGCTTTCAACGGTGTTAGTCTCTTGGCCAATAGTATTCTTCAAATCATCTACCGATGACGTCATGCAATCTTCGAGCGCCCTCTAGCGACAGGTTGAAAATTAGCAAAAATGTATTTTTAATAGAAGTCTGTGGCGAAGTTTGTCGTAATCGCCTAAATATTGGTGTATATGATGACCTTGACCCACTTAAGACGTGTGCGAAGTTTTAGGCAAATGACGTCATCAGACCGGAAGTTATAATAAAAAGCCCCTTTTTCATTTGAAAATTCCTGTAAAATCAACCATGGCAGTTTTTATATTTGTTTTTACTTTAATTGTCGATTGAAGGGTAGGTCTAAAACATTTCAAAGTTTCGAGGCGATAAGCGAACTCGAACATACCCTGCACACGCTTAAAACTTCACGTTGACAATACCTCTGCTTCAAAACATGCACAAGACAAGACGTCCACAATGTACATGTACATGCACGTACGTTGTACATAGGCACATACATCGTATGTCAGTCAGCCTGCAGCGCACGTGTTGCTGAGGGCAAATCGTGTCCACAGTGACCGTTTTAGCTGATTTCTGGCTAACTTTGACAGATTTTATGTTCCTGCATGCGCATAGACAGGGACGTATTATAGCACTCCCTATAGCAAAGATGTGTCCCGAAGAGTGAAGTTATGGTGACGCCATCAAGTGATTTATTATGGATTTATGAATAATTAATTTTTCTCATAGACTTTGTACACAGCTTTCTCCACAAGTATTTCCCTATACAACACTGATATATCTTACTGAGCAGTACTGAACTTCGGCTGAGAATTACTATGAGATGGAAAAAGAAATCGTATTTTTTTACGCCTGTCATTTGATTGAAAATATTCCCAAGAGTTAGAATAGCAAGTAATATTTTATAAACATGTTTCAGTTTAAAGGAAAATCACGCATTTAAAGGTGCAGTTTTTCTGCTGTGGGATTTTTAACCTATTGACTTTGTACACGTTTTCAAGCCACCATTTTCATAACTTGGCGATCTGGAATCGTCATCAAAGTTACAGCCAAGGAAGACCCTCATACAAAAATTATGCCAAGACAATGACATCATGATGACGTCATCATCAAGTGATTTATTGTGGATTCATGAATAATTAATTGTTCTCATAGACTTTGTACACAGCTTTCTCCACAAATCTTTTCCTATACAACACTGATATTTCTTACTGAGTAGTTCTGAACTTCGGCCGAGAATTACTATGAGAAGGAAAAAGAAATCGTATTTTTTTACGTTTGCCATTTGATTGAAAATATTCCCAAGAGTCATAATATCAAGTAATATTTTATAAAATTGTTTCAGTTTAAGAGCAAATAACGTATTTAAAGGTTCAGTTTTTCTGCTGTTGGGTTTTAACCCATTGACTTTGTACACGTTTTCAAGCCACCATTTTTATAACTTGGCGATCTGGAATCGTCATCAAAGTTACAGCCAAGGAAGACCCTCATACAAAAACTATGCCAAGACTATGACGTCATGATGACGTCATCACCTAATTTTTTATTGATTTTTGAAAATTTACGTACATATTATGAAGTCTTATATCTACAGAAATGTAAGTCCGATTGGGTTGAAACTTGGTATGTGGCTATACCAGGATGTGTTATAGATTAAAAATGAGGTGACATCATGATGACGTCATCCTGAGATTTTATATGAATATTTGATTTTTTGGACCTTTTAGCCATATCTCCCGAACGCAACATGCAAAATGCAAAATTCTTTTTTGCATTTGGTCTGTTAGGTAATAGGTATTCGCACAAAACTTGAAAAATGTGTGACGTCATCATGACGTCATCAAAATGCGATTTTTCAAAACTCATATAAGGAAAGGTCCAATTGTCATGAAACTTGGTGGGTAGGTAGTTAATCATACTAGTATGCAAAGTTCGAAGTGACGTCACGATGACGTCATCGAAAAATTTAAAAATATTTGTCGATTTTCAAAGTGCCTTTTTGACTCTTTGCCAGTAATTTATTTAGATCACTCTTTGTCCAAGCAAAGACCTTGTACACACGCACATACATCGTACTGCCGAGGTCAAATCCTGTCCACAGTGACCGTTTTAGCCGATTTTCGGCTAACTTTTACAGATTTTATGTTCATGCATATTCAGGGCATATTATTGATTAAAAAAAATCATAATGCGGAAAAGCCCTATGTTCTGTTGCAAACAGACATAGATCTCTAGTTGGCTTTTCCGCAAAGCTGCGCAAAAGCCTTTCTTTTTGTTCTGATTTTTGGCTTTTTCGCAACTTTTGCGAAAAAGCCTTTCTTTTTGTTCTGGTTTTTTTTGGCTTTTTCGCAAAATTGCGAAAAAGCCTTTCTTTTTGTTCTGGTTTTTTTTTTTCTTTCTTCTTCTTCTTCTTCTTGTTTTTGTTCCACTTCAAATGCCATTGACTTTGTGCACGTTTTTTTCTGGCCTCCACTTTTGGCATTAATCTTTATCATACATCATTCAAAGTTAGCATAAGCATAGTCCCTATAGCAAAGATGTGTCCCGAAGATTGACGTCATGGTGACGTCATCGACTAATTTATTATAGATTTTTGAATATTTAATTTTTCCCATAGACTTTGTACACAGAAATTAAAAAAAAATTGTCGATTTTCAAAGGGCATTTTTGACTCTTTGCCAGTAATTTATTTACACCAATCTTTGTCCAAGCAAAGACCCTAATTCAAACAACACAGTGTAATGATGACGTTATGATGACGTCATCCGGTGTGTATTTATAGGCAATTAAATTGTGACACTTTTAATATTTAAAAATGCATAAGAAATCAACCGTACGCGTCCGCAGCATTCTGTTGCCGGCAAATGGTAGAGTAGATTGAGGTCTTTATTTCATTCAGTGTGCGTGAAATCACGTGACCCTTGCTTCCGGTCGAAAAAGGCTAAAACAGGAAGTGGCTTATTATTTGAAAATGGTAATAGATATGAAGTTGCTTTCAACGGTGTTAGTGTTTTGGCTTAAAGTATTCTTTAAATCATCTACCAATGATGTCATGCAATCTTCAAGCGCCCTCTAGCGACAGGTTAAAAATTTGCAAAAATGTATTTTGAATAGATGTCTGTGGCGAAGTTTGTCGGAATCGCCTAAATATTGGTGTATATAATGACCTTGACCCACTTAAGACGTGTGCGAAGTTTTAGGCGAATGACGTCATCAGACCGGAAGTTATAATAAAAAGACTCTTTTTCATTTGAAAATTCCTGAAAAATCAACCATGGCAGTTTTTATATTTGTTTTTACTTTAATTGTCGAATGAAGGGTAGGTCTAAAACATTTCAAAGTTTCGAGGCGATAAGCGAACTCGAACATACCCTGCGCACGCTTAAAACTTCACGTTGACAATACCTCTGCTTCAAAACATGCACAGGACAGGACGTCCACAATGTACATGTACATGCACGTACGTTGTACATAGGCACATACATCGTATGTCAGTCAGCCTGCAGCGCACGTGTTGCTGAGGTCAAATCCTGTCCACGGTGACCGTTTTAGCCGATTTTCGGCTAATTTTGACAGATTTTATGTTCATGCATGCGCATAGACAGTGACGTATTACTTTTGGCATTAATCTTTGTCAGATATCATTGAAAGTTGGCATAAGCATAGTCCCTATAGCCAAGATGTGTCCCGAAGAGTGACGTCACGGTGACGTCATCAAGTGATTTATTATGGATTTATGAATAACTAATTTTTCTCATAGACTTTGTACACAGCTTTCTCCACAAGTCTTTTCCTATACAACACTGATATATCTTACTGAGTAGTTCTGAACTTCGGCTGAGAATTACTATGAGAAGGAAAAAGAAATCGTATTTTTTTACGTTTGCCATTTGATTGAAAATATTCCCAAGAGTCAGAATATCAAGTAATATTTTATAAAAATGTTTCAGTTTAAAGGCAAATCACGTATTTAAAGGTGCAGTTTTTCGGCTGTGTTTTTTTTTAACCCATTGACTTTGTACACGTTTTCAAGCCACCATTTTTATAAATTGGCGATCTGGAATCGTCATCAAAGTTACAGCCAAGGAAGACCCTCATACAAAAATTATGCCAAGACTATGACGTCACGATGACGTCATCACCTAATTTTTTTATTTATTTTTGAAAATTTACGTACATATTGTGAAGTCTTATATCTACAGAAATGTAAGTCCGATTGGGTTGAAACTTGGTATGTGGCTATACCAGGATGTGTTATAGATTAAAAATGAGGTGACGTCATGATGACGTCATCCTAAAATTTTATATGAATATTTTTTTTGACCTTTTAGCCATATCTCCCGAACGCAACATGCAAAATGCAATTTTTTTTTTGCATTTGGTCTGTTATGTAATAGGTATTCGCACAAAATTTGAAAAATGTGTGACTTCATGATGACGTCATCAAAATGCAATTTTTCAAAACTCATATAAGGAAAGGTCCAATTATCATGAAATTTGGTGGGTAGGTAGTTAATCATACTAGTATGCAAAGTTCGACATGACGTCACGATGACGTCATCAAAAATTTAAAATAATAATGTTTCAGTTTAAAGGCAAATCACGTATTTAAAGGTGCAGTTTTTCTGCTGTGGGATTTTTTAACTTATTGACTTGTACACGTTTTCAAGCCACCATTTTTATAACTTGGCGATCTGGAATCGTCATCAAAGTTGCAGCCAAGGAAGACCCTCATACAAAAATTATGCCAAGACTATGACATCATGATGACGTCATCATCAAATGATTTATTATGGATTCATGAATAATTATTTTTTCTCATAGACTTTGTACACAGCTTTCTCCACAAGTCTTTCCCTATACAACACTGATATATCTTACTGAGTGTTTCTGAACTTCGGCCGAGAATAACTGTGAGAAGGAAAAAGAAATCGTATTTTTTTACGTTTGCCATTTCATTGAAAATATTCCCAAGAGTCAGAATATCAAGTAATATTTTATAAAAATAATTCAGTTTAAAGGCAAATCACGTATTTAAAGGTGCAGTTATTCTGCTGTGGGATTTTTAACCCATTGACTTTGTACACTTTTCAATTCACCATTTTTATAACTTGGCGATCTGGAATCGTCATCAAAGTTACAGCCAAGGAAGACCCTCATACAAAAATTATGCCAAGACTATGACGTCACGATGACGTCATCACCTAATTTTTATTGATTTTTGAAAATTTACGTGCATATTGTGAAGTCTTATATCTACAGAAATGTAAGTCCGATTGGGTTGAAACTTGGTATGTGGCTATACCAGGATGTGTTATAGATTAAAAATGAGGTGACGTCATGATGACGTCATCCTGAGATTTTATAGGAATATTTGGTTTTTTGGACCTTTTAGCCATATCTCCCGAACGCAACATGCAAAATGCAAAATTGTTCTTTGCATTTGGTCTGTTAGGTAATAGGTATTCGCACAAAACTTGAAAAATGTGTGACGTCATTATGACGTCATCAAAATGCGATTTTTCAAAACTCATATAAGGAAAGGTACAACTGTCATGAAACTTGGTGGGTAGGTAGATAATCGTACTAGTATGCAAAGTCCGAAGTCAGGTCACGATGATTTCATCAAAAATTAAAAAAAAATTGTCGATTTTCAAAGTGCATTTTCGACTCTTTGCCAGTAATACATCACTCTTTGTTCAAGCAAAGACCATGTACACATGCACATACATCGTATTGCCGAGGTCAAATTCTGTCCACAGTGACCGTTTTGGCCGATTTTCGGCTTACTTTGACAGATTTTATGTTCATTCATGCGCATAGTCAGGGATGTATTATTGATAAAAAAAAATCGTAATGCGGAAAAGCCCTGTGTTCTGTTGCAAACAGACATACAGCTCTAGTTTTTCTTTCTTCTTCTTCTTCTTCTTCTTCTTTTTGTTCCACTTAAAATGCCATAGACTTTATGCACGTTTTTTCTGGCCTCCACTTTTGGCATTAAACTTTGTCATACATTATTCAAAGTTTGCATAAGCATAGTCCCTATAGCAAAGATGTGTCCCGAAGATTGACGTCATGGTGACGTCATCGACTAATTTATTAGAGATTTTTGAATATTAAATTTTTCCCATAGACTTTGTACACAGAAATTAAGAAAAAATTATCGATTTTCAAAGGGCATTTTTGACTCTTTGCCAGTAATTTATTTACACCAATCTTTATCCAAGAAAAGACCTTAATTCAAACAACATTGTGTAATAATGACGTCATGATGACGTCATCCGGTGTGTATTTATAGGCAGTTAAATTGTGACACTTTTAATATTTAAAAATTCATAAGAAATCAACCGTACGCGTCCGCAGCATTCTGTTGCCGGCAAATGGTAGAGTAGGTTGAGGTCTTTATTTCATTCAGTGTGCGTGAAATCACGTGACCCTTGCTTCCGGTCGGAAAAGGCCAAAACCGGAAGTGGCTTATTATTTAAAAATGGTAATAGATATGAACTTGCTTTTAACGGTGTTAGTGTCTTGGCTAAAAGTATTCTTTAAATCATCTACCAATGACGTCATGCAATCTGCGAGCGCCCTCTAGCGACAGGTTGAACATTTGCAAAAATGTATTTTGAAACGATGTCTGTGGCGAAGTATGTCGGAATCGCCTAAATAATGGTGTATATAATGACCTTGACCCACTTAAGACATGTGCGAAGTTTTAGGCGAATGACGTCATCAGACCGGAAGTTATAATAAAAAGACCCTTTTTCATTTGAAAATTCCTGAAAAATCAACCATGGCAGTTTTTATGTTAATTTTTACTTTAATTATCGATTTAAGGGTAGGTCTAAAACATTTCAAAGCTTTGAGGCAATAAGCGAACTCTGACATGCCCTGCGCACGCTTAAAACTTCAGGTTGACAATACCTCTGCTCTAAAACATGCACAGAACGTCTATATGTACATGTACATACACGTACCTTACGCACATACATCGTATGTCAGTCAGCCTGCAGAGCACGTGTTGCCGAGGTCAAATCCTGTCCACATCACAGTGACCGTTTTAGCCGATTTTCGGCTAACTTTGACAGATTTTATGTTCATGCGTGCGCATAGTCAGGGACGTATAATAAAAAATCATCATGCCGAAAAGCCCTATGTTACGTATTTAAAGGTGCAGTTTTTCTGCAGTGGGATTTTCCACAAGTCTTTTCCTATACAACACTGATATACTGAGTAGTTCTGAACTTCAGCCGAGAATTACTATGAGAAGGAAAGAGAAATTGTATTTTTTTTTCGCGCTGTCATTCGATTGAACATATTCCTAAGGGTCAGAATATCAAGTACTATTTTATAAAAATGTTTCGGTTTAAAGGCAAATCACGTATTTAAAGGTGCAATTTTTCTGCAGTGGGATTTTCTTTAGTCCGTTAACTTTGTACACGTGTTAGCCCATTGACTTTGTACACGTTTTCAAGCCACCATTTCTATAACTTGGCGATCTGGAATCGTCATCAATGTTACAGCCAAGGAAGACCCTCATACAAAATTATGCCAAGACTATGACGTCATAATGACGTCATCACCTTATTTTTTTAATTGATTTTTGAAAAATTACGTGCATATTATAAAGTCCTATATCTACAGAACTGTAAGTCTGATTTGGTTGAAACTTGGTATTTGGCTAGACCGGGATGTGTTATAGGTAAAACAAAATTAGGTGACGCCATGATGACGTCATTCGGAGATTTTATATGAATATTTGAAGTTTTTGACCTTTTAGCCATATCTCATGAACGTAACATGCAAAATTCAAAATTCTTTGTGTATTTGGTCTGTTAGGTAAAAGGTATTTGCACAAAATTTTGCAAAAAAATATCTGACATCATTATGACGTCATAAAAATGTAATTTTTCAAAATACATATCAGGAAAGGCCTGACTGTCATGAAACTTAATGGGAAGGTAAATAATGGTACTAGTATACAAAGTTTAAAGTGACGTCACGATGACGTCATCGTTTGGTTTTTAGAATTTTTCGATATTTATAATTTTATTCTGCTTCCACAAATTGCACACTTTCTTTCATCAGATTGACATTAAACTTGGTTCAAACCAAAATCACAATGACAAAATGTGCATTGAGAAGGGTCTTAAAAATGACGTCATTGCAGGGCAAGTGATATCATTTGATAAAATTATACTTTAGGAATTATTCTAAGCGTTTTGAACAACCTTTAACTGCATGAAGCACTCTGAAAAGTGACTGCAAAACGACAAACGAAACAAATATTTGTAAAATGCGAAAAAGCCCTGTGTTCTGTTTGCAAACAGACATACAGCTCTAGTTTTTTCTTATTTTTCCACTTTTCTCCATAGGGTTTGTACACGTTTTTCTTCTACCATGCCACTTTGGTACTTTCGTAAACCCGATCGGCATGAGACTTGGTACATACTTAGACCACCACCCTCAGATGTGTCTAGAAGAAATTTGTGATCGTGACGTCATCAGGTGTCGGGTTACGTCACATTAAAGATGCGTTTTTCCCCATATGTTTTGTACACGTTTTAAAACACTCCACTTTTGGCACTTTCGTAAATCTGATCAACTTCAGACTTGGTACATACTAAAATCACCACCAACAGATGCTCCTAGAAGAAATTCGTGATCGTACAGTCATCAGGTGTCAAGTTACATCACTTTAAAGAAGCATTTTCCCCCATTTGTTTTGTACACGTTTTAAAACCCTCCAGTTTGGCATCTTCGTAAATCCGATCGACTTTAAACATATTTCATACTTAGACCACCACCCACAGATGGTCCTAGAAAAAATTCGTAATCGTTACGTCATCAGGTGTCGGGTTACGTCACATTAAAGATGCATTTTTCCCCATATGTTTTGTACACGTTTTAAAACACTCCACTTTAGGCACTGTCATACATCTGATGGGCTTCAGACTTAATTCATACTTAGACCACCACCCACAGATGGTCCTTAACGAAATTCACGATTGTGACGTCATCAGGTGTCAGGTTACGTCACATTAAAGATTTATTTTTCCCCATTGGGTTTGTACACGTTTTAAAACGCTCCATTTCGGCACTTGCGTAAATCTGATCGACGTTACACTTGATACACACTTACACCACGACCCACAGATGGTCCTAGAAGAAATTCGTGATAGTGACGTCACCAGGTGTCACGTTACTTCACATTAAAGATGCACATTTTCCCCTTGGGTTTTGTACACGTTTTAAAACACTCCAGTTTGGCATCTTCGTAAATCTGATCGACTTTAAACTTAATTCATACTTAGACCACCACCCATAGATGGTCCTAGACGAAATTTGTGACCATGACGTCATCAGATGTCAGATTACGTCACATTAAAGATACACTTTCCCCATAGGGTTAATGTACACATTTTAAAACGCTCCATTTCGGCACTTTCGTACATCCGATCAACGTTACACTTAGTACACACTTAGACCATCTCCCATAGATGGTCCTAGAAGAAATTCATGATCGTGACGTCATCAGGTGTCACGTTACTTCACATTAAAGATGCACATTTTCCCCTCTGGTTTTGTACATGTTTTAAAACGCTCCACTTTGGCACTTTCGTAACTTCGATCGACCTTATACTTGGTACACACTTAGACCACTACTCATAGATGGTCATAGAAGAAAGTCGTCATCGTGACGTCATCAGGTTTCAGGTTACGTTACATTAAAGATGCATTTTCCCCATAGGGTTTGTACACGTTTTAAAACATTCTACTTTGGCACTTTCGTAAATGCGATCCATGTTAGACTTGGAACACACTTAGACTACCACCCACAGATGGTCTTAGAAGAAAGTCGTCATCATGACGTCAGAGGTGTCAGGTTACATCACATGAAAGATGCATTGTTTCCTTATTGGTTTTGTACACATTTTTCTTCAAACTGATACACTCTTTCACTTCCATACATGTATGTCAGATTGACTTTACACTTGTCAGACACTAGTAAGACCAGCAGCCTAAGGTGGTCCCCAGTGAGTTCATAACGATGACGTCATCGTGACTTGACATTAAATGAGCATTTCTTCAAATCGCTATAACTTCGAAAGTACAAGTCCAATTGGATTGAAACTTGGTATGCACATTCACAGGGATGGTTTATATATGAAAATTGAAGTGACGTCATCATCAAATGTCATATGACGTCCCTTAAAGGGGCATATTATTCTTTTATAGGTCTATATCTACAGAACTATAATGTTCGATTTGGTTCTATCTTGACATGTACATGTATGTATTATAATGTGCTGTTATATAGATGACATTTACAGTGACATCACTGATTGTTCGTCATGTGCACAGAGTATTTCAAATATCCGAAACAGCTTGGGTTTGTCCACAAACACATTTCTAGTTATTATTATTATTATTAATCATTTCTGGTAATGAAACCAAGGATTCCTCAAAAGCGCCCTAGGCATTGTAGCTCGCAAGCCTGAAGAAACCTGTGGAGAGAAGACAATGAGAAAAAGTTACAGTTTTAGAGGTGGGAGGAAAAGCCCAGAAGAATACTCTGGGGAAAACCCACGGAATCAGGTAGGGACTGAAAACCCAATCCACATATTGGCCCTGGCGGGATTCAAACCTGGGTCACAGCGGTGGAAGGCGAGGAAAGTACCGCTAGCACTACGCCAATCTGACTCCCCTTTTGTTTGTTGCCTGCTATTCATTTTGAACATTCTCCACAAATGACATTCAAAACCTCACTTTTTCTCTATTGCTTTAAAATCACTCCCCCCCCCCCCTGTTTTAGCATTAATAAATTATTTGCTTTTCAAATAATATATAAAAATGAACTATTAAAGAGGGCTTTATTTAATACTGAATATAAAATGTATTCACCTTTGTATAAAAAAACCAAATGGATGTTGAAAAATAGGCCAGGGATCGGGCCAAATTTCAAAAAAAAATTTTTTTTAGAGGTATATAGACAAGTCGCTAAAGACAAACTCTACCCAAACAATTACTTTCAAACTGAATTTCTTTTTATTGCATTAAACAAAACACATTCACCAAGGAGGAATATTACACAAAGCAAAAGGAATTCCAGAAAATTGACGAACGCATTTCCAATTTTCACCAAAGAAAAATAACAGGGACTGACTTTCAGCACTTTTTCAATCATTTCCATCATATATATATTTTTTGATTAAAATGACATAAATTTTCTCTCACTAGAGTGACTATGCTTACAAATTGAATGCTGAAAAATTGGTTATATTAATTAACTACAGCTTTAAACCAAGTCGTATACTATTACAAAAAATGTATTAAAAAAGTAACAGTTTGGCTTTATCATGTTGAACTTATGCCCCCAACCCCCCCCCCCAAAAAAAATCAACAGTGTATCAAGAATTCCATCTTATAACAGTGTATCAAGAATTTATTTTTCATTAAAAAAGTAAAACCCCAAATTAAAATATTAAGCTAAAATAAAGTTACCTAAAGTAGAAAATTACTCAAATGAAAAATTGGCTGAAGAGAAATGACAAACATTCTCAGTGTAATTGAAACATTACAATATTTGATGAGGATTGAAAAGTGCTGCACGCTAAAGAAAATAAAACCTTTTGTACATGTGAGGATCAGTCCATTTCCTTTAGTCCTATAATTACAAGAAAGTAGTTAATATGTACATTGAACCAGGACTGCTTGTATTTCTAACCTAACTCAGCACAGATAAACAGTTTGTAATCAAATCACAGTAAATAACTGTGATTAACTGTTATTCATAAGATGGAATTTTGCGATGGGGTAATGTTAATCAACATTAGGTGTTGCCCTTCACCGACGTTTAAACACTGTACACTCGGTATGTTACATCCCGAGTGCAAGCTTGGTGGTCCAGTGGTAAGACGTCAGCACTAGGAAGCAGGAGGTCGTGGGTTCGAGTCCCACCCAAGTGATTTTTCCAACTTTCACTTGGGAGGTAACACACTGAGTACACAGTGTTTATACGTCAGTGAAGGGCAACACCTTATATTGATTTATAAATTGTTATATGGCACAAGACTCTTATTGCTCGTTCAAGATGTAGCTTTACAACAACCTAAATTAAACAAATGTACCACTAACACAGCACCAAAAATCAAAAAGTCGATTTTCTCAATGTGTCCAATGAGGTTGTCGTTTGATGGCACTTTGTACTGCGTGTCATCCACAATGCTTTCATTGGCCATCTCTTGCTTTAAGTTTGTGATCCCCAAAGAAATTGAAAAACTAAAAAAAAAATGACATGGTTTCACTCTCGCTTTGTGCTGAGTACAGTAGAAAACAGGAGGTTGATATTGAAGAAATTGGTGTTTATTATTAACATCAGACTTTGCTTTGATCCAGCGCTGTGTTAAGACCTTGGTTGCGATACATTCCGCATGTACCTAGATGCTGTGGAGACAAAGGAACCGAAATTACTATTTAAATAAAAAAGTTCAATTGAAAAATAGAGCAAAGTTAGCTTTACAATCTTTGGAAAATATCAACAGCACCAATGTGTTGCACTTGTTTACTTTTTGGGTAAGTTGTGGAGTGAATCGAAAACCACGAAATTGAATGATGGCTGAAAGGAGTGAGTGGAAAAGGTTGTAACGTACTCATTTTGAAAAAGTTCAACTTTCCACAATTTTTTTTCTTCTTCTGCATTATTTTCTTGTTCCAAGCCGGGATGAGGGTTTGCGGAGCAAATCACCTAATCAAAAACTCTGAAAGATCATGTTTGTTTGAAATTTTCGGTCCCTCCATCAGCATACCCACATTCTCCCATTTGGGATACTGAAATCCCTATTCAACAATTTTGTCTTTTTTCCTACTTCTTCATTATTTTCTTTATTGTAGCGTGGGGTGAGGATAGCTTTACCCAAAAATAAAGTCATTTTTTACTGAGCTAATCACCTGAACAGAAACTCTAAAAATTAACCACACTGGCATGAAATTTTGGCCACTATGTCGCCACTATGTCGGCAAGGCCCCAAGGGCGGATCCAGGGGGGGGGCCAAAGGGGGCCATGGCCCCCCCAAAACGAATTCAATTTTTTGTTTTATATGTGACATCGCAAAAAAAGCAGTTAATGAGTACACCACCATCTTTTCCTCAAAAAAACATTGGTTAAAGTGGTCAGAAATTGCCTCAGATCGCACCACAGAGCATCTAGAATCCAAAAAAATTTTCGGGGCCCTTAAGCGGGCCCCGAACCCCACGCCGTAATTTTTGGACCCACTTTTTTGGAGGACCAACATTTTTTTTGGCCCCCCCCCCAAATTGTGTTCTGGATCCGCCCTTGCAAGGCCCTCCCCCCGTTCCATAATTTGGGATACTGAGATCCCTATTGTAATCTATGACTGCAACTCACCACTGAGAATTTCTGTGACCTCGCCCTGAAAGTGGTCGGCATGGTGTGGACCGTCGGGTTCCTATTGCCGTAGGTCATGTTGGTTGTTCTGTACATGGGATTCTGGGGCTGGCTGCCATATCCTTCAAAACAATCTGTAAGAGACAGCGGGGAAAAAATATGGAAATAAAATGAACTATTACCATTCAATAGTTGGAGAAAAATAGTACATATCATGTTTTGGTCCCGTTTCGGTTTGCGGTAACACCATGTGGTAATAACTACTGCTTAGAAGATATTAGTTCTGAAAAGAACTTGTCCTGCTTATTATCAACTTTGCTAAGTAGTTTTTTGTTCTGATAAGAACAGTCCTGCTGTAAGTTCTAAAAGAACTTGTCTTTGGTCTCAATGTTTTGGTCCCCCAAAATAGTTTACCATCCCCAAACTCAACTACTTTGGCAGTCTGTACACCTGTCATTTTGCTTTGTACAAAGATTCTGCTGGGATCGAAATGTTAGGCCATCTAATTCTGTTTGGTTTTTAGGTCAATCCAGTCATAGCAAGTACTTTACAGCAGCACTTGTATTCATTTTCTTGATCACTGAGTTCTCAACAGTGGTCTCATGAGAGATAACTTAGGGTGGTGCTTCCCAAGTGGAGAATTCCCCACGTGATCAAATAAATGGAGCACCACTCACAGATACCTTTCGGTCAAAAAGTCAAAACAAGTCAAAAATTCACAAATTTCCAACGATTCTGTTCAACAATTTTACTTCTTGAGTTGTGAAACACCCCTCTGGTCATGTCTGTGGTAGGTGCCTCGTGCGTGAGAAGCTAAAAACCTCCTTATATAGAAATTGATGTGCGCTACCGCATACTGCGCGATGTGGTGCAGAACACAGCGGTGTTTTACCAGCGGTTTAAAAGCACCCATGTGACGGGTTCTCAACCAATAGGAATTGATAAACTGTCTCGGGTATTTGTGAATATTATTCTAACTTGTGCCCCAAACTTTAACTTTGTCTAAGGCTACCATATTTTCAACCCTTTAGCACTTGTATTACATTGTACTACAATGTACACCTTGAAAAATTCATGAAAACTCAGCCTGCTCAGGCGATTTTTGGCAGCAACAAGCAGGGTGCTTTAGGGCGGTACAGGGGCTACAATTTACATTTCCCGATCCCTAAGTGAAAATTCCTTGTGAGATCACTGCTTATTGATCTTGGCCCTTCTCTTTCAAAATCCTCAAAAACATAGGCATAAAAGGCCATTGTGCTTCAAGATTTATGGGCTAAAAGGGGATTGCTTTGCGTGACCAAGTTGACTGTGACCAAGCTGGTTCTGTCTTGACTTCAACCTTGGAAAGTTCTCTCTTAGTTTTTTTTGTACATGTGTGTAAATGTTGAACTCACCTGGATTTTGGAATCTGTCTGGGATGTTGTCGGTGCGGTAGTAGTCAGAGGTCTGCTCCCCCTGTGGTCTGTCTGCGGGGGCTGTTTGAGTTGAATCTGGCATTTGGTTTGTCTGCTCTGATGCTGGGTTCTGCATCTGAAGAAGTTAAAGATTTGTAAAAACTCATTTATTCCCGATGAACATTGGAGCTGGGGTTTTCTTAGCTTGAGTAACTCCAGCTCCAATGCTTATCGCATTAATTTAGAATGCAGTAAGCATTGGAGCATGAGTTACTCAAGCTAGGGTTTCCTCGGCTACTGAGTTGCATGATTAGCCTACATTTGATTTTTCTTAAAAATCATTTAATGTCAATGTTAGTTTGAAGTTCCAAACTTAATTCAATGGCTGCAGAAAGCTCATAACCGAACGTTGAATTATGATAAGGCTGAGAGAAAAAAGGTAGGCTTTAAGGTGGCAGCCCCTCCCCCTCCTTTTTTTTTTCTCAAGATGGCGGATTTTCGCAGAAGGTGGCTGGATTATTCTATTTTCTCGATTCTTTTGCTGCTGCACAATTAGGCCTTTGTCCAAAAGAGCTGTTACCCTTTCCTAGCCACAATTTTGTTAGAAACAATTTAAAAAAAAGACAGTTTACAGTCGTTTTCCTAGTTTAGAATTTTTCCTATTTCTGGATAGCTTCAAATAAAAACTTACCTCTTTTGGATTAGTCTCCAATACTTTTTTTCTGACGAAGTACATTTTGAAAATGATTTTTTCCCCTCCACAATGGCTGCCCGACCGGGATATTTTTCAAGATGGCCGCAAGTTTTTTTTTTTTTTAAATGGCCGCCATTGGACTCAGGAAATGACATACCAGCTTTATATGGGCGAGATGTCACTGATGTCACTGTTGAAAATTTATCATTTTTCGGTTTAAAAAAAAGAAAAAAAAAGGAGGCGGACTCCAAAAAAGGAAGCGGGCGGGAACGTTTAACATGATTTTCTTTTTTATTTGGCTTTAAGCAAATTAAAACAAAAAACGTTTTTCTCATCCCCGCCTGCTTCCTTTCTGGAGGCCCCCTGGATTTTTTCTTTTTGTGTGTGTGTTAAAAGTGCAGTAAAAAAAAAACACCGAAAAAGTCCACAAATTCATCGGAAAATAAATACTTGCGAAATATGTGACCAATACAACTCTAAATGACATTGTAAATATGTTACATTCACTTAAATCCATGGAGTAGTTGAGCCGAAAGCAGCCTGAATGATGTTTGCTATCCAGAACTAGTAAAACGACTGTATTCACAAATTACAATATAACAAATTATACTTTGCAAAATACATCGCAAATGTATGATTATGAATTTAAAAGAGAGGATGCAGGCAGGAAACGGGCAACAACGAGAAACTGGTCTATTTTTATACTCTGCCAAAAATTCTGGCATAGGGGCCGCCCTTGGCCTAGCCCCTAGGCCTAACTGAAATTCGAAAAGGAACCCCAAACAACATTTTTATTTTTAGGATTTCATTTTTTTTAGAGAGTGGATATTTTGCCGGAGGTAATGACGGCAAACTAACGTTTACTAAAGTTTTGCCGGCGGCAATCCATATCAACAGAGGGCGCTGTACTCTTTAAGATAGGGCTGAATTATAAGATGTATTAAATTCCCACCAAAAGTTGTGAAGCACGTTTGGTGTAGTGGTTAAGCGAAAGCTCTCGTGAGTGGGATGACTCGAGTTCGAATCCGATCGCCGCCACATTTTTAAGTTTTTTTTTCCCATCCCCAAAAATAAGAATATTCTTCTTTTATTATTTTAATATCTGTCTCAAACATTTTATTGCAGAGTATTACATTTTCTTTTTCAGATTTGTGGCTCTGGAGGATTTTTTTAAAAGGGAAATAAAGTCCGAAATTATAAAACGGTCTGAATCCCATCTTGTGAATACGAGGTTACAACAATATTGGCATGGAGCCAGACTAAAATTTGTCACCGGAAAATGTTTAAGTAAAAAAAAACAGTAACTGCGCATGTTCAGTGCATATCCGGCAAACTAACGTTTACTAAAGGTTTGCCGTCTCCGGCAAAATATCCACTGCCTTTTTTTTAAACCTAATCCTTAATTAATAAAGTTTTTGGTTAGTCATGCTAATTAAGCCAATAAAACGGGCCAATACAATACTCAGGCATGCAACTTTTCCTCGGATCAGCTGATTTCCTCTTTTTTTTATTCTCATTTCTGCCATTCAAAATTGAAAATCACTGTACAAAGTCCGGTCATACTAAAAAGCATCAACACAGCGTCAACACACTCCAAAGCGTCAACACAGCGTCAACACAGCGTCAACACATCCAAAATGCATTAAAAGTGACAAAAGCAGTATGTAACCCATATAGTATGGTCAGAAACAAGATTTTGGCTTAAACTTAATTGGTTAAACGTCTGAAAATTTGATTTTCAGTTCAAGAAAATTGGCTCTCCGTGCCGCTCCGAAATCGGCTGCCATGTTGCCTCAGTGGCAGTGCGGACCATACCATTATGCTAATGGGTGATAGCGTTGTACAATAAACCAACAAAGAGGGCGCGGCCGGCCAATACCAAAAGATGTCCATTTCAATAAAGTAAATGAAACATAAACACAACTCACAAAATAATGATCCACCACTCCGATCCTCAGTCGTCACAGATCTGGTATCCCTCTGTTGTTTATGACAAGATAATGTCATTACCTTTACACCCCTACTTGAAATGGTGTAGTCCAAGCTTTGCGCGAAGTCAAGATGGCAGACAACGACCATGCAAGCGAAATGTCATTTTTTTGCGTGAAAATACTATATTTTTAACAAGTAAATGAAAACTCAAACCAATGGAAATTCTCTTTTATTCTATGCTTTACAATTATATACCATTTTTGTTAATTCAAAATGTGTTATGGATGTGTTGACGGTGTGTTGACGCTTCTGTCATGTGTTGACGCTGTGTTGACGCTGTGTTGACGCTTTTTAGTGCGACCCTACAAAGTCTTCTGAATTTAGGAATTTCCTCTTTTTTGGTGAATTTACAGTTGCATGCCTGAATACTAGGAACAAGTTAAATTTGATGAGGACTCATTGATCTTTTGAAGATTTCTCAAGTTCTTCAGACTCAGTCAGAGTTCAGACAGCAGTGCACTGCTGGCCGGCTGTGAGTGTGGCACTGGCCGGCCGGCAGTGGCCGTATGGCGCTAACTTTATAAAGCACACTACAAATTACATAAAAATTACCTCCTCTGGAAGGGTCAGTCTGTTTTCAGCAGCTGCCATTATTATAACAAATGTCTTATACTGCTTTAGGGTAAACTTGGACCTTTGTCGTTTGTTGCTAAAAAATGAGGCACTGTACGTCCGATGGCTCGTGCTTGCTCGTGCAAACTGTCGACTATTTATTTCCGGAAACTTCCGACGATCATATCCCGAGCTTTGATTGTTGCTATGGAGCAATTGTTCACATCACCATGGCTTCACTGGCTCGTTCGACTTGAATAAATGTTGACGTCAAATAAAGATGCAATAAAATGTCATTGTGATGCTCTAAAATATTTTATAAATTTATATTGATTTATAAATTAACAAAAAAGCAAAGGGTGCTACTATAAATGAAATTAATAAATTATCGTGAGACAAAGAACCTAACATTTCTATTTTGCATATGGCGGCCGTTTTGACAGCGATAGCTCGTTGGTCCTGCATTTTTTTCTCACCAACTAACTTGTTTTTGCAGCTATGAACGATAAAGTGGTTGGAATAAATTGTGTAGTCAAAAAGCCGTTAGAAATAAGAATAAGTGATCAGAAAGAAAATGTCAGCAGTGGAGTTGTTGTCATCGATATCACACTTCAAAGTGTCCAATATTTTGACGTAAGAAGAGCTAGCATTTTGCAGCACGCACACTGCATATCAGTGAAAGCGCCCTCTATAGTTATTCTGATGGGTAAACTAAAAACTTGGCTGAGCGGCTGATCAAATTTAAGTTCTGAGTAAAAAAAAAATGAAAAAAAATGGGAACTAGTCTTTAAGTATGACATTTTGGCTGATGACTTGTTTTCGCTATTCACTTAATGTTACTGTGTTAGTGTTGCAAGCTGCAGAGCTGACGCTTCTTTTTTCTTCATTTTTCATCAGACATGATATTCATCTCAATAAAAGTCAGTAGGCCCCCCCCCCCCAGTTGCAAAATGATGATAAGGCCCCCCCCAAAAAAATAAGTCGGTCTCTGGTCAGCGCGCGCGTCGATTTTAATCATGCGCGTCAATCTTTTTTTTCTCCAAAATGTTCCGCTGTAGTTCCAACAGCCTCTATTGCCGCACCTCCTCAATTTTTTTTACCAAAGAGCACCAAGGAATGGGAAATTGCACCAAGGCAAATGATCGAGAGCACCAAGACAAATGATGGAGGACACCAATGTACATGAGGACACCAAAAAAGCAAAATAGTACCCCACCTTGTCTGGACAATCCAAGCTTGCAGAAAAAAAAAAAAAAAAACGCGTCCCCGCATCAATTCCGGAACTTCGGTCTGACCAGAGACCGAATTTTTTTTTTTTTTTGGCCTAAGAAACATTTTCAATTTTGTTAGGACCTACTTAGAAACTGTTCTTGACTCTCCATAGACTTTTTGTACACAACCACTGAAGTAGTGTCATGTTGCAACATCCTTTCCATTTTCCTCTGCGTAGAAAATGTTGCATGGGCCTACTCCTAGAATTATGATGTTCCGCGTGAGCATCATAGTTCTAGGAGTAGCATGGGCCATGAGAATGAACTATTTAGGCTTGGAGTTTGCTCGCATCCCAACATGATATTAAGTTATCTGCTAAAAATTTCATAAAATTTGAAAAATATATATATTAATAGGCCTATTAGTATTACATGCAAATTCTTTATCGCACAAGAGCAACTTAAAAAATTAATATTAATAACACATAAAAGTTGTGAAAACATCAATATTTATAAAATATTAATTATCTGAGGGCACTGTTCATTTTGATGACCCATTTTCACACGAAATTGTGATTAAAATTGGTTGGGGGCATCTTCATACTTGTTCTATTTAAATTCAAATATCAGATTTTTGAAATCATGACAGCCATGTGCCTTTTTATAAGGCATGAATAAAGACAAAATATTGGGAGAAAATGGGAGTTCTAATGTTGGAAGAACAATCCCAAAATGAAATCTGATTGTGGTGTTTTTTTTTCAGCTTGGAAGTATCACATTCAGAAACAACTACACGGCTTTCCTTCTTGTCAAAGTCAAGTGCAAACCACCAAATGAGAAAGGTATCGTAAACTTAAGGATTGCAAACTGTACTTTTTTTAGGTGGTTGTTTGCATGGTCAGCAAAGGCTGAGAAGAAACATTAGCTTTGAAATACAACCTGCCCACACGCTAGAGCAAACAATGGCCGTATCCCAATGTCTTGTCTACGGCTGTCAATAACACATGAGTCTATGGGAAGTGGCTGCGGCAGTGGCTTCCATAGGTGTGCTTGTTATTTTAAGTCGTAGCCAAATGATTCAGACACTGCCTTTGTATTGGCACCGGGGTAGCCCCATAAATGTGGCCAATTTACTGGACTACCTCCGTAAATAAAGGCCACACTTCCACCATGTACAAAAATATGGCGAACTTTGTCAAATTTTGATTTTCACTTATAGGTTTAGTTCGTAGTTTATTTTTGCTTTAAAAGCATACTCACCCTCTTTATAGGCTAATCAGAAAGTGCTGCCTTTTTCAGATGTTTATTTTTTGTGAAATTTCCAAATTCGTTTGCACACGTTTGCGTATCAAAAATTCAACATGAAATTTCACGAAAATTAGACATCTGAAAAAGGCAGCACTTGGTGGAAGTGTGGCCTTTATTTGCGGAGGTAGTCCAGTAAATTGGCCACATTTATGGGGCTATAGGGCCAGGGTATTAGTGGTTTTGTAGTAACATGCATGGGATTTAATTATATTGATCAATATTTAATACCAAGTTAGGAAAAGATGTTGCAACCTGACGCCACTTCCGCTATTGTTAACAAAGTCTATGGAGAGTCAAGAAAAATTTCTTAGTAAATTTCCTAACAAAATTTGAAATGTGTCTCAGTCCAAGATTCATGTCTTATCATCATTTTTGCAATGAATGACCTTCATTGAGAAGATATATGAAGAAAAAAGTGGCGTCAGGTTGAAACATTTTTCCCCCAAGTTACACTGAGCTCTTTGTGACTGCAAAGAAAATTTTATCCCCCAAAAAATGCAAGGTTCAAGCAAATTCCGAGACATACAGGAGTGGTGAGATGTTTGTACATGTACAATAAAGTAATGGCTCTCTAATCTCTAAAGCACGGCTCACACTTTTGTGGTTCACTGAATGAATACATGCACAGATACATGATTTGCAAGCTTTGCGCGAAGTCAAGATGGCAGACAACGACCATGCAAGCGAAATGTCATTTTTTTGCGTGAAAATACTATATTTTTAACAAGTAAATGAAAACTCAAACCAATGGAAATTCTCTTTTATTCTATGCTTTACAATTATATACCATTTTTGTTAATTCAAAATGTGTTATGGATGTGTTGACGGTGTGTTGACGCTTCTGTCATGTGTTGACGCTGTGTTGACGCTGTGTTGACGCTTTTTAGTGCGACCCTACAAAGTCTTCTGAATTTAGGAATTTCCTCTTTTTTGGTGAATTTACAGTTGCATGCCTGAATACTAGGAACAAGTTAAATTTGATGAGGACTCATTGATCTTTTGAAGATTTGTCAAGTTCTTCAGACCATGGAGGTAGGAAACACAGTCACAGTGGAGTTCAGACAGCAGTGCACTGCTGGCCGGCTGTGTGGCACACTGGCCGGCAGTGGCCGTATGGCGCTAACTTTATATAAAGCACACTACAAATTACATAAAAATTACCTCCTCTGGAAGAGTCAGTCTGTTTTCAGCAGCTGCCATTATTATAACTTAATCTTATACTGCTTTAGGGTAAACTTGGACTTTTGTCGTTTGTTGCTAAAAAATGAGGCGCTGTACGTCCGATGGCTCGTGCTTGTTCGTGCAAACTGTCGACTATTTTTTTCCGGAAACTTCCGACGCGACGATCGTCGATATCCCGAGCTTTGATTGTTGCTATGGAGCAATTGTTCACATCGCCATGGCTTCACAGGCTCGTTCAACTTGAATAAATGTTGACATCAAATAAAGATGCAATCAAATGTCATTGTGATGCTCTAAAATATTTTATAAATTTATATTGATTTATAAATGAACAAAAAAGCAAACGGTGCTACTATAAATGAAATTAATAAATTATCGTGAGACAAAGAAACTAATATTTCTATTTGGCATATGGCGGCCGTTTTGACAGCGATAGCTAGCTAGCTCGTTGGTCCTGCATTTTTTTCTCATTAACTAACTTGTTTTTGCAGCTATGAACGATAAAGTGGTTGGAATAAATTGTGTAGTCAAAAAGCCGTTAGAAATAAGAATAAGTGATCAGAAAGACAATGTCAGCAGTGGAGTTGTTGTCATCGATATCACACTTCAAAGTGTCCAATATTTTGACGTAAGATTAAAGAGCATTTTGCAGCACGCACTGCATATCAGTAAAGCGCCCTCTATAGTTATAATTTTGATGGGTAAACTAAAAACTTAGTTGAGCGGCTGATCAAATTTAAGTTCTGAGTAAAAAGAAAAAGAAAAAGAATGAGAACTAATCTTTAAGTATGACATTCTGGTTAATGACTTGTTTTCACTATTCAATGAATGTTACAATAGTGTTGCAGCTGCAGAGCTGACGCTTCTTTTTTCTTCATTTTTCATCAGACATAATCATCTCAATGAAAGTCATAAATTTGAAAAAATATATATTTTACTATACTATTACATGAAAATTCCTTATCGCACAAGAGCAACTTAAAAAATTAATATTAATATTAACATAAAATTTGTGAAAACATCAATATTTATAAAATATTAAATATCTGAGGGCACTGTTCATTTTGATGACCCATTTTCACAGGAAAATTATGATTATAATTTGTTGGGGGCATCTTCATACTTGTTCTATTTAAATTCAAATATCAGATTTTTAAAAACATGACAGCCATGTGCCTTTTTATAAGGCATGAATAAAGACAAAATATTGGGAGAAAATGGGAGTTCTAATGTTGGAAGAACAATCCCAAAATGAAATCTGATGGTGTTTTTTTTTCAGCTTGGAAGTATCACATTCAGAAACAACTACACAGCTTTCCTTCTTGTCAAAGTCAAGTGCAAACCACCAAATGAGAAAGGTATTGTAAACTTGAGGATTGGAAACTGTACTTTTTTTAGGTTGTTGTTTGCGTGGTCTGCAAAGGCTGAGAAGAAACATTAGCTTTGAAATACATTAGGCCAAAAAAAAAAAGTCTTCGGTTTCTGGTTGGAGCTTGCCCCAAAAGTGGTGTGGCAACGCGGCTTTTTTTATTTTTTTACTTTTTTTTCTTCAAATGCCGGTTGATGGCTGCATATGATGCTCGACTAAATTTAGTGCAAAATATATGGGAGCCAAGAAAGGCCACATAAAGCTTATACTAGAGCGTAATCCCATCTAAAATCACGTTAAAATTGTGCAGCAGCAGAATTCCAGTCAAACCAGTGAGTTTGGCGGTTTTGAGACTTTTAATTTTGCCGACGCGCATAGCTACAGCGACACGTGCGCACACCAGAAACTGGAGACTTTTTTTTTTTGGCCTTTGTAGTTACATGCATGGAATTTAATTATATTGATCAATATTCAATAACAAGTTGGGAAAAGATGTTGCAACCTGACGCCACTTCCGCTATTGTTAACAAAGTCTATGGAGAGTCAAGAAAATTTTTAAGTAAATTTCCTAACAAAATTTGAAATGTGTCTCAGTCCAAGATTCATGTCTTATCGTTTCTGCAATGAATGTCCTTCATTGAGAAGATATATGAAGAAAAAAGTGGCGTCAGGTTGAAACATTTTTCCCCAAAGTTACACTGAGCTCTTTGTGACTGCAAAGAAAATTTTATCCCCCCAAAAATGCAAGGTTCAAGCAAATTCCGAGACTAACAGGAGTGGTGAGACGTTTGTACATGTACAATAAAGTAATGGCTCTCTAATCGCTAAAGCACGGCTCACACTTTTGTGGTTCACTGAATGAATACATGCACAAATACATGATTTGCAAACAGTTACTGGAAAAATGTTGCAACCTGACCCCACTTTTTTCTTCATATATCATATAAGGGCATTCATTGCAAAAATGATGATAAAAGATCTATCCGGGACTAAGAAACATTTCCAATTTTGCTAGGAAATTCGTTTTGAAAATTGTCTTGACTCTCCGTAGACTGTGTACACATCCGATGAAGTAGCCTCAGGTTGCAACATTCTTTCCCAGTTACTTTCAACTATTTTAAGTTCAAACAGAGCTTAGCCTATGATTCATGAAACAGAATTGTGTGTTTAACATAGATGAAGAGTATGGATACCAGTTGAGTTAAGGAATTAATAATAAAGAAACAGATAGTTGTCTCTGGTTTTACTAGAGGCTGGATGCTGAATGAAAACGGAGGAAACAACGACAAATAAAAACATTTCAATTTTTGAAATCAAATGGGCATTTGCACACTGTAGAGTGACGTGATCCAATTGTTACGGTGTTCGACCCATGTGGGTTCAAATATTGTGGGTTCAAATCCTGACGGGGAAAATGGCATTAGTGTTCTTGGGCAAGACACTTTACTTCATTTTCCTCTCTTCACCCAGAAGTATAAATGGGTACCTGTGAGGGTGGAGACCAGATTGCGCTGATCTCGGCTGCGGAAAAGTGGTCTCATGGCCTGATGAACAGAGATAATAAGACCTTTGAGATCTATCTTTGGTAGACTAGCGCCCCTTGAGCAAAGACATGGACAAATTAGGGCTGGATAGCCCAGTTGGTAGAGCACTGAAACGGCAATCCAGAGGTCGCAGGTTCAAACCCCACTCCAGTCAGTTTCTTTGTTCAACTATTCAATAATTTGATAGAAAGTGCTGTATATGCCCAACATGTAGTTATTATTAATATTTTAGTTGGTACTTAAAGGTATAGTCCATCATTTGTAATTTGTACATTTTTTTCGTTTGAGGCAACAAAAGCACTCAAAATCTAAAGAAAGGTGCTGAACAACTAACCTGATGAAGTTTCAGCTCAGCTTCAGCTGTATATTTCAAGAAAAACAACATTCTAGGATCTCGATTTCAAATCAAAAGTTGCTGAATCATGTTTTGAATTGTGCCTGAATTCAGCGTCCGAGACAAGTTCTCACTAGCCGATTGCAGCTACGCGATGTTGTGCACAGATTCAACGAATTAAAGCAACCACGCGCACGTGTGCTTCGTGTCAACGCTTGCGCGCACTTCGCCGAATAAAAAAACGAACTACTAACGGACATTTCCAACGGTGCTTCTTAAGACGCACCGTTGGAAAGGCCTTCTTTCGTTGATTTCTTCAAAATGACAGCTTGCCAGAAAGAATAATTTCACAGGGAGTTTAGTCCCCTTACTGTCTTTCAACCAAGTATGTTTTTCAACAATAATTACGCCAGTTACTTTTTGGATAGCTGCAAATGATGGACTCTGGCTTTAATCTGGCCGTTTTCTCCAACATCAATGTACATCATATTTTGTGTCAAAAGCAGACGGTTTGCATATGGCACTTAACTATATTTGTCACATTTGTTTGTCAATGTGTGCATTACAGATGAAGCGCGATGGAGGGATTGCGTGAAGCAGGTTCGTCTCATGCCGGATCCACACACTGAGACGGACAGTCAAGCTTACTTCACCATCACAAGATCACAGGTACAACGGACAATACAGACGTAACAGCTACATGCAAATATTAACTCTAACCGCCCTAAATCCTTCAAAATTCTCTTTGCCAAAGTGGAGGAATTAGGAGGATTGAGGTTACATGGCAAAAATGCGTTACTGATTTCGTAGGATGCACTTTAGTCAAGGTCTTGAGCCGGACTTTGTGTAGTTTTTGCTCAGCCATGCATAAATATAGGCCGGGATTATGCTTGAAATCCTCCGTACTGCTCCAGGATGTCACTGGCCAAGCCTCAACATATTGACACTGTGCACTACTTGAACCCGCAGCGTAGTGCCTACTTCAGCCATGAGGGCAATATAATGACATTCACTGGCTCTTGTTTGTTTGGCATTGTTCCCTGTCTGTTCCCCCAGATGCTGTTTGAACCAACTGAAGTGACCGCAGTGCGTCTTGTATTGCTGCAACCCTCCCCTGTCTGGGCTCACTTTGGCATCGAGGAGGTGACCGTCCTCCCACCAGAGACTAAGGTTTGTATCGACTCTATGCACAAGCTATTGCCTCTGTAGGCCTGGTGCTCAAGCAACTACAGTATCGGATTGTGCGAATGCAGAATAAAAATTGAAACATGCAAGTGAATTTATGTCAGGGGGGAAGTGAAGGGAAAGTGAATAAAGCCCCTGTCACACTGTCACGATGTAGCCTCCCGATCACGATCAGACAGTGCTGAGACGCAAGACTCGACGACACTGTGAAACTCGGAACAACTTCTGAGCAACTTCTTGAGCGCCGTTTCGGCATCCTACTGGTCGTGCATGGTCGGCAGTGGAGCCACGATTAGTTTCAACAGTTGAAACATCGTGATGGTTGGCAAAAAAAATCCAAAACAGGTCAGAGTCTGTTCCCTGTCTTTACTCAAACGGTGTTGTCATAACGAAGTCGTAACGACATCGAAATAGTATTTGCGAGATCGGCAGTGGCCATACATTGTCGGCCCTTTTTGTTTTAGCCGACTATGAAATGACCGTTACGACGTGAAATTCCAAAGATGACATCACTCCGTTGTTTCAGCATCGCTTCTCAGTCTTTTGTGTCGGTACTCTGTCATTACTCTGTCAGTACTCTGTCGGTTATGGCGTAACGAGATCGCGACTCAGTCGTGAAAAAGAATCAATGAAACGGATCCAATTCATAGCGAAGTCGTAATATTCGGTTCTAGGTCGTTTTGGAGTCGTAGTACTCGGGACGACATCGCAGCACATTCTGATCATGGTCTACAGATTGGAGCTCAGAAGACGAAATTTGAATTTGGCGCCACATTTCCTACGTTTTTGGTAGATTGTCCAGATATTTTTAATCTCATGGTCTTGGTGGGGTCTTGGTCTTTGGTCTTGGATGTGCGACAGGGGCTTAAAATAGATCAATGTAAAGAAAGCCCTCATTTCAGAAGTTGTTTTTCTTTTCTTCACTTTGAACAGTCTGAGAGGTCAACCTCGGTCACAGCCTGGCTACTTGAGAACCAGCACCTGACTGACTCCAGCCCAAAGCAAACATCAAAGAAACAAGCAGAGGTGAGCTGGTGGGATTCGAACCCCTTCCAGTGGCAAATGGGGTTTAGCTTGAAGGGGGAGGGGCACTTAATGAGGCTTCATTTTCTGGAGGGGCACTCATTTTTGTATATAATATTTTTATGTAGTAGATATTGTGCCAATTTTTTTTTTCTGCAATTATATTTCTTTTAGTGAATGTAATCAATATTTTCCAGGGATGTAAGTCCTGAATTTACACAATATCCTGCTTTATTAACCCTAACTCCCTGGGCCTTTTTGCTAGGATGTAGCCTCAATCCTGCAAAATCCTCCAATCGGCCTCATGGAGAAATAGCATATAGCCTCAATCCTGCAAAATCCTCCATTATTTCTTGAATATGGTCCGTGGAGGGGTGACCACTGCCTGAATCCTGATAAATACTGCAGCAGTGACTGTCAATATGTTGAGGCTTGGCCAGTGACATCCTGGAGCAGTACGGAGGATTTTAAGTATAATACAGGCCTATATTTATGCATGGCTGAGCAAAAACAACACAAGTTCCGGCCCAAGACCTTAACAAAGTGCATCCTACGAAATCAGTAACACACTTTTGCCATGTAACCTCAATCCTCCAAATTCCTCCACTTTGGCAGAGAGGATTTTGAAGGATTCAGGGCGGTTAAAGTTAAATATTGCAGATAATGCTCCATATACTTGTTTGTATACACAACAAATAAAACAATTGTTTGAAGTCGTTCTTAATGATACTTGAATGGCAAATTACAAAGTTTCAAGGCAGGGCAGGAAAAATGTCACACTTGGGATCCTAAATTTTAATATAGAATACATCAAACAATTTCTTTATTTGTTGTGAAGGTAGTTCGCTAGGAGGGAGACTGCATTAAGGGGTGCATCAGAATTATAAAATCACAGATGTCAGGTGAAACAGGGACAGGAAAAAAAAGTGGACACCAAATTCACAGAATGACCCATACATCAAAGTGTCTGCAAAAATGTCACTTAACATTACTCATTTTGGTAAAGGAAGGTAATAATACACGGAAACATTTGTTTCTTTCTGTAATTTATAGGATTCTCCACCTGTGGACAAGATCACAGCTGGTTTACAGCACCTATGGGCCCTAACAGAGACCATGCGTAGTAACCAAACGCAAACATCACTCGGCAGATATGACGTGAGTAGATGGTGTTCATATCGGGTTTCGTCCTTCACCGACGTGAAGGCGTACATCTCCCCAATGCAAAATTCCTTCATAGTGTCTGTCATGTCTCTCTGTCACAGTGGCTTCCGTGCGCAAGTACCCCCTCAACGGTAAGGAAGGGAGAGGTTGGAAGACCACTAGGAGAGATATTTGAACGTATTGCTGATGGCACCCGACGCTCACGCAAAGACACTATGGCTTTGTGCACATTCAGAATACAATTAGTCCTGCATACTTTGCGCTTTATCTGCGGGGATATGTATGTGCATGCAGTGTGTCCCGTCCACAGGGCACTTGCGGGTGCAGACCTGCAAATCAACTCCCACAGACCCTACTCGCAACTCTCCAAAGTGTTTGAGACACCCATCAAATTAAAGCTTTTTTCATCATCTTTCATTTTGTATTCATATTTGGGGGGGTTAACGATAACTTTTGGGAGGAAATTCCACCCAAAGATGATCACCCCTAAAAGCAGTCCTGAAGCCCATCGCCATTTTTCAAATGGTCCCTACCCTCCATTGCAATATAGAGCAATTTGGAGCCTAATTTCATCCAAATTTCATAGAAATATGAGCTTGCAGTCCTCTGCACGGCTTCCATCCTTCTTTTTTACAAATCCTCAAGTTTACGGCCCTCAAATTGCCCTAATTCTTGAGAATATGAGGGCATACAAATTGTGATTTGGTTCGCGTCTGCAATTCTGGGCCTATTTGAAAGATCTGCACACTTGGAAGTGGTCAAAAAGCACTCTCTCTCGACTGAGCCCAACCACTGACCTATCAAACTTCACCCACTGAACATGTGTGTAACAACATTGTGCACCTCTTTTAATGCCACACTGCATGATTCAACCATACACGTCATGTGTTGTTGGCAAATTTGGTTGCGCAATCAGGCTTGTGATTGGTCAAAATATTGTGGGTGGGGCTTAATGGATTGAGGGGGTACTTGTGCACAATGCCCATATTTTACATACATGTACAACATGAGGTATCATTTATATTACTATCAATTGTCCCATTAATCCTCCCTCTCTGTCTGACAAACTCAGCAAAGCCAACCCAGCAGTCAGAATAAATCAAGTGACTGTTTTAAACAGTTGGGTGCTCCCTTCTTATAAAGCAGGATTGACTGGTTGTGATTTTTATGAAACTTGATACAGCTGTGCTTTGGCTAAGCCAGCTGTGCCAACCAGTCACCAGGAGCACGTCTGGGCACTGTGACCGTAAACATGTTTCTGGTTCGTGGCCGTTTTGGCGCTTCGGTTACACTGAAATGACGTCATTGTTTCGACCAAAGTTGAACCGAGGTTTCCGGTTGGTTCACTTATGTTTCAAGATGGCGGAAAGGTAAACAAGCTTAGCAGACGACGTTACTTTTTACCATAAATGGGGTTTAAATAGTGGGTTTTTACCTTCAATTGGTACGAAAGTTGATACAGAATATCAGGCCTACTCTTTTTAGAACTTTAGGGGAAACGCTATAAAAAGAAACTCCCGCTTTTGCTTTGAATGTTATTGTTAATCGTGTCCGGTCGCCGCGCGATGTTTTGGGGGGTTGTGCAGTCACGTAGGCAGTAACATGACGTCATGAACAATTTTCCGGTCAGTCGTTTTCGCGGTGCACAGGAAACATGTTTCAGGTCACGGCTGTGACGTCAGAAACATGTTCCAGTTCAAGGGCCGCCAAAACGTGCTCCTGCTTTTGTCTGTCGATGGAATATGACTAGTCACTGTGCCTACGCAATATGATCTGACTGTTGGTGACTAGCCTGTGTATAGGTTTAATATATGGGAGGGGATGAATGAATGTTTGACTGTCTATGAGCTCCGTGCGCCGGCGAAAGAGGGTGCCCTTTTACCTAGCAACGACGTCCCATGGGTGGGACGTTTCGCTGGTTGACACTTATCGTTCCTTGTGTGTGACGCACGTGCACCAGGGGATTTGTACTATGTAGGCCTACACACAGTGGCCGCACTTCGCGGCAAATGAATTACAGTCAGGCAAGATGGCATCGGTCGGTCACCCCCAACTATACTTTCTTTGCCGTTGAGGGGGTACTTGTGAACGGAGTGGATAAGGAGGATTAATTTGATAGATAATCAGAGTTTGAATTGTATCTTTTAATCTTTGTTGATAGCCATAACATACTGAAGATTAGGAGTGTACTGAAGATTAGTGTTTTAATATTTTATTGGAAGAATTGTTTACATTCAATTCAACAATAAGAAATAAATTTGATTTGCACTCCCAGCAAAAGTAAACTGTCCTGTGGTTGCATTTATTTAAGTTTCACAGAAGTAACTCACAGATATAAAAAAAACTCAGGGTTTTTTTAAAGATATATTATCCCTACTTCTCAACAATTTCATTGTTTTTTCTCTCAAATTGTCAATGTGTTTCATTTCAACAAAAAAAGTTTTTATTTTTATTTGCGGGGGCATCCACAACACTGGAAAATATTTTTTTTTAGGAGGGGGGGGGGGGGAGATACACAAACCATTGGTAGCACCACGAAGTGGCATTTTGTGCACAAAAGTCCATAGACAACAAGTCCCTTCATGGTGCACCCAACGGAATAATATAGGGCCTATGCCGCACAAAATTTGAATCTTGTAAAGTAAATCCATAACTAATTTTTTTTCATTCAATTTCTGATTCAAAAGTGAACAGTATTCGTATTGTTGAAATTTGAAAGCAATTAAATAAAATCAATTTTTCAGGTTCAAATTCACAAACAGCATGGACAGTTCGTCTTCACAATTTTAAACCAAATAAAAATGTCTTTGCTGTCTTTTAGGTTGATGGGAGTTATGAGATCAATCTACTGTCTTACACGTGACAATGCTAAAGGTAAGCACTAATTTTTTTTCTGAGAAAAAAGGACCTTTTATTACTATTAATCTTTTAACCCTACTTTATCAATATGGCGGTACTGGTATCCTGAATCCGCCGAAATTCTCCAAAACGGGTTTGGATTTTGATGGAATCGGGTACAAACATGGTGCCATTGGGTTTCTGCACATAAACAGTGGAGTAATTTTGCAGGATTACTTTTTTGCCACCATTACTTTTTCAAGTGGCCTGAAGCCCCTCAAAATTTAAATGTCTGAGAATAAAGAATTGGTTTTCCGTGTTGTGGATTTGGGGTAATGCCTGGAGAGTTAAATTAAAGGGAATGTACAACATTTGCTTTTGCTTCAATTTTCAGAAATAAATGGATTTGGATGATTAGTATGTTAAAAACCAAGAAAATCAATCATATTTTTGTAGTCTGGTTCCCTGACGCCACTTAGGATATAACGGAGCAATTTATAGACTTCGGGGAATTGTAAGGTCTGAGAATCAGTCTAGCAGGTTTGTAGTCTTCACAGGTGTGTAATCGATTGCAAAGAAACTACAGACGAACTAAATATGAAAAATTTGGAGACTTTTTGAAAAAAATCTCCAACGCTGGTTAGCCGACCAGTGTTGGAAAAATGCAGTTTTTCTTGAATATGTCAGCACACCAGGAGCCCCAACTTTACAGGATGCTTTAGACTGTCATTCCCTAACAATCCAGTAAGATATTTCGTGATGATTTGATCATTTCGTTTTTTGAAGTTTGCAAATGTTGTATCTTCCCTTTAAGGTATATGTATGACAGGGAGACGTGTATTAAACTATTATTCAGCTGCGTTCTATAAGACCTCGTGTATTGGAAAGATTTCAAATCATACAGTGCCTCATTCAGTTATAGACATCATGCCTATTATAGGGACCATTAGAAATGATGCGTGTACAGGATGCATACGCAGCTCGGAAAAAGTTGCGGATTACTTCACCTTTTTGTGGGGGAATTTTGCCAAGCCCCTGGTACCTAGGTCTCCACATTTTGATGCAAAACTGCACACTCCTGATACTGTGCCCAATAAGCGACAAACATAAAAGGGTCATTTATCAGACAACTTTTTATTGAGCAGCATACATCACTTGTACGCACATCATTTCTGATGGTCCCTCTTATCTCACAGGACATGCAGGTGCACACATGGAACTAGAGATCTAATGGCCAAGCAGACTCGTTCAAATGTGTACTTGGCCATTGGCACACTATCGGACCACGCCTCTTTCAAGACCTTTGTCGTGATGAGATCATCGCATTGAGTTGTCAAACACAGTTATTTGGCTGAGCTTTGTTCCAAGTTAATTCCAAGTATTTTTGCGGTGGACTTCTGAGAAAGACATTTACATTTTTACAAACTTGTTTGAGGAAAACCTAAAACCAGTATTTGTAGCAAAACGTATTCTAAAACCATAAATTCATACTTTGCTACTGTACATCAAATTTGCGTTATTTACATGAAAGTCACTTATTGGCTGCATTCAATTATATCCACTCTCGGTTTAACAATAAATTACCACAAAGATTAAAATGATCATTTGTATAACAAAGCATTGAAAAAACCTTGAACAGCTGCATAAAAAGAAATCAGTTACAACTCATGTTTGCAAAGTGTTCTTTGCAAGCGTCTCTAAAGTCTAAAAATGGTGAAAATTCAAAATTAAAATTTGGATATGCCACAATACTTTCCAAGCATGTGTTTACATCATCTTCAATGCCCCAATTAATCATGCTAACCTATTTTAAGACTCAAGACTTTCTCCATCTACTTTTGTACAAATTGACACCGGCTCTCTTAGAAATCTTTGACAACAATGCTGAAATACGCTTCTAAAATACAAATATAAACCCCTTTTCAAGGTATCTGAGTAAAATAGAGAACTTTCTGTGTAAAACTTTAAATATGTACATATTTACACGTGCACGTATACAAATTCCCCTCCCCCCTCAAAAAAAAAAGGTACATGTAAATTTGTTAATTTTATTTGAGATGGCAACTTGGACATTATTAAACTCAATATTAAGTGGAACTCATTTCTAGTTTGACCAATGATGACATCAAATTTGCTTAGCATTTGTAAACTGAAGAAAAAAAAGTGGTTTTTTTTTTAATATGGTAAATTATTCGATTACAGCCGGCAATAGGACACTTTTTGAGAAGAAGATTTAGCTGCTTTCATATATTTTGCCTTTTTTATGTGTTTCCAGCAAAATTGAAGCGATGTGTGCAAGTACAAAATCTGGTAGTAAGGCTGACGGCTCCTTTTTGGCACAAAAAGTATCAGCAAAAAAGTGGAGAAAATGGAAGAATCCATCTTGGAAAATCCACCATCTTGGGGAAAGAGGGGGAGGTGGCATCTCCTCCTTTTTTTCAAATAGGCCAGATGAGACATGATTTTGTTTTAATTGGCCTAACGCTTATCCTCCCAAATTCTTCAAAATCCACTACCAGGGTTTGAAAGATTTTTATGCATAAATCAGTTAAGAGCAGCCCAATTACTATTTGGGTTTAATGTCCCTTGACAGTCTAAATTAGTGCCAAGAATATGCCATCTTGGTATCCTGCACAGTACAGTGGATTTTTGGGAGGATTCAGAGAAGGTTAAAAATTGTTAGATAAAAAAATGATGCCGTGGGAGTATTTACAAAAAAAACAAAACAGGTAGTGACGTTGTCACAATGCAATTAGCTGTGTGGTTTGGGTCAAAAAAGTTTACCCGCACAAAATATTGCCCTCCTTTTATGACCGCCATATAATTTCAAAAGGCTAATGTTTTGATAAAAAGTGCAGTATTTGGTCATCAAGATGACATGATGTCTTATGGAAAAACACAGCAAATTGCATTGGAATTCAAAGGGGGGTAGTATCGTTTCCAATGTTCACACAGATATTTGAAGGCGTGTGTTAATATGCCTGGAAAAGTGAAACGTGCTTCAGCTGTGTTAGTGTGTTAGGTCATAAATTCAAGTTTGTGGTTTCGTAAAACCTCATGTGTAACAGAACCAACCCACCTGATGGGAAATACAGGGTGATGCAAAAAGATGGAAACCCACTTTTGACAGCAATTTTCACCTATTTGTTGAGAAAAATTTCGAAATTTCTATTGAATGGTATTCAAGTATTGATCTTGAAACACAAGTGACAAAAAATGTTTGCAAATACATTTTGTCTCCGAGATATCATAGTTAAAAAAATATCATGTGCCAAAACTGTTCGTCCGCGGACGGCTTTAGTCCATCCGCTTGACTGAGCTCCGGAGCTTGATTTGAGGACCAAAAAACTACACTAGACTTACACGTGGCCAACAGTGAGTTTGGTGACTACTATTCAAATTAGCTACACTATTCTTGTGATTTTTTTACAGATTTTTTTCAACGCGTATGGTTGAGCTATACTTCACTACATTATACAGTTCAAAGAAGTTAAGTAAGCAGGTTAAAATTCCTATCAAAAGCAGGTTTCCTTCTTTTTGCACCACCCTGTATTGAACCCAATGATTCATGCTTGACTCTGCATTTCTGCAAATTTCGCAAAAAGTTCAAAGCCCTTGCAAAGTATGCAAACTGTTCAGAGAATGTATGCCCATTGTTCTAGGCCTGATGCTCATTGGCCCAAATAAGATCCTGTGGTGTCCTGTTTTTCCTTTCAGCAACCACTGCACACCTAATGAAGTCTCTTCAAAATATTGGTGGTTTTTTTTTATTTGGTTTTACAAATCTGCACTGTACAAATTGACTCTGCACCCTAACGAGTCGTGCTTGCTGACTGTGGCAATGAAGAAATCATCCCCAATTTGGAAAGTCTCCAGGTCGAGTGCGCCAATGTCCTTGGACAGCTCCCCGGCGTCTGAGAAGCTGTCCGTTATCAGGCTGTATCTCATTAGACTCGTGGGCCGAGTATAGTATCCGACGGCAACGTAGAGCTCCTTGTCGTGATTATTGACAAAGAGTGTACAGACAGACTGGTAATGGTTTTTGTCTTCTGTCCGACCAACCTCAGTTTTACTGACTGAGAACGAGTCATTGTCACTTTCAAACTGTAACTTGGAGATGGTGGTCAGGCCTCTTCGATCTCTGCCGTTGGTAATGGTGCACATGAAGACTTGGCCTTTGTACTGAAGGACACTCAATCCTTGCTGAGCAGAACGATGCACTCTTACATCTAAATGTCTCTGCGAAACCATCCCCTGGCTTTGCGACCATCGGGAGACCGTGATTGCATGATCGCTTGAAGAGCCTCCCTTCAACTGAGCTGAGAGAGTGTATTGTGTTCTCTGGTGTCGGACTGACTGAACCACGATGTCTGAACTATCGGGCACCCTTCCAAAGTCGGGCTGGTCAATATTCTGGAACTGGTTGGCACGCCTGTCCCAGGTGTACAACAGCGTGTCGCAGTCGCAGCGTCCAATCACAAGGAAGGCAGTACTTTCCCCGTTGTATCTGTCCAGAAACAAGCGTATGTACTTGGATGACGGGAGGTCCTGAATGGAGGTCTCATTGAACCTGCCTGCTACGTGGTCCCACTGATATACCGGGCTGCTGAGAAGGCCACATTGTCCGCAATGCTGCCCATCAAACACAGCCACCAGGAGTAGAAGCTGGCCTCGATGCTGCACCACCTCGGCACTGTAAGGGTCCTCCACGTACAGAATTTGGTGCGTCCGGAACTCCCTGTCATCTTCATCCCATTTGAGTAACGTGACTCGATCTGTCAAGAAAAGTCAGGTGTTGTTAAGAATTGGACGTGTCCATGAATGGGTTGCACTGGACCCCAGTAAGCTGACTTCCACACTGGAGTCGAGGTTCTTGGACCCTACCGGTACTTGATTGTCTTGGAGTGGCAAAATTGTTGTTTGCAAAATGTCAAACCAAGATTTGCAAACTTATCCTTCAAATATACAATGCCAAGACATCTTCTTTAGAGAGAGCTTTTTAAAGTTTTATTTGTTTGAACGGTAGTGAATTGTCAACTTTCCAAATGTACACGTGTACATGTAGTCAGGGTCGCATTGTGCACTTTTCTTTGTGTGTTTGTGTTTGGGTTTGTTTTTGCATTTATTAGGGGATGTCGAACGACAATAGGGTCCACAATTCCCGAAGGTCCACAATTGGCAATCGTGTACAAAACATATGGGAGGTCTTCCTAAAAAGTTAAGAGTACAAACAAAAGAGGGACAATAGGGGGTCCACGATTGCAGGTAAATATACACTTGTGTGAGTACATAGTACATAAACACTGGCAATCGTGGACCTAGGACAGAAGGGTTAGGGCACAAACAATGCGCCCACGATTGACCGATAGTCCACAATTGAAATTCATGTACAAAACCAATGAGAGCTGTTGCTAAAACGTTAAGAGTACAAACAAAGGAATGAGGATTAGGGACAATAGGGGGTCCACGAATCACGATTGCCGGTGTTTACGAAGATGCGTTTGTTTATGGTGTAAATCGAGGACACACAAGTGCAACATCATCGCTGAATTGAGAACAGGAACCAAATCGAGGATTCCTCGGTTGGAAAAAGGGGGGGAAAAAGAATGAGAGCTGTTGCAAAAAAATTAGAGAATAAACAAAGGAAAACGGAAGAAGAACAATAGAAAATCCTCCATTTACACCATAAACAAACGTGCTTGTGTGTGTGTGTGGGTAGGCATTACATTCACTGTGTGGACTTCCAAACAAAAGAGGTCCACATAAACCAGGTAGAGGCGACGTTATGTGGACTTGGGCAAGTCCACACAGTGTTTCCTCATTTCTGAAAAACGGGTTTAGAGGTATTTTGGGGTTAGGTTTATCCGTGGCAGAATGAAGAGAAACACTAAAGGGGATCATAGAAAAAAATTGGGTTGAAAGAGTTTTCACAGTTTGAGAAAAATGATTTTTTTTTCACTGGTTTTTCTGAACTACACAAAAGCAATGGAATGTCCACACTTGGTATGTAACGTAAACGTGTGTGTGTGTGTGTGGGTAGGCATACACCGCGTTATGGGGAAGTTTTTATTGTTAGGCAAATTAGGATCGAGTTATGGGGACTTTCTGCTGTCCCCATAGCATTTTCGGTCCCCACAAATACCTTGTGGCGACGAGTGTAAGTCCCCACAATTACGGAACAAGAATGTGTGTGTATGTGTGGGGGAAGGGGTTGTTGAAGCTAATTTGCCGACTGACATTGGGCCCATAAATGATCCTGTTGGGATGGACCGATGAACATGGCAGCAGTTTATTGATGGCTGCAATTTGCCTGCAGATTACTCAATAATTTGTTTGACATATGAGGGAATTACCGGTACTCCTATGAGGAGTACTACTTAAAGTTGAAGTGCCCACTTTGCGACACTCCAAAGGTATTTGTTGTTGTGACATATATGCACGTATTTTATACCTTTTTTAAGGTCTGTTGCCACAAGATACTGGACATTGTTAACAGTGAAGTCCTTCAGGCTTCTGGCGTCAGTGCAATTGAAGGCTAAGTCCCGTCTTGAGTACTCTGCATGAGCTGCTGTAGTTTGATAAAATAAAATAAAGTAAAAACTATTAATCAAAGACCAAACACTGATTCTGTCTGGAATAGGCCATAACAGCATACAGACAATTTGGCCGAGAAAACAAAATTGTGTGTTTACGGAAACACCCTCAAAACCACCCAGTTTCGTTCCTCTAATTTTGTTTTTGTCTGTCCGTCTTTTATACTCATTTGTTAGCCTTTAACAGTATTGTGTTTTGTGTTTATTTGACCAATAACACACACACACAAACTTGTATAGGGAAGACCTATTTTATTTTCAAAATATATTTTTTTTTTAATTTTTGGCCAAATGTGACAAGTTGGAGGTTGGAAATTTGGCCTTCAAAAAAATCCAGGTAGGTCAGGTTACCGTAAGTTAGGCCAAAAAACGATCTTTTTTTCCAAAATGTTCCGCGGTAGCTCCAATAGCGCCCTCTATTTCCGCACCTCCTCAATTTTTTTTACCAAAGAGCACCAAAGGAATGGGAAATTGCACCAAGGCAAATGATCGAAAGCAGCAAGGCAAATTATGGAGGCCACCAATGTACATGAGGACACAAAAAAAGCAAAATAGTACCCACCTTGTCTGTACAATCCAAGCTGAAGAAAAAAAAAAAAAAGGAAAAAAAAAAAAAAAAGCCGCGTGGCCGCGTCAATTCCAGAACTTTGGTCTGACCAGAGACCGAATATTTTAGCACTGTCAAAACCCCCCCCCCCCCCCACGAATGAAATCCTGGGTTAGGCCTCCGCATTGTGAATAAATCGGTACTTCATAAGAAGTGGGCGATTGTGTTACAAGTCCTTATCGTTTTGCTTTATTATTGTGTTCTTTTTTTATGCTATTTTTTTTCTCGTCAGTTTAATGTAAAAGGAGATATGGCTCGCTAAGAAAACATTTACATTACCAACTCATGGCATGAGTTTGTACTTAAAGGGAATATACAACATTTGCAAAAATTGGAAAACTAAACTACCAATTTTTTACGAAATACCTTAATAGCATGTTGGTAAATGAAAGTCTAAAGCATCCTGTAAAATTATGGCACCTGGTGTGAAGTCATTTTCAAGAAAAGTGGTATTTTGTATAAATTTCCAACGGTGGTCGGCCGACCACCGTTGGAAAAACCTAACTATTTTTCAACTACTGCTCCAAATTTACCTTTTTTCAGTCCAAATTTTGTTTGCTATTGGTTACATGTTCATGAACGGGTGCAGGCCAGCTAGACTGGTTTCCTTATACCTTACAATTTTCGGGCATCAATAAATTGATTTCATCTTTAGTGGAGTCAGGGAACCAGACTACTTGAACATTTTTGGTTTTTTTATGTTTTTTCCAGCATTTTCGAACACAAAACTTCAAACTTGTCAGTGTAACAGTATTTGATCTATTATACTAACCCCTCAAATAGTTCATTTCTGAAAATTACAGCAAAGGCCAATGATGTACATTCCCTTTAACCGGTGTGTTACGCAACGTAGATTTGTCTGATCTCTGAACTTTTCAACAAGTTGAATTGAGTTGCCTGTACTCTTGTGTATTGTCTCGGGATATTTATACAACACCGGTAATAAATTATAACTATATAATTCTCATTGAAAAGACCACCAAGTCCTTTATTCCCCTTGGTCCCGAAGGGGGGGGGGGCAAGGGGGTATTTTCCCCCTCCCCCCTGGAAAAGCAAAAAACAGAAACAAAAAAAAGAGGGAAAAAAAAGATGGAAAAAAGGGGTTGAAGTCATATATATTTGAAGTCATATATTAATTTAATACACATGTTACAAAAATGGGCATTTGCAGGGTGTCAAAAGGGGCGGGGTGGGCAAATGTCACCCCGCCCACCTCCCCCCCCCCAAAAAAAAACTGATAAAATTAGAATATGCTAGAGAATGTACAAACATTTTTGGGGAAAATGTGCCCCCCCCCCCCCCACCCCCCAGTAAAAATCATGGCGTCGCTCATGCCTGTGGCTTGTCTAGTGTAAAAATGTTTTGTCCCTAGGAAATCTTCGCTCAAGGAAATCGAAAGAAACGAAAGGAGAAAAAAAACCCATAAAAACAAAACCCATAACAAAAATAAAACCCTAAACTTTTTTTAAAAACACATCAAAATAAACTTACGTTCTGGGTAACAACACAGCTTTTTGCCTTTTTCAGCATCTCTGACAAATATCCTGGACTCGCACTCAGGCAGTCTACATTTCTTGACCTAAAATGTAAAACAATTTTGCATTGAACCATGGTGCCAGCTTTTTATGTTGTGAACACACACAGGCGAGTCACCCATTGTGAAAAAAAAGGAAAGAAATTTGATCCATGGGCAGTTGCCTATTATTTGGCGGTGCTGGGTTTTTTTTTTAAGTGCAGTTGTTGGTATGCTTACATAGTAGTATTTCCTGTGAAGTGTTCCTTCCGTGGGAATATATGTTCAGAGGGTGAGTACAGCCAATCCTGTGAAAGTTTCCTATAATAAACTGTGCAGCATTGTGTGAACGTCAATTACATTTTTCACCACACTTATGATTCTTAACAAAATTACTAATCAAAGTTATACACTACTGTATTGCCCAATAGCCATCCTGTGCACAGATGCGTGCACGATTTGTATGATTCAACACAATTAACTACATGTAGCCGTACATGTTTTCTTTTGCAAACCCAAAATGTCTCATTCAGTGTCACACACCGGTACCCCACAGTGCAGTGATGTCTAAAAAAAAGTATGCATACACTGTACATAAGTAGCCAAGTTTTTTTTTTCTTCCAGTGTTAATGCAGTTTTTCTACTAAATTCACAGTGGCTTAAAAATTGTCAAAATTATTGGCCCAGATGCCTTGGGGATTGGTGTTGATTGTGAAAGTGGAATTTAAGTTTTTGTGTGAACCCCCCCCCCCCCCTCCCTTGCCTTTGCCTATGATGTTCTCTGTGGCTTCAGAGTGTCTAGTCTTAATTGGTCCAAGACAGGATTTGGGTTTTGGTGTCCTAAAGCCGCCGGGCCACATCAGTCGCCATCAACATACTCAATCAAAACTAGTCATGTGGGTAAGGACGCTCCGGCCGAACTCCAACAAGAAAAGAAATCCAGAAGTCTTTCCCAAATGTGTTAATGGTTATGGTGTAATGTGGTTGCTCACATGCCATGGCACATCATGGGTTCGAACCTGATGGGGAGCATGGTGCTTGTGTTCTTGGGCAAGACACTTTACTACCCGGTACAATTGCCTCTCTCCACCCAGGAGTATAGCCTATGACTTAGACTAGAATGCGCTGATCGCATTGGGAATACATGACTTGATTGCAGGTAACTGTAGCTCTGAGAGTTGTGAAAACACGCTATGTGTATATAAGCACATTATTATTATTATTAAGACTTCTCTATGAGATGTCAAAGAAATCTCTTCTTGGAAGAAGTGTGGTTCTGAAAAGAACCGGAACTCTCTTTTTTTGAGTGAGTCTGTCACTTCCCTTGATGTGGTCTCCAATTTAGTGGTTGCATACACATACCTCACCACTTCTTCTGATACCGCAGCACTGCTTTCTGTTGCTGGAGGGAGTTGCCGCTATGCTTAGGATCAGCAGGAACACAAAGACTGACTTCCACATGAGGCGGGTTGTAAGTGTGGGTAGGGAATGTACTAGCATGACGTTGATGTTGGACTCGGATGATGCTGGCCGGGGCCGTGTTTGGGCGACTGTGATCTGGGGACAAAGAACAAAGACCCAATGATATGGACTGCATGCAAAAGTACCCAAACAGTTTCAAAAGGAGAGTTGGGGAGACCACTGGGATGAATATTGGAATGCATGTACATGTAACTGACAGACGTGTGTACACGAAGACACGCAAGTTCTTTCACAGTTTTGCATAGAATTAGTTGTGCGTACCATACTTCACTCCGTATTTGCACGAACCAGTAGATTGAGCACAAGCAATGTCCCACTGGGGCTTTCAAAAGTGGTGAAAAAGCGTCATTTACCGTTTGTACACGGGGTCCATACAGTTATCAGCTAGGCCCAATTTTACCACAGATTTTTTTGTGCCTGTGAGCACACCATTTTTGGGTTAATGGAGCCGTGAATCCTCTTCACAAGAACTGTATTAAAGAAGTATAAGCACATCAAAAAGTGCACTAACTTTGGAAGCAGAAATCATTAATGTAACAAGAGAAGTCTCCTTGTGGGAACAAACAAATAAGCACGTACATGTGTTTATTTACTTACAGTACATGTCATAAGCGCACATTGGTCTTGTTGTTAGCACTACTTAACTTCACAATTGATTAATTAATTAACATGCTGCTAGCACCATGCGTCCGTCAAGGAGTTTTCTATCAAGAATTTTGCACAGTATTCTACAGATGCATAAGCCAGAAAGGACTAACCATTGTTGATATATTGATATGTATGGCATCCGGAAAAAGCCGTGGAAATTACGACTTAAGATCGATTTTTTTTATTCAGTGAAAGTGTCATCTTTATGGTCTTTAACTTTTACGTGGGATAATCGATACTCTTGATAAGTGGTTTCTGATATTTGGATTATTGAAAATTCATATATCGACGGTGCTTAGCAAGGACTGTGCACAACTTTTAAAAACTTTTTTTGTTGACCAGTGTTTGTGAAGTTCTTGCATGTGTGTATTTTTGTTTGAACTGGATTTAGTAGTCATTGTTAAGTTTTTGTACCGGTAGCAACCAAAAAGGTGTCTGGTTCTGCACTAGTGAACATTTATTGAATAAAAAAAACCTTTACCACTCCCTACCTCCATGAATGTAAAACCCTCTTTGAAAACACAGCGGAAGGTTGTTCTATTTTTGTGTCAGTGTTACAACCTGTTGTTCTAACCAGCTTGCAGGTGTATAGTGTGGTTGCAATTGGCATCCCTTCAAAACTTACATGACAAATGATTCTGGTATAACTCTACAGAGGAAATTACTGTGAGAAACAGTTTTCAAAAACGTGGAATGCTTTCAACCCATTTATTAAAAGGAAAAAAAACCAACAATTTTGTGTTTATGGCAGCGGTAACCCAACCTACCTGGATTAGTTTCAGGCCAAATTTTTTAACCTCACATTTGGCCAGAAATTTAAAATACTATATTTTGAAAATCAAAACATCTTCCCTGTGCACATTTTTGGGTGTGATTTTGCAAAATTTAACAATAAAACGGGTTAATTAAACAAATACCGTTGAAGTAAACAAAGTAAGTATATGTTTAAAGACTAACAGACAAACATAAAGTTATTTTCCTGCCTACCTGCATGGATCATTTTTAGGGCGTTACTGTAAACACAATTTTGTTCGGCCTTTTAAGGACCTTTACTTGCTGATTGCTGAAATCTGTAGATGAGCCGTAAGTGTCCAAAACAAACCACACACACAAAAACATGAACTGCACGTTTCTTTGAAAATGTACTTTTTGTAAAAATTTCCATTCGGGCTTTTCATTCTGCTTCCAAAGATTATATTGGAACTTGCAAATTTGATTGAACCCAGTAGCAGAACAGGATGTGTACATAACGGTATTGTGCATGTTGTGTGCACTTTGTGTATATTTTGTGTGTACTTCATTGTGTGCACTGATAATACATTATGATGATATGAGGGCATCGATAATCGAGGGTGGGCACAGATAAATACACACCAAATGGACAAGAAGACGTATAAAACATATTTGCAGACGCAACGTGATAAATGTAAATATTTTCCCCCTAAAATAGTTGAAGGCCTACTAAACCAGTTGCATTTCAGACATACTTTTCCTGTTACTCACAGAAATAACAGCACTCCAAATTTAGTGTAGTTGAGGGGCAATCTATAATTTTTTTTGGGGGGCCACAATTTTTTTGTCCTTGTGACATCTGTCATTCTATAATTCTGATACACACCTTAATGCAATCCTCCTCCAAGAGTGGTTACGAATAGCAAACTACCTTGCTGACAAATACAGAAATTGTTTGAAGTTGTTCCTAATGATGCATGAATGGCAAGTTAGAAAGTACTGAGGTAACTGGGACGGAATAAGTTGCGCAACATTTCAGTTATGACCGTTTCTTGTAATTTTCTGAGTGTCTTGCGCAACAAAATAATGGCTCAACTTGCGCAATCACTTTTGGAGGCGTAAGTTGAGACAGAGCAACTGAAAATAACCTGTTTTACCAGCAATTCGAGATCATCTTGGAGCCTGTTATTGTACAACTTAACAAGGTTGATACAAAAAACTCACAGCTTTGCGTTTGAAGTAAATTGTATTGGTATTTTACTTGTGACAGAGTTTTTAGAGTTGCCGCATGATTCCAAAGAAAGTCGAGCAAAATTGTTTTTCATAATGGCGGGCAGAGGTCATTCAACAACTTTTTCATGAACGAACAAAATCATACACGAACAGCCGTCTTAAATGCTGTTATTATCCTCATCTATTGAAAGATTTTTAGATTATTTAAAAGGTTTGCCAAATTTTGCCAAATTTCAATAAATCAGTCATAAGTTCATAATTTGCGTGCACAGCTGCACAATCAATGTGTTGCGTAAGTCCTATGCACGAAGTAAGTTGCGCACTGTTTTCATGAAATCTGCAGTTCATGTAGACACTAATTAGATTGCACATGTTCATAGGAACGGCATTTTACTACAATGGACAGATCCAGTAAGCACCGCCCCATGGTATTCTGACCAATCACAGCCGTGATTTATGTCTGACGTGCGTGTACAAAAGTCCGACATGTGTGCACGCGCGTATGGTGCGCGCGGCAGGAAAATGCAGTGTGGCATTGGAGAGGAGCACGTGTTAATTTTGCCCACATGCGCAGTGGGCGGGGCTTACTGGATCGGTCCGTTGCCTCTCTTCGCCCAGGAGCACACACTTTTTGGGTACTAATGTGAGGGTGGAGACCACATTGTGCTACTCTTGAGCTGCTGCAGAAAGTGGTCTGAAGGCATGATGAACGGGCAATAATTGTGAAGCGCCATGAGACATTTTTTGTGTGAAGCGTAGATATAAGCACCATATTTTTATGATATGTACTTTATTTTTTCAACATGTGAAAACTTGTGCGCAAAAGTTTATTTCACTGCCAATTCGGCAGTATAATTTTATAAAGCAAACATTGTGTCTAGGTCATAGATAGAATTGTTTAATAGCCCATTCGTGTCGGGCATGCCGTATGTGAAGTAGTGACGTAAAACACTGTGACAAGAATTGTATTATTGCCGAATTATCTGCACCATCAATTTTAGGGATGTGACGTTTACATATTTAAACGTGTAAACGAAAACAATTCTAATTCCGTTTACAAATTTTCCAAAACGATTAAACGAAACCTGAATTATAAAAAAGGGACCTACGTTCATGCGATGTTAGATTGAGTTAAACATAACAAATAATTAACGATATTTTCAAACCTATTTAATTTACAAAACCTTAGGAGCACAGTAGTACTTGATAACATTTAGGGTATACATACTACATAGGCCTAGTTAAGTTTTCAAAAAGGTTAAGGCTTTTTCAATGACTGCCATTGTTGACTTATGTCAATTACACCAGTCTGCAGACATAATGGGCAGGCGTTGGCTGTTGTGAACGGTTAACGTTTAAACGGTTCTTAAAATATTTGCTAAACGTTTACAAAATTAAACGCAAAGTCACATCCTTCATCAATTTCAAGCCTCCTTCCACATGTTCAGAGGGAAGTATCACCATGTTGCTAAAAAAAGGGAATTTTTATTGAAAGTTATAAACGCTAACACCTACATGTAGTGTTTTGTATTGGTCAGAAGGAAAGCCCTACAATTTGTCCTAGAATTATGGATTTATGGAATTAGTGTTTTCCCACAAGTGTTCTGACACATGCAAACAAGCAATAACAAAAACTGAATTATCAAAGTACAAATGTAGGTTAAAAATAAAACGCAAATGGTTACATACTTCAACTACAAGATACAACTACATGTACAAGCTAAATACCTGATGCTGGTCAACTGTTGAATTCATGTTTGTATCAAAACATCTGCATGGAGGAATTTTAAAAAAAATCACACCAACTTTTATCAGATAACTGGACCAATCCCCTCGATTCTGTTTGCTTGTTTGCTTGCCGCCAGAGAATCTTATAAAGTCAACAGTATTTTGCAAGGTCTTTATACAGTGGCCATTAGGCAATCGATCGGGGAATCCCGGCTTTCGACTAACTGAATCATTTCTATTTTTGGAGCCAAACTGTTGGTCTGAAAACCATCTGAAATCGTGGGAATTGTGCATTGTACAGAGGCATTGTCATGATGATTGTCATTACTTAAAAGGGTGCCCCTTTGTTAAAAGAATAACTTAATAAAACAATACTCCATTGCAATGCCAGCATCACCAGACTAAACCAAATTGCTATATCAATGCTACATTTGCATATAACATCATTAAACTGAGATAAAAAACGTAAGATAGAATGAAGAAAGTGAATTTATGCTCATTTGATTCCCTTGTGGTTTATCATTCTTATCAATCATTTTATTGAGAGAATGTGTGCATACGTGTATAAACTGAATGTACTATAAAATCAGTTCAAGGTCAGAATTTGGTCACACATGCATTTGGCAGTGTGTATGGTTACATGTACATGTTTAACTGTGGCTCAAAAGCATTATCACCGCACTACACAAATACAGTACTACTAAAGAGCTGCATTAAACAAATATGATACCTCTTACAATCTGTAAGCCCTGACTTATTCCAGCGTTGTAGACCGGTCTCGAGACCACTTTTTGCTGGTCTCGGTCTCGGGAGCTGTGGTCTTTGTCTTGGTCTCGGTCTCGGTCCCCTTTGGTCTCGATATTTTGGCTGGTCTTGAGTGGAGACCAGCCAAAATGTTGACATTTGAGTCGGGCACATAAAGCAAAGAAAGTGCCAATTTGTGCAATAAGGGCCAACCATTTTCGGGGCTTGTTTAGTTTAGCCCACCCCAGTGGGTGTTAACTTAAGTATTTTTTGTTTTGTTTTTAAATAAATCAGGTGCTTCAAATTAGTGACATTTTCGACCCCAATCTTCTCTTTAATTTGGGATAGTATTTTGGAGAGAGGGTAAATTTCCCTGCCTGATTTTCCAGCAATGAATTAACACACTTTTTCCAGTTACCACTCACTGTTGCCATGAGAATGTATGATGAGACTCCATTTTCTGGCTGCTCATTTGAAGTACCCCATTATTCCTCAAAAAGCAAAATCCCAGTCAGAAAAAAAAATCATATCTGGCTACTACCTCGCAACTTTTGGGTCTATATTGTACAAGTCTATATTCCATGACGGAAACTTAAAAAAATAAATCAAAATTCTCTAGCTCCACATTTTTTGAAATCAGGTTTACAAGGAGGCCTAATGTAAAATTAAAGTTGCATTTAAATATCCGTTAGTAGTCATAGCTGAAACCAAGGGGTGGCTGGAGTTTAGGGTCCGAGTTCCGATAACAGATGAAACATCCACCTTTTGGCTTAACTATTTGCTTTTCTCAAGTTTCAACATTGCAAAAATAAGAAAAACTTGTCGTACTCCTATAGTTAGTATTTCCTAATCAGATTTACACTTTATAGTAGTTGAATTTTTTTTTTTTTTTTTTTAATACAGTAAGTGGCAACCGGCAACGGTATATGGAGTGGTTTTCAATTTTTTTAAATTGATTGTGACAATAAAACATTCTGCTGTCATGTTTTAATTTAAGGTATGAAGCATATACATGAAGATCACTCGCATGACACAAGCAGGTACAAGTGATTCCTAGCTTACAATCACTTCCTTCACATCCCCATCAATATCATCATCTCAAGGACAGACTGTTCAGCTGTAATTACGTGTCTCGTTTTTTATTTAGATTACTGTTATTTATTATCCTCGGTGTCGGTCTCGGACCATATTGGTCTCGATCTTGGTCTGCCTTGAAGGAGCTGGTCTCGGTCTTGGTCTCGAAACTTCAGGTCTCGGTCTTGGTCTTGGTCTCAGTCTCGGACTATCCGGTCTCAACTACAACACTGAGTCTCATTCTTACAAGTTCAAAAATAGCTGCCATTGAGAAGAAACTTGTCCCCCAAAACAAGAGTTTTTAATTAGTGTCATAAAATTCTAAATAGTTTAGAATGTGCTAAATTACCACCGGGCTGCAGTAGGCTACTTATTTCATGATGCTTCCTACATTCGGCAAGGATTCATTCTCACAAGTTAGAAGAACTTCTCTGGAAGAGAAAGTCCCCCACAAGTATGAAAATATTTTCAAGGTTGTGTTTGAAAGCTTTAAAGGTAGAGTAGATCATTTGGCATTTGTTTCGTTTGAAGCAACAAAAGTGCTCAAAGTCTAAAGACATGGTGCTTAACAACTATCCTGATGAAGTTTTAGCTCAGTGAATGCTGTATATTCCAAGAAAATGTTTTGTTTTGAATTACGCCCGAAATCAGCATCCCGGGACACGTTCCCATTTAGCAGAGTACGCAATGTCACGCACTGAACTGACGAATAACAACAACCGCACGCGTGCCTGTGTGCGTGGTGTCAACGCATGCGCGCGCAGCCGTTCACGGATTAGCCGAATTACAAACCAACTACAAATGGAAATTTCCAAAAATGTGTCACTTGACACATCTTTGGAAATGGCCTTTTATTTTTTTCATCAAAATTGCAGCATTTTTTGTTGAAAGGAAGCTTTTCCACAATAATTTGGTCAGTTACTTTTTGGATAGTAGCAAATGATCTACTGTACCTTTAATACCATTGGGAGAAGCCTACCTCATTTGGTAATCCTCCTCCCCAGATGCTCTGTGGATGCTCTATCTCATCAACATTGTATGCAGTACAGTGGGCGTTACTTCTGGACGTAGCCAGTGGGCGTGTCCAATGGGTGTGTCTAGTGGGCGTGTCTCATGGGGTTATCCGATAGGCGTGTCAGTTGCGCATATATATCCACTGGGGGTGTTAGTTAAATGTATCCACTGGGTGCTTTGGTTGTTGTGTCCACTGGGTGTTTCTCCTTTGGTGTCTCCACTGGGCGTGTCTGTTGAATGGGTGCTTTGGTTGGTTGTGTCCACTGGGTGTTTCTCTTTGGGTGTCTCCACTGGGCGTGTCTGTTGAATGGGTGCTTTGGTTGGTTGTGTCCACTGGGTGTTTCTCTTTGGGTGTTTCCACTGGGCGTGTCTGTTGGGTTGTGTCTGCTGGGGGTGTCTGATGAGGCAGGGTAGCCGTTTTCTGTCCTAACGGCCTGGTAATATATCTCTTACGACTGCACGGAAGGACAATCGGTTGCTGTCTCTGGTCCGAGGGACTTTAGAGATTTGGACACAATGTAGCAAACCAAGCTGCTTCAGCGATAATGTGGCAGCCTGTCTGAAAAATAAGTGGAAACACATTTTGTCTTGAATCCAGTGATTTGAATCCAGTGCATTTGTTTTGCTCAGCCGGAAATTTAATGGACATATGTGACCTGTTCTGTCAAAAGCAGACGCTTCTGGGCAGAGGTTGAAATTGAGATAAGGCAAAAAAAACGCTGTGGGGGGTGATATTTTTCGATTTTCTAATTTTTGCATATTAGTAATCTTGAACATGTCTAAAATATACAATAAAAGTTTGAAACCCTAATTTGAACTCTTAATATAGTATTTATGATGATTTGTCGAGGTATATCAGTTAAAGAATTGTCTGTTTTGTGACGTTTGTGGCCATTTTCTCCGTTTCCTACTTTTCGACACAATGAACTTCAAAATAGCATAACTTTGCCCAGGAATTACAGTTTTCAAAAATTAAACCATCTATTAAACGGAAAATATAAATATTTTAAGGATATGCGAAAATCTCATTTTCGACCTTATGCCCAGAAAAGTCTGATTTTGACAGAACAGGTCACATATGACTTCTTGATTCGTTGAGTTGATGCAGGGTTGAGCTAGGACAGTATTGTTCTGGTTCTGCTCCGCAGGAACATTTCGGTACCGGTAGCACTTTCATAAGCTGCACGTTGTGCATCCGGCATGCTCAGATACAATGGAACCGAAATAGCTAGGGAGGTTGACGTTTCCTGTTATTTTACCGAATGTTATTAACTTCAGGATAGGGTACTGTCCAGTTGGGTTGCGAACTTATTCGTGCATACTTGTATACATGCGTATTATCAGGCTTTTGTTTATTTTAGATAATTTGAGGATCTGGTGCTCAGATTTGATTGGCTTTGATGGATTTGATTTGATATGTGCATTATTTCGCCGTTTCAAAGCCATTTTCCTAAAGCTTTTGCGTTTGATGTAAGGATACAAAAGGAAGCAAACATCATCATTACAATAAAAACACACAAGTTAAGAGTTGTATACATACATGTGCATGCGTGCCCTGAAACGCACTGATCACCGTGTTATCCAGTTACATTACCGGTTTTTGAAAATGACTTGTGTCACAGAAATCGTCTGTTCTCCAGCGGGTACACGCATATCATTCATGAGCTGCAGACAAACATGGCAGTCCCACATGACTGCGCAAACACAGTGAATTCGGATTGGTGGCCTTTTCCGTGCACTTTGGATTTTGGAATTGATTTGGATTGATATAAACATCATAGCAGCTTTATAAAAGCTGATAAGATTGCAGGCCCAAAATAGATGAGCCTCTTGAGTAATCTTGTTGTTGCATTTTCCCCCCTTTCTTTTTCTACATTACTCAAGAATAGTTGCATGTTTTATTCGCTACCCCCATTTGGGGCACTTTTAAAACTCTGATTAACTTCAAACTTCACACAAGCATCGACCATTTACTGGGATGGTTTTCTTGTCAATGAAATCATAATGACATCATCAAGGGGTCACTTTACCAAACGGGTGCATTTTCAATGTGCAGTTTTTTTGGGGGGGGGGTAAAAGTCTGACTAAAACTTTGTGTTTACACAGAAAAGTTTTAATGTTTTAAATTCTGTTCAAGATACTAAGTAGATAAAAAACGTTCAAAAGTCCTTCTGTGAGAACTTTTGTGAAATGCATTAAATGCGTTGTTTAAAAAAAACCTACAAAACAAGTTTTTGTGTGTGATTAAATGAATTCTCTTTCATATGATAAAAAAGCTACCGAATGTTGATTTTAATGTGCTCTTATATAGTTTTTGGCATATGTACATGCTATTTACTATATTTATCGGGGTTTTTTTTTCAATTCAAAATAACAATTATTTCCATACTGAACAGTAACATAACAGAAAGCAAAATACAATATTGTGGAGGCACAATCCTAATAAGCCAAGGCTTGTAGTGGAGTGCCTTTAGAAGAGAAAACAAAGACATTAAATAATTAAATAATCAAATACCTAATCAATTAAGTTAAAAAAAAAAACCAAAGATAAACAAGAGGACAGAAAGGATCTGACCAGAAATAAATTCAGAAAAATGACTGGGAAAAAACTTGTAAATCTGCAAGAGAGGTGGCAACACTGGAGAACAAACCAAAGGAAAAAAAAGCTGAACAAAACAAAACACATGCTTTTTTTTTTTTTAAAAATTTATAATTTAAAGAAATAAAGAAAAAAAAACTCAAAAAAAATGTCGTATTAGAGAAAATGTAAAAAAAATGTAAAAAAATAAAAAAAAAAATAAAAAATGTCATCATGTGACGTCACTTCAGATTTTGAATACTTAACACACTCTCTCTACCCACCAACAAGGGGTCCACACCATCGGACTTACCCTTACTTTTTGTTTTAAAATTTTTGATTTGATCGCGTCATCGTGACATCATTTTTTTCAAAAAAAAAAAAAAGATATTACATAGCAAACTTAATAAAAAAAAAAGAATTGAATTTAGAAATTTGAAGACACAATCGGTTGAATAAAAGTGTTGAATTTTGTAGCAGAATAAAAAAAAATAAATTTTTAAAATCATTAAAAATCTACCGTGGACATCATACGACATTCAGATTTTTTTTTTTGTACTACTATTATATACCCCCACTAAGTTTCATGACAATTGGACATTCCCTTATATTACAATGCTACATATTGGGAGATAAGATACTTTTTGAAAGAGTTCTTAAAAGAGCCCTTGCTGCTTATTGTGGCTTATTCAAGTCTTCTTTTGTCTAAAACTGAAACAAGATTGCACCGGTCTGTGAACTGGAATGGCTCTATAAACCCAGTCCTGAGGCATGTGGCAAAATCATCAAATTTTTAATAGAGGGAATCTAGAGCTTAAGTAGTTTCACTTTTGCTGGACTGTAGGACCTCATTTTGTAATACCAGTAGTTGTTTTCATTTTGATTGACACCTGTTCACCTTGACAACAATGGATGAATAATATTGAGGGATATTAAGGGGTGTCGCAATGCTCCCCTCTCCTGAAAACTCGCACACACACACACAAAACCGCACAATTCCAGAGATTCTCTGAATCAAAGGAAAATAACAGGAAGTGTTTCCTATAAAGTTGAGTCACTCTGTACGATAGTGACGTCAACAGCTGACATAAAAAAAGTAACCAAAAAAACAAAAAAGCCGCGTCGCAGCACCACTTTGAGGCAAGCTCCATACCAGAAACTGGAGACTTATTTTTTTGGCCTAACTGAATGCTTTGATATATTCTGTTGTCATAACAAACAGGCCATAAAAAAAATCGTCAGCCTTTCAAGGCCTTCGGTGATTCCCATTACGAGACTGATTGAAGCAATATCGTTGTTTCATTAAGAAAAATTTCCCACCATTTGATTACAAAATCAACACATGTACTCATGCATACAGGCGGTTGTACCTTTAATAGTGAAAAAGTGTTAAGCTTCTCCCCTCGCTTTTCAACAAAAAGGGGAACAATGCAAAAATTACCCACTGCAACCTGTCTTCCAGATACAGGTTGAGTAAAAAAAAACTAAAAAAAACGTTGGGACCATTGTTTTATTGAAGTTCTGCATGTAGCACTTTCAAAATCTAGGATATAAAAGCCCAATTCATAAGCTTTCTCAAATCACTCATGTACTTTCAAGTTACGGAATTTTAAACATAACCACCATTTTAAAGTTCTGTCCACGGATTACAAAAAAGGTCTGTGTTCTTTCAGTTAAACGAATACACTTCTCACACATCCCTGTGTGGTTTTTTTTCGTTTTGCTGAAAGAACACTTACCTTTTTGTGATCTATGGTTGTGTTTAAAATTTTGTAACTTGAAAATTACATGAATGACTTGAATGATTCTTGTACTAAAAGAAAGCTTATGAATTGGGCTTTTTTCATATCCTAGATAAGTGCTACATGTGCAACTTCACTAAAAACGATAGTCCCGACATTTGGGCTTCGTTTTGTTTTTGTTTTTGGTTTTTGACTCACCCTGTAGAAACAATTTTCTGCGCCCGGCCAATCAGTTGGAAAAAATGCAGAAATTGAATCTTATTTGCAGCCTCTCCCCACTCTTTTTTTTTTGGGGGGGGGGGGTGTCAACTTCTATTCTCATTTTCTTGGCCAGTGCCCCTAACCTATCATCATTCAAACTGTTATGCACCAATGGAACTATGAAATACACATGTAGCCAACACACATTTGTTCAATTTGTTGTGATTTTGGCTGATTTGCTTGATTCATAACACGTCCGATGGTGTGAAAAAGAACTGCCCATCAAAAAGACCTCACGCAGTGATCATAAAAGGCCCGAGGTAAAAACCTGTCAAATTTTGTTCCAATCAACCCTATCTATTCAAATCTGCAGCCACAATAGAATTTTATAGCTATATGGCTGCTGTCTTACCACCAGGATTTTCATTCACGGCAAGGGCAACTTTTTTTTTTCAAATGGTGGCTTTTGACAAACTTGAGGGGGAGAAAACTTTTCTGTAACACGTCCCTTTTTATTTCTGTGGTTCTCATATTTGTTTACCTCTAAAGTTGGGGCAAAAGTGAAAAATCTGAAGAAAAAAATTGCTGTTGCACCTGTCTAGATGTCTAAATTAAATGATGCCAAGTGCGTATTGTCTCTAGTTTTATTTATTGCAATGAGTTAATCATGAGTGTATTTCACTGAACATAATAACAAAGACATCTGTGGCAAGATGTAGTTGACTTAACATCATCTGCATCACACAGCTCACTAACGTTTTTTGGGCTGTAGTGGCAACTATGACATTATGCCCCCTGTAAAGGTATGGTAAATTTAGAGACCCCTAATAGTAACACAGAAAAAGAGTTAAAAAAGCAATATATTTCATTTAAAATAGTGCAGGGCCCGTCGAAAAATGTATGTAGCACAAAAAAAATGCCTGGAAAGCCAATTTCATAAGCTACTTTTAGATGAAAAAAAATATGACATTGCTCAATCCATTTAAAGAATATCATCATTTCAACACAATTACCCTAAAACAACTTTTCGTCCAAAAATGCGATTTCAAGAATTATCACGATTGTCTTCAAACATCACCAGCCATAAAACCTCAGTTTCAAGGTTAAAGATATCCAGCAAAGGCCTTTTGAAGGCCCGTCTTTTAAAAAATGTGGATTTTATAAATCGTATTGTTTGCCTCAGCAGGGTTTTTATGGTAAAGATATTGTGTACTACAGTACAGTTGTTGAAACAAGTATTCTGTAACATTTTCTTTGTTGTTCCAAACAGTCAGATCACACAATAAATTGCTTTTTTTATGCAACAGGTTTTAGGGTCATTGCATTTAAATGGTGATATTCTTTGAACGGATTGAGCAATTTCAGTTAATTTGTTCACCTTAAAGTAGTTTCTGAAACTGGCTTTCCAGTCATTATTATTTTTTGGTGCTACACATTTTCTTTAAATATGTAATTTAATATGGGGGCATGGGTTCCGTTTTTTTTACTCACCCTGTACCGGTATGTATGATGAGATGCAACACCCTTGCGTTTCCTGAGATTGCACCGAGTGCTATATGCCATGCTTCACGTACAAATCTAGTCATACTTTTGCATAGTTTTTCAAATAACACTGGCTACTTCAAATGACTGTATGAGATTTGTAACCAGTATTTTTTGTTTCATCATTGTGAATTTTTTGTTAGTTGGGGTGATCGAGTCCATTACAGGTTGACGCTGACAGTAATAGAAAAGGTTGTTGTTGTTTTTTTCTTGGTCTGGAGCCCAAAATAGCATCAGTTTGAAGGGAGAACCAAAGAAATAATAAGAGATGCCCTATAAAGAGCAGGGCAAGTGAAGGGTAAATCACTCCCCTTGGGCTGATATTTATAGACAGCTTACTGTCCAAACAAACTTCACAGTTCAACACTTTGTTGAGGTAACACAAAGAAAAAAGTGACGCCCATTTTCAGGTCAATCCTTTGACACTAAAGCGCGTGTAAAGGTAACAAAACAGAAATAATTTGATATATTATCCAGGCATGTCACTGTAGGAATAATCCATTATGAGGACACAACCGAGTCAAAGAATTCACAGAGAGTCTCTGAAAATTCAGTCATGTGAAGAGGCTGAACTATTCAAGCTCCATAGAAAGGCAATTTTCAGATCCAACGAACCAATGAGGAAAATCTGAATTTGTTCCAAGCCCGTATTAAACACTACTGAAAGTTACTCAAAACAGATCAGTCAGATTTCTAAAAGATCTGTTATGTTTTAACAAAATGGGGAAAAGCCGCCTTTGTTTGCCCGGAAAAAAAAAACCTACCAAACTGTTCAGGAAATCCTGAATTTTGAAATTTAATATTTGTGGTAAACCTGATATCCCACTTCAGGAAACTGAATTGGTCTCAACGAAACATAAAGTACAGGTGCATTCACATCTGTAAAAATGGTTGCTACCCATATGAATATATTTAAACCAATATCCATATGAATATATTTAAATCCAACAATCTCATAAAAAAGTCCAAATTATTAAAGAAAAAAACTTTGAGTTAGTGTCTCAAAAATTAAAAGGCTGTTTCTGGTTGATCTTCCCCAAGGGTGGATTTAGAGTGGCGCACAGCTATCGCTGCATCCCACAGCTTTTATTGATGCTGACCAATTTTTGTTATCCAAAAATTACAACTTTTTTGTTTCTTCAAGTCTTGGATTCTGGAATTTTTCACGGCCCCGATCACATTGCAAAGGACTTTGCACTGCGTACTCAGATTTACCAACCATCCAACTTGGAATTGGCGCTCAAACATTGTTCCCGCAATTTTTGAAAATCGTGGATCCCCCATGCAAATAAATATTTTATCACAAGGTAGCACAGTTAAATGAGACTTTTACACGTGTAAGCTTGCATGGTGGACATCAGTTTTGTAGTGCTTCTACTACTACATGTACTACTGCTGCACTTGACCATCAGTGAGTCGTAGTGACCTCCAACCTCCCTGGTCAAGGGCAAGGGACCAGCACTTGTTGTAGTCGAGTACCTTTTTTTTTCGAGTACCAAGTACTGCCGAGTAATTAGGTTACCGAGTACGAGTATGATTACTTGTACTTTCGAGTACAAGAACGGGTCTCAGAGTACAACTACTTGTACTTCCGAGTACGAGTACTTGTATATCCGAGTACAAGTACGAGTACTTGTACATGTATTTCCAAATACAGCCATACGGTGAATGGTTCATTGTGCGTAATTGGCCCAGGCCCAGTCAGACCGATATAAGACCCACTCAGGGCTAGCTGCTAAATGTGTTTGTCCAGATGTGCACAGAGGAAAATCAGGAAACTTTGATTATCCGAGTACGAGTACTTTGATGATCGAGTACAATTTTGACATGTCAAGTATGAGTACTTTGCTACCCGAGTACGAGTACCGTCATTTCGAGTACGAGTACTTTGACATTCGAGTACGAGTACGAGTACTCTAAAAAAAACAAGTAATCGAATAATACTCAAATACGAGTGCCAAGTACAAGTACTACAACACTGGTGGACGTAACAAAGTATGGAAGGTTTGCGGTAACATCCATATGAATTTTCTTGAGTTGAGTGGTTTTGAGGAGAATCAGTTGTTTTAACTGGATGTTTCAAAAAGTGTGCTCTGTTCATCATTAGGAGACTGCTGGTCTTTTGCTTGTGTTCAGCATCAGGGGGATTATGTTAAGGAGAATACACAAGAAAGTTTGGATTCATAAAAAAAGAATCCACACAATGCGAGTGTATTCTTCGACTTAAACCATTGCGTCAACAGAAGAATGTTGCAACCTGACGCCATGTTTTTTATTCATTATCATCTCAATGAAGGCCATTCGTTGCAAAAATGATGATAAGACATGAATCTGGGACTGAGAAATGTTTCCAATTTTGTTAGGAAATATTTTAAATGACTCTCCATAGGCTTTGTACACAAGCGCGGAAGTGGCGTCAGGTTGCAACATTTTTTCCTGGCGTGTTTAGCATGTGTATCGCCACACCCATGCAACCAAGTCATTTTGTGTGTTTAGGCTCCTTACGTCAAAATGGATAGTTCAAACGACGATTTCTTTCTGACTAAAAGTAGATTTTGCAGTGACAGCGGAGAATCTGACAGTGAAGATGCATTGGTAATTTTCGGAAAGCAAATTTTCACACAGACGGTCTTATTCATACTCATTGTGGAGAACAATTATCCGATGTGTTCAAAGTGTGGATTCGTAATTCCGAATCCACACTTTACTAAAGATTCGTTGTTCCGAATCCACACTTTGTGACTAGTGTAACGTCATAGCAATGGTTTAATAGTTCGGTAGCAAACAATTGTCCCTACAGCTATGTGCTCCAAGAGCCTTTCCTGCAATGCATTTGCCATTGACTGGTGCATGACTCATACATCACAAGCGAATCTATGTGACCTGCTGACATCTTGTTCCCCTTACTCACATGTAGGCCTGTAATAGTGAAAATGTGTTTCGCAAAGAGAAAAAGAAAATGAATAAAAAAAAAATTTGCTTGGTTTTTCTCACCAAATGCAATTTATCTACTTGGCTCACTTAGTCATTATTTTAGGTTCCCAAATGTATACCTACCTGAAATTTTGTTTGCAGCTAAATTGATGATCTCAGTAGCAGCAGTTTGGCCAAAACTTTAAAAATAACGTACATTTAAAAATAGGAAAACCTCTTCCATATGCAAATTAGTTTGTGTGATATCAATTAGTTCATTAATCAATAAAACAGGTTAATTTAACATAATACCATTTAAAGGTATCCAAAAGAAAACAAGTGAGCCAAGGTGTAAAAATGACCCGGAGACAAACATTACCAAATGTTACAGAATGAAATTATTTCCTACCTACCTACCTACCTGGGAAATTTTCAGGGCGTTTCTTTACTCACAATGTCTTTTCAGCATTAGCACTTAACTTAGCCTAAATGGGGAGCTGCCAACCTAGGGCTGGACAGCTCAGTTGGTAGAGCACCGGAACGGCAATACAGAGGTCGCAGGTTCAAACCCCACTCCAGTCAATTTCTTTGTTCAACCTTAAAATAGTTCTTTAACATTTCCTGATGTTTTAAAAAGTAAACCATAAATACAAACTACGGTAAATGAAATAAAGACAACCTCCAAAACTCTGGCCTATTTTTTTTCCTTTGTTGCTCAAGCTGATGAAATCTTCTCCCTCTACATCACTTTTGTGCTCATGAATATGAAAGACTTAAAATTAAAGTAAAAGGTACATGTGGTATTTCACGAGATGTCATTGTAAATTTGTCATGCTACTTTGCATGGCTCATACGCATGAAAAGCAGTTTGAGTTTTGGGGTGACAAGATAAGAAAGGGATACCATTAGACAAGATAAGGTTAATTAGATTACTTATTTACAGCAAGACGCTTATTGAATAAAAAAAAAATCAAAAGGATCTTTAGGGGAGAGCAGATCAGATATACCTCGAAAAAGAAGATGGTCGGCTTGATTAAATGGGGGCTTGAAAGCAGCATCTTGAGTGAAGTCATGTCTCCTGCATTTACAACCTCCGATCTCGTTAAGCTGACAGCTGACAGGTGATCTGTCGTGATCTTCTCGGGGTGAGTGACTGTCATCCAACTGGCCTAAGATGCTGTCGTCTGTAATCCTGATCTTCCACTCAGAAATCAGTTCTTGTGCTTCTTGGATGTCAACAATTGCAGATCGGGCGTCGTTCTTTGAAATGATTGCAATTGTGATTCTTTCCAGGCATGCCAGGATGATATCTAGCTGTCCACGAAACTCAAACTGAGCTATGTTCCTGGGTTTAGTCAGCTGTTTGGCTTCAAGCTTATGTTTAGCTCCTTCAAAGAAGAGACATCTTGAGGTTTCAAGGTATCTTTGAATTTTTCATCGAAGTAGCCTTTGAATTTTTCGAACAATGATGCAGGATCGAAATTGCGTTCGTCTCGACTCAACATATCAAAGAGGAACTACCAGATGGAAATTGGCAAAGGCAAGTATGGACAACTGACAAAGACGCTTAGCGGGTGCAGCGATGTGGAATAGGATGTGGAATAGGACTTACCGGTATATAATAGTGTCACACTTCATTAATTAGGAAGGTCATCTGACTGTAAGGCGGGAGAAGCGATGGACCGTGTCGAACAGGGGCAATACCGGTACATGTATAGTCAAGGGAGCGCTCGGCCCAGGAGGTTTAAAGGAGCAAACTTGTCACGCAAACAACAAAACTATATTTTAACTTTGTCGACCCTTTGTTTTATAGAAAGAGATCATCAATTTGTTTTATAGACAGAAAATGGCAACCACAAAAAAGGGAGGAAAAAGAAATAAAACAATTTAATAAACTCTAACTTACTTATCTATCCAATGTGGAGTAACATCTTGGCATTTTGCCAATCCAAGCTCCCACAAGTTAAATCCATAAAGTGAAAGAGTGGCACAGTCGTAAATGCCACGTGTTTAATTTGCACCACGGCACCATACATCAAACAGCCACCATGCAAGCTTTCTTTCTTCAGTAGAATTCTTCAATAGAAAGAAAGAGGCGGTGCAAAACATATAATTCCAATTCCGCTCACTTGTTTATCCCGCGTTGTAATGCCAAAGCGACTTCTTTCTTGGCATATTGCCAAGCCTCTCGCTGATGCCAGTTTAAATCTAACGAAAAACTAAAAAAAGGAAACGCGATAATTTGACCACAAAAAATAGTTAAAAAATCCAATGGTAAATATACTGCAGCCTAGAGCGTAAAAGGTCTAGCCACTGAGCTATCTAAAGAATATCACATAATGTGTATTTCATTTCTATAGGCTTGGAATAACAATGTAGTTCAAGAAATCAATGAGCGCAATCTGGATAGGCAAACATTGGACCCATTCAAGTGGACGGCCTGGCACAGAAGGGAAAATCCCCAGCACAGCACCCAAAGACGAACCTTGCACCTCAGAAAAAAAAAAAAAAATTAAACAAGATACCTCGATCTGCTTGTGTAGTGGGCTGCCTGTTCAGGGTTCTTATTTGCACAGTTCAAGAGTTGCGTAAGGCAAGTGTCGAATATGGACTTGAGTATTGCAAGCAAATATGAGGGGGGGGGGGTATACGATTGCCGTCTGCGGCCAGTTTTACTACCAAAAAAAAATTCCATTTGAGTTGTAAATGTTTGTAATCAAGTTATCATAATTTCAAGTCTGTCACACAGTCTCAATGGACCGATCCAGCGAAGCCCCGCCTCTTGATGTCCCTATACCAATCACAGTGGTGATTAATGTCTTACAAGTATGCACAAAAGTCCAACGTGCAGGCACAAGTGAGGAGTTCGTTTGCAAAGTGCAATAAACGCCATAAATGTCACCTTTTAGGATGCCACGCTCTTCTGGCTGTCCAAAGTCAGTTTTGATGGCTGTTATTTATAGTTAAACACAATTTTAGAATACAATAAGGCGAAACTTTAGTTTAGAAACGGCTGTAACACTGTGGTTCTATAAGTTTTCAAAACCGTACAACTTTTTCACTTTTGTTTCAAATGGTTTTTCAGGGTGTCACAAAAAAACAAGTAGCAGTCAATCCATAAATTTTTCACAAATACTAGCGCTCTATCTTTGCAAAACGTATCTACAGAGTCTGAAAGTGTAGTAGATATCACACACAATGGTCTTTATCCCATCTCCCTTAGACATCTCACACAGCTAATCAAGTATACCGACTTGAATTTCAAGTTGGGCCACTTGGTATCTAACGAAAGGCCGATTTTCCAAAACGCGATATACAGGGTGTCTATTTGTGGCAGTCAAACAAAAACCTTTTTCCGAGGAAACAAAATCATATTTTTTGGGGGGGTAAAACATTTACCAAAGAGATGATAGAGTGTTTCTTTACCCTTGACAGGAATTTTGTTCTGTGTGACTTGGACCTTTTGTTTAAAGGGAATATACAACATTTGCAAACATCGAAAAATAAAACTACCAAGTTTTTACGAAATACCTTACTAGGATGTTGGTAAATGATAGGCTCAAGCATTTTGTAAAATTATGGCACCTGGTGTGAAGTAATTTTCAAGAAAATGGTATTTTTGTATACATTTCCAACGGTGGTCGGCCGTTTATAATTAACCATTTTTTCAGTCCAAATTTTGTTTGCTATTGGTTACATGTTTCATGAACGGGTGCAGGCCAGCTAGACTGGTTCCCGTGCCTTACAATTTTCCATCATCTATAAATTGATCCATTTTATCTTTTGTTGAGTCAGGGAACCAGACTACTTAAACATTTTTGTTTTTCTTGGTTTTTCCAACCTTTTCGAACACAAAACTTCAAAAATGTCAGTGTAACAATATTTGATCTATATATACTAACCCCTCAAATAGTTCATTTCTGAAAATTACATCAAAAACCAATGATGTACATTCCCTTTAAAAGTTACAGCAAAGCTTGTAAAGACTGTCCAAATCTGTTCGGGCCACTTTCTTCACCTTCTTGGTGTGTGAATGTTTGTCCTTTTTCAGTCTTGCTCACAAACACGTATCAGATATTGTAACGGTAAATACGTAAAAACCAGATATCACACGCCGTCTCTGGGTTTGCTTGGATAGTCCACTATTTTCTAAAAGTAGTGATCGATTTGCACGGCAGTAAAAATAATTGTGAATGTTATTGATTGACCTGTCAATTTTATGTTTCATTCGAAAAAAATAACATCCAGTAAATGGTCATTGATCATACATAAACAAATTAAAAAGAACAGCAGAGGTGGCAGCAAGTCATTTATTGCAAGTCCAAGTCAAGTCACAAGTCATTGTTTGCAAGTCCAAGTCAAGTAACAAGTCATTAGGTCCAGTCACAAGTCAAGTCACAAGTCATTTGGTCTAAAAACAAGTCAAGTCACAAGTATCTTTGTCCAACAACACGTCAAGTTGCACATTATTTTGTCCAGCTGTAATAAGCTAAAAGAATTAACCTGGCGTGAACTTACAAGTTATTTTGAACATGCCTCCTTAATTCCCCTTTTTCAATGTGTTGCAATTACTATTCTTGTAGTTTATCACATATCTGTCGGATATTAGCCCTTTGTATACTTTAATAAATTTACTTTACATTGTAGAAATAAATGTTGAGATGACCGTGAAAAAAAGACTTCCTCACTCGATTACATGTAGTATACTAACACTTTATTGTTCAATTTTTATGTAAAACTAAACGCCTACCAATGGGTTAGGCTATCCGGTATTTTACATGCAATTGACAAAGGCCTGCTTTTTTTTTCATAAAAGGTTCCTTTCAAAGTTTGTTCAACCAATACATTAAGCAAGAGACAATTGGTCATTGAAAACTGTAGTTTGTTGTGACAGTCTTATTGAACACTTTTTAAACTAGTGGGAACTATTCATTTTACTGGATTCAGTCACTGAGGTCTATTTTCTGGAATGAAAAAGCTAATTAAAAGTATAATAGCTTAATTAAAGTGTATTGGGTCGCTCGAGTAGCGTCTGACTTGGGTTGGTAACAAGTCATTTTTTGCAATCCCAAGTCAAGTCACAAGTCATTGTTTGCAAGTCCAAGTCAAGTCACAAGTCAAAGCTGGTATTTACAAGTCAAGTCACAAGTCACAAAAATAGCGACTCGAGTCCGACTCGAGTCCAAGTCACATGACTCGAGTCAGCAACTCTGCAAAACAGTAACAAAACAAAAGGAAAAGGGGAGGAACAAGTACACTTTTCGAGGTGGTGAAATAAAAGATGTATTGTTACCGCTGATTATATGTTTGCATACACCATGACCACAATGAGATAGCCAATAAAAAGTCTCCATAAAATGCAGCAATCACTGCATATTAGACCACTCGCTACACTTCAAACAATTTTCCTTTGTGCACCCGTGGCAACTACCTATCCACCAACATCCTGTGCTTAAGCGTTTCCAGGCTAAAACAATTTTTTTTGTCAGAGACCAACATTTAATTCTTACACGCCATTTTGTTTTTGTTCCAGGAAAAACTTCTTTGTATCCCCCCTACAGAGTCTGGCCTTAAATGGGGCAGTGGGGCACTTGTGTGTGGTATTGTTGTACAAGATTAATGTGACTAGCTTGGGAAAAATCAACACAGCCCTAGGAAAGCACTTGACCCATGCCTTCAATCTCTTTACTCTAATTTTCGTTTCCTTTTTTTGGTGGCTGTTCCTAGAGAGGGTTCTTCTCGCCCCTCACGGACTGACTGATTGATTCACTGACGATCGTGAGTCAAGCATTGCTTATCCTAAGGGCCTTTCACACTGTCTACAATCTCCGGGTCCAACATGGCTTTTGCTGTAATTTTCAGAAATTAACTATTTGAGGGGTTAGTATAATAGATCAAATATTGTTTAACTGGCACGTTTGAAGTTTTGTGTTCGAAAATGCTGGAAAAATCAAGAAAAACAAAACTGTTTAAGTAGTCTGGTTCCCTGAGTCCACTAAAGATAAAATGGATCAATTTATAGATGTCGGAAAATTGTAAGGTCAGGGAATCAGTCTAGCTGGCCTGCACCCGTTCCTGAACATGTTACCAATAGCAAACAACATTTTGGACTGAAACAATTTGTAAATTACACATAGGAGCAGTAGTTGAAAAATAGTTAGGTTTTTCCAACGGTGGTCGGCCGACCACCGTTGGAAATGTTTTCCAATAAACCATTTTCTTGAAAACACTGGTCGGGAGCAAGGTTTTAGGCGGGTACAATCTCAAATCTACAGCCAGACCGTGTACACACACATGCCTTCCCGTGTTCAATGGGACCTGGTTTTTGCTTATGATCGATGGACCCATGTTGATTTCAACATGTGAAGAGGCCTCTATGGTGTTACCCTGAAGCACCAATGAATGTGCTAAATCCGGCCCATTGTGTACACATACCGGTATGTGCAGGCAAAGACTCCTGTGAAGAGCCATTGTGAATCAATAGTATACAAATATTGAATGTTTTGCATTCGAGTTGTGAGAATATTTTCATGAGTTGAAAGATTGAACGTGCTTCCATTCAATGATGCGAAGCCGAGTTGAATGGAACATTCCATCTTTCAACAAATGAAAATTTTCTCACCATTGCACGAATGCAAAACATTCATTATTTATTTTATATAACATATAACATTCAAGTAGATCTTTGTCATTCGATTTAAGGATAAAAATTTAAGAACAAACAAAACGCACAAAAACTGTATCATATCCACTACTTTTTTTCAGCTTGTTCAAGGCTCGTTCGACAACCCCCCCCCCCCCACCCCACCCCGGACGTCCCCCCTGGCTACATGCCTGGCATCTGAACCCAGTACAACATTTACTATGCACATGACACAATAAATCCACATGGTACAATTATAAACAATATAGGCACAATAATGCACATGTATGTTTAATTCTGTCTTCACGATATATTTCCTGTAACTGTATCTTTTCGAGGAGTGAAGGCATCTTACATTCATAATTAATTTTCAAAATAAAAAAATTGCATGTGAAAATTAAATGTATGTCTCTCAAAACCTATATTAGCTTGGAACATTAAAGGGAAAATACAACATTTGCAAACATCAAAATATAAAAATACCAAATCATTTTGAAATACCTTACTGGACTGTTAGTGAATGACAGTGTAAAGCATCCTGTAAAATCATGGCACCTGGTATACTGTCATTTTCAAGAAAAGTGGTATTTTTGTATCAATTTCCAGCGTTGGAAAACACTGGCTTTTTTTCAAATACTGGCCCCAATTGACCATCGCACTTGTTTGCAATCGATTACACACCTATGAACGGGTACAAGCCAGCTAGACTGGTTCCCTGACCTTACAATTCCCCATTGTATGTAAACTGCTCTGTTTCTTCTTATATGGAGTCAGGGAACCAGACTACAGGAAAATGATTGTTTTTCTTGGTTTTTATAGCATTTTCGAACCCAAAACCTCAAAAAAGTCAGTGTAACTATATTTGCTATATATTTCCAACCCCCCAATTCCATCCATTTCTGAAAATTACAGCAAAAGCAAATGATGTATATTCCCTTTAAGCAAGGCATGTTGATTGGCAGGTTCCAAATCTTCTTATACTTAAAAAAAAAAAACCTTAACCACTGATGGGCTTTGGAATATTTTATCTTGCTAGCTCGCATTCACTATCTCTATAATAAATACCTTATTAAGTGGGGTAATAAATGGTCAGCTAGCTTTGAGTGAACTTTATCAAATATACATGTACTATCTTGTTCAGCCCGTGATTTGCAAACAGTAGTTAACATCTGTCTGTTTTTGCATAAAACCAGTTGTAACAATATCAAGTAGCTGTTGTAGCTTTGTGTAACAATCCCAATTAAAAAAAGTTGTTCTCTACCGTTGCATCTATTCAAGTTTTATGAATCATTTTAAGGGGGAAATGTATAACTGTTTTTTTCTCCTAAAAAGTTGTGCGTTGTTTACTTGTCTGTAAAACATCTCAATATTACACAGCAATTTTTTTTCATTCGATAAGACATAAAAAGGATATTTCACTAAAATGCATACATTGTTATTTAATAATGGACTTATTCCTCCATCCCATTACAGGCAGAATTTATGTAATTTGATCGGTCAGCGTTCCAGCAATCCAGCCAGCCAGCCAGATGGGGAGAAAGCCAGCTAGCCCGCCAGCCAGCCTGCCTGCCTACCTGCCTGCCAGCTAGCAGGGGAGGGAGCCAGCCAGCCAGCCAACCTGCCGGGGAGCCAGCAAGCCAACCATCCGGGGAGTCAGCCAGCCAGCAAAAAGGCCAGCCAGCCAGCCAGCCAGCCAGCCAGCCTGCTGGCAAGCTAGCCAACCAGCCAACCAGCGGGCAAGCCAGCCAGCATGCAAGCAAACCAGCCAACCAGCATGACCAGTGGGCAAGCCGGCAAGCCACCTGCCAGCCGGCTAGCCATCCAGCCAGCCGGCTAGCCATCCAGCCAGAAGGCTAGCCATCCAGCCAGACGGCTAGCCAGCCAGCCAGACAGCTAGCCAGCCAGACAGCTAACCAACTAGCGTGATCAGTGGGCAAGCAAGCAAGCCAACAAACCAGCCATCCAGCCAGTCAGCAAGCTTATTTGTCAATAGGTGGCAACAGACAGACTAGCTAGCCTTGCAGCTGTGCACCCAGATATTTCGTATCTGTACATTCACTGAACATACCAATAGACTCTTTGCATTTCAGCCATCTTTGAGGTGAAGGGTTTTGTTTTTTACAGGGATACCCATGCATAGCTCTTTTTGTGCATGAAATGTAACTGAATGCAATTAACAAGACACCTCAAAGCTGGCTTGTGAATGTAACGGATCCATCCAACAAGGTATGCTCTTCTGTGACTCTAGCTGCAGTGAAGAGCGCCCTCAGTGGTGAGAAAGCTGTAGTGTTTGTTATGGGCTCCATACACAAACAAGAGAGGGCGCTTTTTGTTTTCCACTTTCGAGAATCCTGTGGACACGACGTACATGTTCCTTGTGCTCGTACTGGTTCGCGCTCATAAGTACGCACGACTTTTTTCTGAATGTGCACAAAGCCATAGCGTCTTTGCTTGAGCGTCAGGTGTTGTCGGCAATGCATTCGAATGTCTGTCATAGTGCAGTGGTCTCCCCCAGCTCTCCCTTTCTTACCATTGAGGGGGTAGTTGTACACCGAGCCCATACCAAAGTTGAAGGCAACGGTTTGGAAATTTCATTATACTCACACAAATTGCGCACGAGGTGATTCTGTTTGTTTAAATTTGTACAATGAAGCATGAGTGTAAATTGTCTCAAAGTGTTCACCAATTTTATATTTTAACACCCCCCCCCTCAAAAACAAGCCAAAACAAGGCAGAAACGTTTAGAAACTATTCAAATACTATAACATTTTCAGAGCTTAGCCGTTTTATTAGAATTGAAAAAAATGTTATTAACTTCTCTAGCAAACCTAATGTATATACACGCATGTTATTCACAAACCCATAGTCTTCATTTGTACCATAGCAGTTATGGTGTCATTACAGAAATATTCTGTCTACTTAAATAATACCACATCAGAGGTAACAGTTCAATTAGTTTTTTAACAGTTAAATTAGTTTTTTAATAAGTGTGAAAATAATATTGACGGGTTACATTTTTAGATTAAAGCTGTTAATAAAATTACCTTCTTTTTTTGTTTTGCTTAATTTTCTTAAGATTAACATTATTCCTCTGTTGTAAGGCTTTAGTTTAAGACTTATAGATCTAGCTGTGCCATATCTAACAGAGTGGTTGTTGCTGCAGAAGCCCATGCAACTATTCTACTCATCAACAATGCTCAATTCTGAACATTATTTTTAATTAACCAATCCAATTAAAGGTAATCTCTCAAAATGAGTGCAATTTGAATTATTTGAAAACAAAATCAACCTTCTCCAATATAAAACCAGAAGGTGCTCAGGATATTCCAATTATAAACCAATAATATAAATTAGTTTTAAAAGTAGAGCAATCGAAGAAAGAAAATTACATTACAAAAAAAATAAGACGACGACCAAAAATCCTACTACTTATTTCTTTACCTTTTCTTGATATAGAGTGGACAAATGTTCTTTCAACATTAAAATACAAATTGTTGAGACTGACGGTGGGCTTAGGGGTTTGTAAATACGAGTACAGATTTAAATGTTACAGGTTTTCCGTTGAAGCCAGCACTGCTGATACCAACGGTATCAAACAGCAGCAACTTTCTGTTAGATTTTATTGATTTGAGCTGTGAAAAACAACCAGATCGGCCGATGGACTCAGCAGGCGTTTACATTTTAATATCTGGGCCCAAATGTATAATGCTGCTAAGCACACAATTTCTGCTAACAGAGCCTCCGTCTATTTCATGGAGATTGGAATAACAAGTAAGCACAAAAAAAGCACACGTAACCCCAGAGGAAATGCTGCTTAAATTTGGTGACAGAACAATAGAAATCTCCATGCATGCGCAACAGTAAGCGCAACAGTAAGCACATCCACGTGGAAATAGTGCTTATAATTATAAGGTTAGCACAATTTCTGCTATAGTTTGCACAACTTTTCTGCTAACTGTTAAACAGAGCCATGCAATTGGGCCGAGTTGGAACTTTTTGCATCAGGCAGGGCCCCGACAAATTACTTGCAGCCGGGTTAGAGTTGATTATCTAAATAAAAATAACCTTACAGCTGTGATGCCCCTTGGCAAAACTAGGCAGTTAACATAATCATTAAATTAACATTGAACTGAAACCCACACATTTTAAGAACTCGTCTATAATGTCAAAAACGTCATATTTTGTTGCTTTATTCTTCATTATTTAGCAGTGAATTAGCTGGGAAGTGCCTGGTTTTGGCATGTTCTGTCACAAATAATCTGCGAACGATTGTCAGTTTTACAGCACAAAATGGATTATATCACAGGGCTGCCTATCAGGGAAATCTTTTAGCTTAAAAATATCTTCTTTTATACAACGCTTGAATACATCCCCGTCATCTGATTGGTGAGTCATTGATCACTTGTCATTGAATTATTCGTCCCAACCCATGGCCCGGCTGCACAGCAAAAATGAAAGTTCCATTCCACAGTAAATAGAAGTTCTATTACATGGTCACGCTATTGGTGGCGCTTTAACACGGCTCTGATGACGAGGCTTTATTCAAGCGTTGTATGAAACAAAATAATAATGAATGTTTCACATTTGTGCAGTGGAAAGAATAATTTCACTCGGTGGCAGATGGAATGTTCCATTCTACTCGGCTTTGCCCATCTGTCACCTCATGAAATTATTCTTACCATTGCACTCATAAACGTTTATTCATTTAACTTGCTACTAAACGGCTCTATTTAAATTGGGTCCTGCTTGTCACAGATTAGCACTATTACCCGTGGGAACTAAAACGTAAAACTTGGTCTGCGCAAACATCTGGTATGAATAGTGAAATGGCTCACGACTTTCTGCACACATGGTGCAAGCCAACTTCTTTTATTCCAGTGAAATGAAAGGAGAAAGTGGCTAGCACAATGTTAACCCCACCATAGCACAGATATGGTATCGACCGCAGTAAGCAACTCTGTCGAAATCACTGATGAGACTGTCTAGCTATCTTTCTTGTTGTTTTCCTCCTCCACAGTTTGCTGAAAACAAAAAGAGGAACAGAAAAAGGAAAGATGCAAGATTTATATTTAGCAAGCTCCCAAGTCCCTCAACATCATGTGCCGTGTTCAAAATCACTTAAAACTAAACTTAAAAGTTCTTCGTACAAGTGTACATGAGTGCAAAGGTCTGCCCTCTAGTTAAGGACATGATTGGTATGCAAGCCAGGAATGATGTTCAAGTGTCAGTCTTATCTTTGAATAAATGCAGAGCTTCTTCTGGACAAAGTGAATGATTCTACCCACAACTTGTCCGGAACTCGTCCCGATATGAATTGAGACGGGCCCTAAGCTACACTAGTCAACCAATAGTCCTCGCTCCTTGCCCCTTGATCTGCTCCTACCTGCAGCTTGGCATGTTCCTTGAGGAGGCGGTCGTACTCCATATTGACTCCCTCGGCCTGCTTCTTGATGGATGTCAGGTCTGTCTTGGCCTGCTGTAGCTCCTTCTTGGCCACTTCCAACTCCTCCTTGCATTTTATCAACTCCTCGTTGGTCTTGTTGTCTGGAATCTCATCCACCGAGGAACCATCTCCCTGTGAAAACCAAGTCAGCAAAGGTTTACACTTTTTCTGTGTCTCACAAGACGCTGCACAGGTAACTGCTGCCAGGCAATCTCCAAGAAGAAAAACTGATGCGAACACATTAATGTCTTATAAATTTTCTGAAAAATGTGCATAAACTATCGGTGGATCCCTTTGTCTTGTTAAGAATTTGACCGCCTCCATATTGCCAGGAAAATTTACATTGTGAGACTTCGCCCGAGCCTTCTAGATCTTTCAAAGTCTACCAAGAGCGTTCTGGAGGATTTTGCAGGATTGAAGTTGAGAAGGAAAGTGCCTAGCTACCAATACTTTGCATGGGACTAGACTTGATCCCCTTCAGCCGACATGCAACGAATCAACTTCTGAAACCCTAATCATTCCATGTCCTTGAAGGCATAAAGGATTATTTGCATTAATAGAATAAAATAGAATAGAATTTTATTGTCATTTGTATATAAAAAACATACATTGAAATTCATTATGGCGTTGCGAGCTGTTATTCCCAGAAGTAATCAACCATATTATTTTCAAAAATCTTACATGGATTCAAGATCGTACCGGTATACTAACTAAACACCCTGTGAAATTATTCCATCAAGAAATGTAGAAATTAAGAAATGTAGGTGATTTCCAACGATCAGTCAACCGAAGGCAAATCATTTGAATTAATCATTTATATTAATCATTTGCATTAATCCAAGAAGTAATCAACCAAATTATTTTCAAAAATCTTACTTGGATTCAAGATCGTACCGGTATACTAACTAAACACCCTGTGAAATTATTCCATCAAGAAATGTAGAAATTAAGAAATGTAGGTCATTTCCAACGATCAGTCAACTGAAGGCAAATCATTTACATTAATCATTTGCATTAATCTAAGAAGTAATCAACCAAATTATTTTCAAAAATCTTACTTGGATTCAAGATCGTACCAGTATACTAACTAAACACCCTGTGAAATTTTTCAATAAATGTGGATTATTTCCAACGATCTGTCAACTGACTGATTTTTGGAAATAAAGAGTACTATTGACAAAATCAGGTTTCGTGCTCAAAAAGTTGTGCATGGTTTTTCACTGTTTTCTCAAAGTGTAATATCCACTGAGCTGAAACTTCAACAGGCTTGGTTTTGAACATTCTTCTTTGGATTCTAAGTGGTGTTATTATTGGAAACAAACAAAATGCATGAAAAGCAAATATCCTATATCCATGTAAATGTCCCAACAGTTTGGAAGATTATGTAAGGAAGAGTCCAGCCACTATTATATAACTGACATACAGATCCTTGTCATTTGATAGGTGGAACTCACATCACGTGACCTTCATTATTGCTCCCATTCACGCCGGGGCTCAAAAAGTCCCATTTGCCCACGGGGAATGGGACATACTATTCAACAGTTAGGATCATCCTTGTTCCATGACGAGGTATTTGTGTGCAAATGCATGCTGGTGTGCGCGTTGAGCATAGCGCGTATTGTTCCCAAGAGCCAGTGGCTACAGAGTTGGGTTCAAACATTTCGTAAAGGTGTGGTTTGGAAGAGAGAAATACACTTCTCACCGATACTGTATTGAAATAGAAGTTCATTTTAACGGTAAATCAAATGACAAGGATCTATATGTCAGTTATATCAAACAAATATTGAGTGGCTTTAAATTGTGAAATGGGAGGAATATTATCGTTTGGTAAAATCTGGACTGTCCAAATTTTACCTTGCGATAATATTCCTCCCATTCCACTCAGAGCCACTCAATATTTGTATATACGTCTAGCTTGATATCCTTTGTAAAATTAAAGTATGAAGTAAATATGCCGCTGGCTTCCTGTACACTTGTGGATGTCAGAGGATACAGAAATGTTCTTTTGGACATTAGTGTAAAATGAAGAAGTCTCCTTGCCCTTTAATCAACTCATCTTTACTGACCTTTTGGGCCTCTTTGAGTTCTTTCAGTTCCCCCATGAGTTTCTGGGCGTGGTCCGATGCCCCCTGGGCCTGCTTGATGGACGCCTCGTTGGAGGCCTGTAGTCTGGCTTCGGTTGAGATCAAGGTGCAGACCCTCTGGAGCACGCTAAAGCAACAAATAGGATAAGCATGATGAAGTAAGCTTATGATAATCATAAATTTGTTTCCTTTTTTTTCTTCTTAAAGTTTACTACCTCCCCTTGGTAACAGATCAGCCAATATAATAATAGTAATAATAAAGGAGACTTGTAATGCGCCATGCTTACTTTGCTGTCATCTGAGTGCAAACCTACACAAATTAACCAAGGCGATACATCTTTTTGAAAGAGAGTTCATTCTTGAATGTGAGGTAGGAAGACTCCTTTCTCAGGCTGATTGGCAGTGAATTCCACAGGGAAGGGCCGGACCGGGAGAAAGATCGGTCTCCCCAGGAATGATGTGAGCGGGGTACTCGAAGAGGATTGGTGTTGGAGGAACAAAGGCGTCGGTGTGGATCATGGCGTTGTAGCAGCTCTTGGAGGTAGGTGGGTGATGTGCCATGGAGCGAACTGAAGACTAGGACCCAGATCTTGAAGAGAATTCGCTGATGTACAGGAAGCCAGTGAAGTGCATGGCGGACAGGAGAGATGTGCGCATATGAAGTAAGGGAATTACATAAGGGGAATGTAACATTTAAAGGATCATTGAGAGTGACTCACAGCCAGAGGAAGAGGGCAAACCCGGCGATGTAGAGGTTCCTCTGGGATCGGAACAGCTTCATGTTGAGCTGCGTCTCCGCCCCTGGAACGGAAATGTCAATCTCATCCCATGCTGCCGAGTATTTCCGCACATCTCGGATGGCATCTGAAAACAGGATAACCAAAAAACAGAATAACACTCAGCGGTCATCGACTCATTGCCATAGCAACTAGCTCACTCTTTTGGTTTCATGTCTGACGTCTGCCTGTAACGCAACTGTTTAAAACATCAATTTCAAACTCACCAAAGAACAGCAGGGCCAGGATGCCGATAAACACATTGAAGTAGATGTAAGAAAATGCGTTGATTGTCTTCAGGATGGAAGAGTTGAATATCTTCTGCCACCTAAAAAATGAACAAACAAAAAGACACTTACAAACGTGAAATTATTTTAATCCCAAAGCTTGGTAATCGAGTGGCAAGATGTCTGTGCTAGTAAGCATGAGGTCGTGGGTTCGAGTCCCAACTGAGCAATGTGTGAAATATTCTCTCGCCGATGTTATATGGGTGAAGGGCAGGAGCCAATATTTGACACTGCTGGACTGGACTTTATGCCCAAAGAAAGTCTCCTAGTTTCTGTCCGCCGGAGGAAGCTGTACTAATTTGGGTATCTGGCCAGAGGAAGTGCCGGGGAGTTGGGAGCAATGATCCTAGAAGGCAAAGTGGAGGGGAAAAGATCAAGGGGCCGACCCAAAGCAACATGGGAAGACAACATCAAGGACTGCACGGGACTCGGCATCCACACAGCTGTGCGACGTGCCAAAGATCGCCAATCCTGGAGACGTGCTACGAAGTTGGCTGCCACCCACCCCCTGTCAGAGGACGGCACCGGATAGGATAGGACTGGACTTTGATTTAGTGCTGGATAGCTCAGTCACCATTACTTTTGTCCCAAAGTTTTATGTCCTGTCCTCCTCTTTGCCGAATGGAATCTTTGGAGAACTTTTTCCAACCACAAAAGAGCGAGTTAAGATGTCAGCCTGACTATGCGATGCATGGTTTTTTTCCTGCACTTTGGGATCTTGGTTTACCAATGACTCACATGTACGGCTTGATGAAAGGCAACAAGAGAAGGAGAAGGATAGCTGCCTCTAGGTAGAGGAACCCGGCGACGAATGTCCACTGAAGAGTCATGGTTGACAGGGTGTTACCACGGTGCTTGGAATGAATGCAACTAATTCATGCAATCCTGAGTAAATAGGGAAAAAGAACAATGCTGTAATTGAAAAGTAACCGTAATTAAAAAAAAAAAAACTGAGGTTTATGAATGCATGTATTTTCTCTTCAGAAATCTGGATCAAAAGTATATTTCCTTTATTGAAAAAACACAATTTCACCAACAGTGTATTTCTTTCCGACTGGGACTGAGGCCTAACAAGGACTAAAACTGTGATTGGTCGATTCGGATGCAGTGTTTTTGAAATACAACGATGGCCGGGCGCGCATAGATCTACAAAACCTAGACACAACCGTGATTAGCAGGCTCTATTATTGCAGCAGGCATATCGTGTAACATATTGTTACAGAGCACGTGACCACAGAACTTTTTGCCCAATTTGCCTTTTTTGCGAGCGCAGTGGTGGCGCACCAAGCCAACGAGCTCAGCCACTGGCATGGTCTTTTTTCGTGTCCGGGTACCACGTGTGCCTTGACTCAAGTCTACGTGACTGGCAATCCAGCACGCGCGTGATCTTTTCAATGTTGGAATTTAGATACGCAAACATGTGCAAACGAACCTGGAAATTTCACGAAAAATAGACGTCTGAGAAAAGCCGGACTTCTTTTCCATCGCTATACAGAGGGTGAGTGTGCTTCTAAAGCGTAAACAAGCTACAAAGTCAGTCAAAATGTAAAAATCTAAATTTGACAAAGGTCTACATTTTCGAGTACATGTTCCAAGTGTGACCTTTATTTACGTAGTAAATTTGCAACATTTATGGGGCTACATTTAGAAAAATGTTGCAACATGACGCCACTTTTTCTTCATGTCATCTCCATGAAGGTCAGTCATTGCAGAAATGATAAGAATTAAGACATGAATCTGGGAGTGGGACTAAGAAACATTTCCAATTTTGTTAGGAAATACTTTTAAAAAAATTCTTGAGTCTCCACAGACTTTGTACACAACTGCTGAAGTGGCATCAGGTTGCAACATTATCCCATTCCTAGGCCTACATTCGAAAAGAATGTTGCAACCTGATGCTGCTTTTTTCTTCATACATGTATTATCATCTAAATGAAGGTTGGTCATTGCAGAAATGATGATAAGCTAGCTTGAGTACTCCAGCTCTAACATCTAATGCTTATCGCATTAGAGCTGGAGTTACTCAAGCTAATGATAAGCCATGAATCTGGGATTGAGAAACATTTCTAATTTTGTTAGGAAATACTTAAAAATTTTCTTGACTCTCCATAGACTTTGTACACAACCGCCGAAGTAGCGTCAGGTTGCAACATTCTTTCCCTACATTCTTTCTAGCTGGAGTTACCCAGCCCTGAGTTTTATCATTGGGTTGTCATCTAGGGCTGGAGCACATTTTTCTCGAAAACGATAGTATAGGCAAAAAAATTTGGAAAATGTTGAATTTTGTCCCCGTTTCACACTAATTGCAACTGCAACTCACCCCAAACTTGCCTGGAATAACCATTACACAGGTCCTTGAAGTAAAAAACGATCCATGATGAAGATTCAGCCTACAATTGCAGTGAAAACAGGAGGAATAACCGCTAACCTGACAACCTTGCGAGCATGGCCAGGATCGCCAATGGTTTGTGCACATAAAAAAATTGTGTACGATTGAATGGCGGTCGGTTACCGGTACCAGGCTGTCAACTAGTCGTTTTTGCCGGCTGGCGATTGGCTGTTGGCGCATGACGTCGCACGGAAGCGTAACACCCGATGACTGTTTCATGCACTATCGGTTGCGGTTCCAGTACCGCAGCTGTGATGCGAGTGGTAAACTTAATATGAGTACATGAAACAGTCATCGGGTGTTACGCTCAGCGACGTCATGCGCCAACAGCCAATCGCCAGCCGGCAAAAACGACTAGTTGACAGCCTGGTACCGGTAACCGACCGCCATTCAATCGTACACAATTTTTTTTTGTGCACAAACCATTGGCGATCCTGGCCATGCTCGCAAGGTTGTCAGGTTAGCGGTTATTCCTCCTGTTTTCACTGCAATTGTAGGCTGAATCTTCATCATGGATCGTTTTTTACTTCAAGGACCTGTGTAATGGTTATTCCAGGCAAGTTTGGGGTGAGTTGCAGTTGCAATTAGTGTGAAACGGGGACAAAATTCAACATTTTCCAAATTTTTTTGCCTATACTATCGTTTTCGAGAAAAATGTGCTCCAGCCCTAGATGACAACCCAATGATAAAATTCAGGGCTGGGTAACTCCAGCTACATTCTTTCCAATTTCCAAATTAGAAAATAAGTAACTTGAAAATGCACTCGACTCTCTCTGCTCTGTACACAATCGAAGAAGTGGCATCTGGATATTACATTCTTTCCCTGGTTTTCAAAAACCACACCCATCACAATTACACAAACAAAAACAGTTACCAGACAACAGACTCTTCCTTTTCCCCGCCCCCGCGTCTTGGTAACTATGTTGAATGCCATACTCCCCCATAGAAAGTAATGTATTGCCACTGCACTGACCTGCTGACCAGCTGACTGTGTACTCCTAAAACTATGAGGCTCCGCGTGAGCGGAGCCTCATAGATCAAGAAGCCCGCAAAATTGCCTGCAGCACAAAACACTAATAAAGTACAAAAACGTCCATCAAAATGCAGCCATTTCACACAGAACCGCTGCACAGTTTGCCCCTATACTCCGTACTTTATCTCTTGACATACTCACGTATCATGTGCGGAACTAACATGGGTGGATTCTGTCGGTTTTTAGGCCAAAATGATGAAATATATGCCCTTTCCGCACTGAGCCAACCTGACACTTGAAACGTGCACGCATAATGATCGAGCGATGATTTTCGGTTCGCTCGGAGCGCGCCGCGGGGGGTACGGTACAAGCGAAATGATAGTATGTGCATGCGTACAAGTGCATGTACCGTACCCCCCGCGGCGCGCTCCGAAAATCATCGCTCGATCATATGCGTGCACGTTTCAAGTGTCAGGTTGGCTCAGTGCGGAAAGGGCATATTTTTCATTATTTTGGCCTAAAAACCGACAGAATCCACCTATGTTAGTTCCGCACAAGATACATGTACGTGAGTATGTCAAGAGATAAAGTACGGAGTATAGGGGCAAACTGTGCAGCGGTTCTGTGTGAAATGGCTGCATTTTGATGGACGTTTTTGTACTTTATTAGTGTTTTGTGCTGCAGGCAATTTTGCGGGCTTCTTGATCTATGAGGCTCCGCTCACGCGGAGCCTCATAGTTCTAGGAGTACTGACTGTGTTCATGAACAAAAATTGTCGACTCGTTTGAAATTGAAATTACCCGACTGAGATAACAGAAATTGACGTTGCGTATCTTATTGAGATTCTCTCTATCTTAAATTAACACAATGTACACACATATCATTAAATTATCGAATGCTTCATGAAGATTTTAGGAAGTTAAGTTAACTAAACCCCTTCCTTTAATCGTACGTGTCCTTACCGAAACGACCTGCAGAAATAAAGTATGACACCCTTTGCTCTTCCTATTTGATTTCATGCACAAGCAAGACTGAGGACCTGACTAAAATTGCTGTAGACTGGTACCTAATATTGTCATCCCATAAAAAATATGTTTTTTACCATTAGCGGTGGGTTGGATATATGACCAATTTTTGGGCGAGCAGTGAGGGCGCACTTTTCAAAACTGTCAAATGTTCTCGTCCATTTCTTCTGTAATGCCTGTTGCCTGCCTTGCGTTGAAAGGTTTGTTTACTAGTTTATAAATGCAATAAAGTGGCAAATTAAAAAAAGCATATGAATCGCCAAGGGAGCGAACACCCTAACAAAAGGTCACAGTCACAGTTTTGATCCAAAGTTGTGCATGATAGTGGCGATGGTTTACCGGTCAAACTTTGTGTGAAATTCACCCATTTTTGTTGCAGCGTCTAATTCGTGATAAATTGGCTATCGTTAAAGCAGTCGACAGTCTGGTTTCCTTGAAATGGGTCAAGTGGTACCCGAGTCAACTCTTAGTACTTAAGTCAACTCGTATCCCTGGCTTCAATTTGATAAATGTTTGCCCATTTTCGAAGAAAAAAAAAAGAAAAAGAAAAAATGTGACTGAAAGTACTGAAACGGACAAAATGACGGATGATGAGGAATTATTGCCGGGACTGTACACCGGGATTGGTTGATTTGGCTGTCAGTGCACGGCGACATCGTTTTTGTCGGACATGTGTGCACATGCGTCTTGCATGTTCACTGTTCATCATGTACATCGTGTGGTGATCGCCATCTTTATTTTCGTGTTGCGTTTTGTTGTTGTCATTGTCATTCTACCCCCAGTTTTCCCTCAAAAATTCAAAACCCTGCCCTTTATCTATGACAAACCTGTATGTTCTTAATGTTGCCAACTACATGTAGTTTGGTAGGTCAAATAATTAAAAAGTGGATTTTGTTCCCTTAAAAGTTATAGGAACCGGGCCCATAGATACATGATCGCCCGGTCTTCAGCTCCCACAAATATCGTCTCAAAATGTTCCTTCGTGGGATTTCAAATTGGCGGACTGGTTTTGCTCGTCGGTTATGTATGCATTTATGCGGGCACGCTTGGGCAAGGTTATGAACATTGTACAGTTCATGACATCGTGTTGTCGGGCGCGCTGCGCAGCCGGCCATACAAACTATCCATGATGGTCTATTGTTTTTGGTTGATCCCACTTGTAAAATTTGGTTGATCGTGCTGGATGATCACTAGTATATTGCCAAAGGCCTAGGATCCTACTCAATCGACCATCCCCTGCACAATCAGCTAATGTTTGCGCAGTTGACCAATGTGTGGCAAAGTGTGAGGGAGGTATCCACAAATCATTACCATTTTGAGTGAAGAAATATGTACAACTTACAGGTGCTTCCCTTTTCTTTCAGGCAGACAAGATGGCTTCAAGGGCAGTCACAGTATGTTCTTGTCGGCCACCAAGTTTATCAAAGATGCAGCAGTTATCCTTGGCTGACGTTCAGCTCGGTTCCTCCTTCAATTTTAAGTACATTGAGGTAGGTTTCAACTTATTTTTCAGAAGACAGAGAGTTTTCTACATGTATTTGGATGACAAGAGGTTTTGTACATTTTTACAAAACTTATCCTTGCATCTAAAAATTCATTTGAATAGCTTGTGACTTGACTTGAGACTGGATGACTTTTGACAGACATGTGATGGACTTGTGACAGACTTGTGATGGACTTGTGATGGACTTGTGACAGACTTGTGATGGACTTGTGATTGACTTGTGATGGCCATAGTGCCAGACTTGTGATGGACTTGTGATAGACTTATCATGGACTTGTGATTGACTTGTGATGACTTGTGACAGACATGTGATGGACTTATGATGGGCTTGTGATGGACTAGTGACAGACTTGTGATGGACTTGTGATAGACTTATTATGGATAATAATAATAATAACACGATTTATAGCACGCATTTTCGCAAGTATCAATGCGCGACTAAGGACAACTCCAGAAGGCAAGTTACAGATTATTAGGAGAGTACAGATCAGTTTTCAGTCTGCCCTTAAAGTTGTCAAGAGAACTGATGTTGCGAATGTTGTGTAACAAGGAATTCCAACATCAGGGACCAGACACTGAGAAGGCCCTGTCCCCTGCCTTTTTGAATGGGCGTGGAATACTGGAGCGGAGGCCACTACGGCTGGGTGCATAAGGTTGAGTGATCCCATTATGTACTGCGGCATTGTGTTATGAAGTGCTTTGTGCATGAAAAGTGCTGTTTTGAAGTTGATGCGTTGTCTAACTGGACTAATGGACTTGTGATAGACTTGTGATGACTTGTGATAGACTTATGATGGGCTTGTGATAGACTTGTGATGGACTTGTGATTGACTTGTGATAGGTTTGTGATGGATTTTCTTTTGAGTTCATTTGAGTGGCTTGTGACTTGACTAGGAACTGGATGACTTGTGATGGACTAGTGACAGACTTGTGATGGACTAGTGACAGACTTGTGATGGACTTGTGATAGACTTATCATGGACTTGTGATTAACTTGTGATGACTTGTGACAGACTTGTGATGGAAATATGATGGACTTATGATGGGCTTGTGATAGACTTGTGATGGACTTGTGATTGACTTGTGATAGGTTTGTGATGGACTTGTGACAGACTTATGATGGACTTATGATTGGCTTGACAACGCTGCAACTCAGTGCGCACTCCGGCCTAGGCTAAGTTTTGGCAAAATACCATCCTTTGTTAAATCCGGTGTGGTTTATTGAAATAATCTGTGAAACCTTTTCATTTTATTGTTTTCCTGGGTTGGTGTTGCAGGGAAGGATTGCTAAGATGTGGCCCCTTCATTCCGCCGGCAAGAACAAGTGGATGAAGACGATTCTTGAGGAGGGGGAGGAGCAGGCTGCCAACGATGTCCCGCCCCCAAGTAGGATTATCGTCTTCCTCATGGGAGCTTTTGCAGAGGAGTTCATTCAGTTTTCTGTTGGGGTAAGTAATATGTGTGGCTCTTGAAGCACGTAATGTGTTAAACATCTGAAAACTTTCTTGTAAAAGGTCTTGAACTGTTAGTTTACTGTGTATTTATTTTGTAGAGAGACAATGAGTATTTGACATGTTGAATGCTCTGCAGCCCATGACAACAGATCCAAAATGTAAGTCCACAAAACAATGTAAAAGGTTTTTGAAGAGCACTGCGTTAGATAGAGGATCTTTTTGAAGGATTGTGTGTGGTGTGTAGTAACTCTATGGGCAAAAGTGTACAGGCAAAACTTGAAGGGTTTGAAGCATAAAGACAAGTTGGGATCAATTTGCAGATCTGCCAACTCTCCTTGATTCTTCAGAAAGTTCCCTGAAAATAAACCAATCTTTCCACGTTCTGATGAACAAATTTGAAAATCTCCCTGATTATCGAAATTGTTCCTTGTTATGTAGAATGTTATTCTAAATATCTCCCTGATTGTTGTGCAAAATCTCCCTGGTTGCAAGATGCAAATGTTGGTAGCTCTGATTAGTTGCTGAATAGTTGAGCTGTATAATTGGGATGTGCAAAGACACCAAATTTTGATTGTTTTGTCAATTACCCAACGACCCTAACCCTCCAGGGTGTTTGGGCTAGAAACCCTGCTGAATGCAGCAACATGTAACACTTGTCAAAATGACAAGCCTGCTCAGTGTAGCAAGATCCATCAGGTCAAAAATCACAAGGCCAAACTGCCTCAGAGTCTGTGGTCACCGAATGCAGCAGGATACAACTGTGGCATTGTTCAACCATAGAGCTATATTAAATTACTAGAGCGCTAACTCCTCATTCTGCGCGCGCGGAGACGCTTTGAAGCCGTCCTGGGCGCAGACATTTTGAATTCCTGTGCGTGTTTGTAGAACATAATGAAATTAGATGGATTGAATTGTGAAAGTGTACTCTACATGCAACGCGCAAGTAGAACATACGCAAACAACTTAAGCACGTCATTGACGGTTCAAAAAAACGTGACGGCAAAAAGCATCTGCAGCGAATGCGCGCACGCCTTGCGCTGTTTGCGTAGAGCAAAATGACACGCTCATTTGCTGATCGTGCGTTTCGGTTTTGGGCGTATTGGCTTCGATAATGCTCCGGTTTGGAATACAAACGCAGATATGCAAATAGCCGTACAAAAGCCGTACAAAATTTCTAGGTCTCCATAGGTTTGTGCACAAACATGGATGCGCCCAGCAGGCATTACTTTGTACACGAAGTTAGCGCTCTAATAATTTATGATATAGCTCTATGTGTTCAACAGGACTAGCTCTCATTGTCTCAGATATGACAGTTTGTACACTGGTGTTGATGGCTCAATGCAGTAAGGTCCCACAGACTGTTACACCTGATGCACCGTGTTGCGTCTGGCAGGGTAAGGGATAATGTCTTTTGTTTGTATTTTCATTGAAGGATATGGTAATTATCAGTGAGGCGTTGATCGAGAAGTCGCCGTCTTTCGTCAAAGACTCCATCCATCCGTGTAACATCCTAGTTGAGAAGACGCGATCTAGACCTTCGGTCTGGGTGAGTGAATGCCGTTGGTGTGAATTATCCGGCACTTTGGACTAACAAAAGTTGGCGAGTTATTTTTTTGAAAAGGACAATCCTGAATCTTCCTAAACTTCAATTCTGCAGGAACTGAATTGGCACATTTTTTTGGTACTTTAGATTTAAGGGACATTAAGCCCAGTATAAAATGAACTAAAATTGACTAAACCCCATCTTTCAGAAGCCCCCATTATCTCAATTTGTACATTTGAAGGAATTGATAGGTTTTTTTAAAGGGTTTCAGTGTTGTTAAATACATATGACACATTCGGTAGTAAAGTTGACTTGAAAATGAACCATATTTTTAGGGTAAAGGCTCACCTCACGAAAACCTTCTAATGCTGCTGTAATGAAATTTGCCGTGGTTTGATGTTCATATGAAAGATTAAACTCCTTTACTTTTGAGACATATGAAGAAGAAGATTCAGAGACAAGGATTTTGTTCCTGGGTCACAATCTCCCTTTCATCAAAGAAGACCCCAAAACAATAATAAACAACTTTTCCTGGACAAGGTTGGTGATTGGTCCAGGTTTTTGACCACTTCTTTCCAATGTCCATTTTCTTTGCAGGTGATACCAGCCAAGCAAAAAAAGTCAGATGACAAAAGCAGCAAGACAAACACTGCTGCTTCATCTGCCATTACCAGACCTGCATCCACGGTCACCGCAAGCTCGTCAACCGCAGCCCAGAGACAGATTCCTGGTGCGGGACGGAATGCTTCTAATGGTAGCAATGACGGGGTGAGGTCTGATCCGGAAGTCGGTCCGTCAACTGGCGCTGCGTCGACAGTTCCATCAACAAGCAGCAGAAAGGCAGCGGGTCCAAACAGAGACACGCCGTGGAGTGATAACGCCGTCACCACCTCGGGCCACCCCATGGACGCGTGGACAATCCCCGATGTTAGCCTTTCACCCACTAAGGTCAGACCAGGGCCCAATTTTATGGCTCTGCTTACCATTAGCAGAAAAATCCCTGTAGCAGAAAGTGCTGTGTTTACAGTATAGCGTATTTCACGGTTTAGGGAGGAATCTTGGCTTCTCCGCATGCATACATCCCGTAACTAAGGATTCTGTGCTGACAGGATTAGTGCATATTTTTTTCTGCTAGGGCTGTCAGCACAGAATGGTGATCATAAGCACAGAATTTTGTGGTTGGCAGAACCATGAAATTGGGCTTAGATCCCATAGAGCTTTGGAGTTGCAAATATTGCTTAGCAAAATTTTGTGCTAAGCAAAAATTAACTGAGAACCAGTCACAAGCAATATACATTGTATGTACCCAAAAAAATTCACTAATTGTGAACCAACAGATGTCAGTGACGCCGAAAAATGCTGAGGACGTGGTCGAGGAAGTAGCACTTGTAACATCAAACGCCAGCGCAATCCAACCAATGGCAATATCTTCAGTAGCTGAAATCCTGGAAAACGTGGCAGCTTTATACACCATGATATCTGAGGTAAGTCACTATTGTCTGCTTGTCAAAACATGCAAAATTCGTTTATTAAGTAAGCCAGCCGTCTTTGGGCTGTCTTTTTTTGTTCTATGTTATTGGTTTGTTTGTATGATATTTGTTTTGAGCTTAAAGAGAAGATACAACATTTGCAAACATCAAAAAACAAAATGATCAAATTATCACAAAATACCTTACTGGATTGTTGGGAAAAGACGGTCTAAAACATCCTGTAAATCGTGGCTCCTGGTGTGCTGACATTTTCAAGAAAAGTTGTATTTTTCCAACGCTGGTTGGCCGACCAGTGTTGGAGAAAACTGCTTCTACATTTTCAATTTTAGTTATTTCGCATTTTCTTTGCAATGGATAACACACCTGTGAAGGGGTAAGCCTGCTCAACTGATTCTCTGAGCTTACAATTCCCCAAAGTCTATAAATTGCTCTGTTTCATCTTAAGTGGGGGTCAGGGAACCAGACTGCAAGAACATGGTTAGTTTTTCTTGGTTTTTCCAGCATCTGCAAGCCCAAAACGTGAAACAAGTCAGATTAACAATATTTGCTATAACATACTAATCTTCCAAATCCATTTTTGTCAGAAAATTGAAGCAAAAGCAAATGTTGTACATGCCCTTTAAATTATCATTATTTCAGACTTTAATGATGCTTGGTCAATGAATCTTGCTTGTAAGCAGCTGCACACATTTGAAATTGGAAAACGGAAAAGAAGCTTACATGTATGATTGCCACTAACGAGACTGCATGAGATCTCTTACTGAAAGGAAAATGGTCAAGGAACTTGAGAGGTGTTCAAGGAACTTCAAAGGTGTTACCATCTTCAACTTTGTACACAACCGCAGAAGTGGCGTCAGGTTGCAACATTCTCTCCAAAAACACTGTGCAAAAGAAATTCATTGAAAATAAGCCAAAACTTCTGATTATCACTGACATTATTGTTTATATCTCTACGTTGTGTTAATGTCACCATACATCAACTTTTGTAGAATAAACCTTATTTTTTTGTTTATTCAATTATTAAACTCTTTGAGTCATGCATAAAATTTGACAAAACCGTTTTCAGCCATTCCATGTAAGGGTCATCACCAAACTCAAAAATTGAAGTGAAAGGAATAAATGTTTGTCAGTTATATTTGATAAGAGGAATATTGAAACCATCTAAATCTCAAAAGATTTTTAAAAATAAATCATTTGATTTAAAGTTTCAGCCTCCTGAACATGGATGAATTTTGTGGGCAAAACGGAGGGTCAGGGGTATAAATCACAAACTGAGGAAGTAATTGAAGCTCATTCATAAGATTGTGCTTTATCTGCATACATTTGGTAGCTATTCCAGTTTATTTGATAAAACATTGAGAATTTTTCCAAATGTCTTCAGTATTTTCCCACTATTTCATCGTGAAAACACCCTCAAAATATGTCACGCGAGTCACAAAATAGGACTTTTTTTCAGATTACTTAATAACTAGAGAGGGATTCAGCTAGTGTTTGATATTTGTAAATGAAATAGTGGTGGTCTATCAATAAAAGTATGAATATTCTTATTTGCTCCTTGTAGAAAAAACTATCTTAAGAATGTCACGCGAGTCACACATGATGTATGTCACGCGAGTCACCAGGGGTGGATCCAGGAATTTTCATAGGGGGGGGGTTCATCAGCCCAAAAGTCTGAAACTGTACACGTTTTTTGTCTCTGGACACTTGGCCTCCGAAAATCAAAAACTGGGGGCAGGGGGTAGGGGTGCTGGTACCACTTTCAATCGGGCGGTGTTCAAATTCGACGATTATTAACACATTACAGAATGGTGTACCGTATTTTGAACAGGCGGACATTAGACCAGTATAATTTTTGGGGGTGTCACAGCAGGGAGGGGGTCGACTTATTTTAGGAATTTGTATGAGAATTTTGGGGGACAGAGCTGGGGTTTTTGGGTTTTACCCAAACCCCCTCTGGATCTGCGCCTGGTCACAAGCCAGGAAGGTTTCATTTACATAGTAATACAAAGAAACAATGCCATATTAAATTATAGAATTGGAATTAAGTCTTTAAAAGCATTAGTTATGTAACAAGAAATTGAATCAGTTTTTTACAAATGTATAGAGTCGAGTCTCGTTAATACAAACTCGTTCGACCTAGCTAAATTGTTTGTTACATCAGAATTTTGTACTAAGAGGAACATCAGTCCCATTCATTGTGCATATAAATGCACAGTCGGGACTAAGGTTTTATGTTTGTTATAACCAGAATTTTGTATTAACAGAGTTTGTACTAACGAGATTCAACTGTACTCTATACATTCCTAAACAACTGCATCATTAATTGCAGCTCTTACCTTTTAAGGAAACTATGACTCTACATGACCAAGAATTACAACTGTTTTCCTGAAATAATCACCCGTGGATTGATGACATCACTCCGTAAATTAAATTCCAAAACATTTTTTTTCTCTCCATGTCATTGTTAAGGATATTGTGTATAAACCAGATTTCCACCCCCAACATTTGGGTGGCACGGGTGGCTTGTGCGTAGCGCTCGTCTCTCACCAAGGTGACCACGGTTCGAATCCTGGCCGCGGATCGCATGTGAGTAGAGTTGTGCGTTGGTTCTCTCCTGTGCCACGAGGGTTTTTCTCCGGGCCCTCCGGTTTTCCTCCCTCCGGAAAAATCAAACACTTTCGATCTCAGGCTGTGCTCCGTGGTCTTATATGGGTTGATGTGGCCGGCAGCCATAGGCGCCTTTACGTGCCAGCGGCCCGACCACGTTAGCCAAGTGCCCTTCGCAATTCAGCATCCCAGCTGCAGTAAGGATGATTAGCCTCCCAAAGTATTATTTATTATTATTATTATTATTATTTGCCAAAGTAAAGGGATAAATAGCAGTTTTCACACTCTTTCATAAGGTATTCACAGGTAAATCATTTTTATTAATATAATATTATGATTTGATTTGTTATACTAAAATTACAGTTAAAATGTGAAAGTGAAAAGCTTCTGTGTCACGCGAGTCACGCATTTGTGTCACGCGAGTCACATTTTCTTCAGGCCATTTCTTACAACAAGGGATATTTGGCACAATACAACTTATGCATGTATTGGGTGAGGGTATCAAGTTCTAAGTTCAGTAAGAATATTTTTTAGAACACTGGTAGATCCATAGGAAAAGCTATTTGAATCAAGGGATGTCAAAAATCCCTTTTTCTATCCTGTCACGCGAGTCACGTCAAAGAAACTGTGATACATGAAAAAATAGCGATTTTAAAGTAATCATATAAAAACTAAACCATAAGTTGACAATGCCCTGACTCAAATACATGCTAATTTGAGTTGAATAAATGCCAGGTTAACAACAGTAATGCATTAAAACTTTACATTTTGTTCAAATGTCACGCGAGTCACCATGGAATGGCTGACTTGAATGATCTTTTTACGGAGGAAAATCTTTCATTTTGTTTTCCAGATGAGCAGAGTAAGAATGAGACGGTCGGTAGTGCCGAGTGCGTGTTCTGGAATTTCACTGTGAATGATTGGCGTGGCGATTGGTCCACACAGGGACGCAGGCATGAATCGCTACCCGATGGCATCATCAGGTGTCTGTGTGACCACCTAAACCAGCTTCGCTGTTATTGTGGTAAGCACTGAAAATACATATTTCTTTCTTGGTCAATTCAAATAATCTATAAACAGTGCCATCTTTTTATCAATGGAAATGATTGTAAATCATGAACGGGTTTTTCAAACGCACTTCCAAGGGAATGTTGATTTCATGACTTTGTGCCCACTCATCGGACAGGATTTTCACGGGAACAAGACAGCCTTTTCGTGGACTTAAGCAGCAAGCTGGGCTGTGCCGTCTCTGTGATGACTATACATAATACTACGTACCTCTATAGCAAATAAAATCGCTTAAATTGAATGCTAATCTAATTAGAGCAGTCAATTTATCAAGGCATTAGTCTAAATACTTTGCACCGCATCATTTAATGTTGCAGTTGGCGTAAATCATTTTAAGTTTCTGGGATAATATATTAACATATTGTTGGTATACAGAAACTTGTTTCAGGCAATCCTTTGAGCTCTTCACAAAATATCAAGCAGTGTGTTTCACCGCTTATACGTAGGAAACTCCGTACCAAGCATCCCCAGCAGATCCTGATCAGCCTGTGTGTTGCCTTGCTGGCTCTCTACCTCATCTTCTTGGTTGGTATCGAGGCCATGGCTTCCAGGCCGGGTTGCATCCTTGTGGCTGCTCTGATCCACTACTTCATTTTAACCTCCATGGCCTGGATGGCAGTAGAAGCCACCAACATCTACCTTATATCCTTGTCAAAGTCCTGAACGCCAACATGCCTAGAGTTTTGCTCAAGGCATTGATCGCTAGCTGGGGTGAATATTCCTTTTCTGGTCAATTTAGGAATTTCATCATAAAGTCAATCTGTGCATGGCCCAACTCTTCTGGGTCTTTTTTTCAGGATATTTCCGGTATTCTGGTAGTTGAATACAAGTACATGTACAAACATTTTAAATTGTTTTTGAAAGGTATCCATCTTGTTTTTGAAAGGTATCCATCTTGAAGGGCCATCTAAGTACATGTACAACGATGCCAATTTGTGAAAAGAAATATAAATTACAAAGGTATGTCACTGTAATTGCATTAAATGATGAATGGAAATGTACATTATTGAGCTACAAAAATAAGTTTTTTATCAGTACAATAATCAATTACAAAGCTACTTCTTTGCATAGATTGACCGTATTCTAAGTACAAGACGTTCTGTGGATTTTGATGCATATCTCTTCGGTAGAAAATCAGGTGTTTTTGAACCACTTTAACATTTAAGAGAGGGGCATTTATTATATTAATGATAACTCACAAAGAGCGGAAAGGATGCTTCAAGAAAATTATAAATTTTGGAAACAAAGATTGATGGTCCTACACATCTTTGTGAATTAAAAAGAAAATAACCATGTAATTGATGTACAGTAGTGTTGTGCATCGGGTTGGGTTGACCAGGCCAAACCGACCCGAAACATTATTGATATCAACCGAATCTGACCCAACCTGACAAAAGTTCAAGGAAAACTGACCCCAAAACTGAACCGATCTGACCAAAAAAACCCAGAATATCTGGCTTGGGCAACTGTGGCTGCTTTTTGTGCCTGAACTTGGCCGTGTTGCATGAAAATCGTCGTCTCTCAGTAACTGAATCATCTCATGCGGTACTCATAATGGGACCTACTGGTGGGCCTACATGTTATACACCGTGCGTGATGGACCGCAAACCATTTGGTCGTACCGGGCACAGTGACTCTACAATAAATAGTACACCGTGTGAATTTCTACACTTTTTGGGGTTATTTTCGGTTTATTTCTGGTTTTTCCAAAATGGCTTAACCAACCTGACCCAAACTGAAAATCGCAAATGGAAAACCAAAACCGACCCGACTGAAATGGACAAACTGACCCGACCTGACCCGACCCAAAGTAGGTTTCGGGTCGGGTTTGCACAACACTAATGTACAGCTTGTATATTTTTATTGTGGTTATCTTCTTGTTAATGATTCTTGTCCGATTTTAAGCAATTATTTATTGAGTCAATTTAAATGACTATCAATATTGAAGGATTCGCTCCCCGAGGTATTGGAAGTTGACAAACTAGTTCCCGAGGCGAAGCGGAGGGAACTAGTTTGTCAACTTTCAATACCGAGGGGAGCTAATATCGACTGTCCACCCGTAATAAACCATGTTATATTTGTTTTACTATACCTCATACATATTCAGCTGCCGATTTCTGTTCTGTTGCAGTATGCACCTACAACAAAATCTTCGGAGTAACTTGTACAGTTGTTTGTGGACAACTTTCTTTGTACAGGAGGCATCATTATTGTCAATAAATTTTCTCCAGCTCAACATCATGGAGCTCGGGAAAATTAACATTTACGCGTACCGTGCAACTGTCTCTTCCTGTAGCTTGTTTGGGCGATGTTCGCGCGTGCGTACTACACCCATGCGACAGCTCAACGATTGCTTTGTAAAGCGCATGCGTAGTGGACTGTAAACCGTGCGACAGTCTACTATGCATTCGTATTTACCCTGTTCGTGAATCCTCGCACGCGCGCTTGGTAAACAGCAAATAACATCTGGCACGTGATGGTGAATTGACCAGTGAGAGTTGGGCTCACGATCATGAATATGGTATAGTAAATGAGGCATAGTAAAATAGAATGATTCCCTGCACACATGTACATGCACACTACCCAGTCTTCCATGCACCATGGAGCTATCCTTTTTCTAGCTCCATTAAATTTACATTGCACAACTGTGCATTTTATACGACACCTGAATAAATCCCCGTCATCTGATTGGTGGATCGTTGATCACATGTCTTGAATTATTCGTACCAATGCACGGCGCGTGTGTGGCGCGCAACACGCAGTGCAATGGCAGTACTATTGCACTGTGATTAGAAGTACCATTGCACTGTCACTGCACATGTTGCCGATGGTGGCGCTGTGGTGTTTAAATTGGCAATAAAAAGTTCTGAACTTATTGAACTGTTTGAGTTCTAAACTTATGGAAAAGTTTTAAGGTGAGATAAATTGAATATTATAGTTCTCAATCTGTTGAACAGTTTACATAATATGATAACTCTGAACTTGTCAAACTTGTAAACAATTTTTAACCTGAATAAATTGGCTATTAAAAGTCAACCAGTCAGATGACGAGGCTTTATTCAGGTGTTATATAAATGTTTTACGTTTGTGCAATAGAAAAAATAATTTCATTCGGTAATTTCATTCAGCGCTGAGTGCGGGAATCGGCTCTGATGGGCCCGGGTACAGGAACAAAATACCCGGCTCTGAACAAGTCACGGAGCTACCAGGCTTGCTTGAACATCAATAAATCCTGAGCACTTCGGCTCGGTTCGTTCTGATGCACATCGTGAAGATCATCAAGGACGAGTCCACATCAGTCTAGCCACGCCTCTTACCCAGAGTAATGGGGTCATTCAGTACATTTATTATCCATGGTACAGGGCCAGTATCGAGTTCAGTGCTCTATGCCTCGTGGCCGCAAAGGGCTCAGCTGATCGGTTTGTCTCCGACTCTCCATATAACGTGTGTAAGTCAGTGTGGTTTCCCGGGCGTTTACGCGATTGAATTCCTCTCGGCTCTGGGCTTTGTGCACAGAGAATGGGCAATTTCTTCTGGAACCGATTCTTTTGGAGCTGGAACCGAGAAGATTTGACTCGCGGTTCTGATTCTCATATTGGGAACAGGTAGAACCAGGGAACTGCCCAATACTACACATCGTACACCACGCCACAACACGCATTTAATGTGTCATCACATCACTCAAGCGCAGCGGAAAAACAAAACAAAACAATGTAGAAGTTTGCTTGGTGCCTAACAAATGTTTAGTCAGTGAGTCAATGAGATGTCGATTGCTGTGTATAAATGTTTATTCTTTAGCCTCTTTGTATCACATGCAAATTATTTATTTATTTATTTATTAGATAATTTCTCAGGCACGAGACACTTGAAATATAAAAATATAAGACAATTTTAAAATTCAATTACATAAAAATTGCTAGACACGACAACGAATATCAAAAGGACAGACTACAAAAGGTTACTATACACGAAACTATCAAACAAACACATTAAATAATGAAAGGTTTGCGGAAACACCATGTGCGAATAATTTCTCAACTCAAAGAATGGTTTTGAAAAGAACCAGAGGTATAAACTCGAAAATTCCGGTCAGTATGCTCTGACCGTCTTCAGGAGAGTGCCTAAACTCTAAGAAAGGGAGCACATGGTGTTTCCGCAAACCTTTCATTATTTAGTATCTCCACCATGCAAAGCCTCAAATCTTACTTAAACACATTAAAACACATTCGACATTAAAGTGAACCATATGCAGGCCTGAGGGATTGCCTAAAAAGCATAAAATAAGTTTGTCGAGAGGCTCTCCAAATAAAGCAGTACAATTTTTTTAGACACAGAAACAAACAAAAACAAAGGAAAACAAACATACAGACAGGCACAAGCTCATGCACACACAAACAAGCAAAACAAACAAACAAACACCCCAACAAACAACCAACCTGCCCAACAAGCAAACAAACACCCCGGTAAACAAAGGAGCAAAATAAGCGAAGGACAAACATATATAGGGCTGGATTAAATGCATAATTCACTGACATTTCGACGTAAAATCATTAAAAAACAGTAATCACCAGTAAATCATCATTAAAAGAAAAGCAGTAATCATCAGCAATCATCATTAAAAAGCAGTAATCATTTAAAAGCAATATTGATCAGGGGTGTGAGCATACCAGCTCTATGGTGCAAGTGGCCACTGATAAAAATAGACGAAAACAGCCGTAAAAATACCCCACACTCTCACACACAGCAAGCGAGGAAAAAAAACCTGAAATCCAACACACACAAAAAGCTGAAACCAGCCTTAAAGCTGAGATTTCACACCCCTGATTGATACTGTAAAAACCCACTGACACAACCTAGTATACATCCACAGAGCTGTCTAGAACCGGCCTTAATCTTGTTTTGAAGTTGTGAAAACTAAAGAAATTCATTTCTGACTTGCTCTGGAAGTGAACTCCATGTACGCGAAAACCTAAGAAAGTGAGTGTTTGAAAGCAAGAGTGTCACTTCTACGACTGTTGATAGATAAAAAATTAAAAACTGGTAAATCATATATCCCATACAAACGCTTACAATTTAACCAATTTATAAGTCACTCTAGTCCAGTGTTCTCCAACTTTGAAAATTAAAGGTCGGTGCGCCATCAAAAAGCGGAGGGGAGGGGGCGCTATAATTATTTAGGGGCGCTATTTGCAGTCCTACATTTCTTCATGCTAGGGGGCGCTATTTGCAGATGAACATGTACATTATGTACGGATAACACTAACAATTAAGAGTACAATACTGGCTCAGCATCATCTTTTTTAACACATCAGTGACCAGGGACTCTGAGGCAGTTTGGCCTTGAGACTTACAATGCACATGTGTATAATTAAAATGCAGGGTGGTCCAAAAAAACACGCAACCTCATACTTCCAATATTGATATAATATATATGGCTTGGAAATTTGCACAAAATGCACAGTGGGCTGGGACTATAATTGATACGTCGCCATCACATGAAATTTTCATGTGATGGCGACGTATCAATTATAGGCCCAGATGATGAAATGTGACGTCACATTAAAGTGCATTTTATAAGCCTATAACTACAGAACTATTGCCACTGATCTAGACAAATTTTCACATGAACCACAAAGGGGCACTGACTGGGTACATGATAATAATTTTTAAAATTGAACACAGAAATTGACTAATGTACAGATTTTGTAATGAATTTCGTAGACACTTTATCTCAACTTAAAAAAAAAAACAACAACAACAACAGATTTCCTATTTGATCTAGTGTAATTCGCAAATGTAGCATTCTGATTTGTCCTCGTTTCGGGAAATTAGGCTTATACGGGTTTATGGCTTCTGACTAGCACCCCTTGAACAAAGATATTGACAAATTGGGGAACCACCAACATAGGGCTGGATAGCTCAGTTGGTAGAGCACCGGAACAGCAATCTGGCGGTTGCATGTTTAAACCCCACTCCAGTCAATTTCTTTGTTCAACTTAATTATTTTCAAAGGTTTTTTTTTTAGAACAATTAAAAACATTAAAAGGGAAATCAGTATGTATCACAAAGAATGATTTCTCAAATTCCATCATTTAGACTGCAGTTTTCGTAGGCACAATTGGCTTGTTGCTCGTCTTGTACTGTATATCAATTCACAACATGTCCGTTTTGGTTAAGTGGCTCCAGGACTTTGGAATCCAGATCCGTTTTGCGAAACTCACCCTTGAATCCTGTAAAAGAAAGCTTGGCAATTAATTTGTGAAGAATCTTGTAATTTGTTCACCCATCATTCACTTCATGATGGAAAGTTCTGAAATTTTGCTAAAGTTTGAAATTTGAAATGTGTCAATTCCTGGCAGTATGAACCGTTACTTTGCATCGAGTCTTTAGTTCAGAGAGGCTTGGATACACCCCTTGTTTTATCCCTTTGTGTGACCCAACCCTTGGAGCATGCGCTGAGTGGTCCTCTTATGCCCTTTGACCCCCAAATCCCGCTTACAAGAACATCATGGAGAACTGACAACAACTGAGGCATAAACACCCGACAACTTGTGCCGTTTTCGGGAACTATTCCGGAACCTAGTGGTAGTTTACTGAGGCCTGTACGATCCCTTGACGACCGTCGGAGGTAGTCTAGTCGAAGATAACGGTAGGGTGAGTCGACCCCCAAAAACACTACAATATCCTTCCATCGAGCATTGTGATTAACTGGAATCGGTCTTTTCCAGTTACGAAAGTGACATTTTAAAGCTTGTGGCCTGTTTTCAACTTATCATACCTTCATTTCCGCTGAACCTCTTCAAGTTTCCTGCATGGTTCGCAACCGTATCTCTGCTATTATCCGCCTTATTGTCCCTCTGTAACTATTAAATAGAAAAAGAGAGAATAGCAAAAGTCATTTAATGTGTTCATTGATCCTGGGATATCGACCTTTTTCAGTTCAGTCGATATACATGTGAATTGTTATTCCCATCAAGGTTAAAATGCTAACTTTGGAAGCAAAACAATATGTAAAGTATCTAAAATAAAACTGCCCACAGAGGCCCATGTAGAGGGTAATTCTGTTCCCTGGTAAAACTGTCCGAGGGAACAGAATTACCAGGGCAGAAGTGTCCCCTCCCCCCCCCCCAGCCTGTTAATTCTGTCCCCCTCCAGGTTATTTTGTCCCCCTAGTTTTGCCACACTGAAGGCCATGCAGTTTCCTACGTTGTTTCTTCATGAAGATATCCAAATGAAAATATTAAACTTGGTAAATTTTTTTGATGTGAAATCAAAGCAGCAATCGGTATTCTGTGGACTTCTTGCATACGTGGCGATGGCCGCATTGATATAATGCCTACATTGATTGGTCAATGTTCCCACGCATAGCACTCAACCAATTTTCCTACTGGATGAATTTCCCTTTTGGTTTCTCAGAGGTCTGTAGTGCAGCTTTTTTTCTCCGATCCCGATAAAGTTGTCTCCCAGAAAGCCTGCAAACATGTTAACCACTTGCCACTGAGATATTTTTGCTGAAAATTTCGAAATTTTCAAAAGGCAAAATTTCCAGCCAACTTCTGATATCCAGCCAAGCACCACAAATACTGATTTGCAAGAGTCACTTAACAGTATTTGGACCATATTTCTTGCATAGACATATGTTGCAATACTCCAAGGTGTGCAATTCTAAAAATGTGTCATTACAAACTTTTGTGATTCAAGTTTGAAACCCAAGCAGTACACTTATGACGCCTCAGACAATAGCGCAAATATCTTGCTTCTGTACATATTCAAACTCCATTTGTGCAAGGATATGGATATTGGCTACAAAGTATTTACTTTATAATTGATTACTTGAGAGTGTCCATGTGTTTAAAAGAACATTTTGTGTGATTGGGCGCATGCCCCAACTTACCTTGCAGAAAGCAATAACCAAACCAAGGATGAAAGCTAATGACAGGCTAAAGGCAACTGCAGTCACAATAAAGGCATTTCGATAGCCATCTGGAGTGTCTGTAAACCCAATCACCGCATTATACAAAGCATATGGAGCCTCCTTATCCGTTACAGCTGAGCTAGGTGCAACTGGTGGGAAATCTGCAAATACAGTTTTGAAATTTGTTAAAACTCAATACAGTCAATGTACTCATTAATTTAATGACTTCCTTTGTGTCATAATGTAATAAAGGGGGCTTTAAAGCTCTTATGAAGACATATTTTAATTAAAAACACCTGACTGATACTTTCTGTCATATTGCTCTTGACATAGGAAAGTGTAACAAAATACTTCCTTAAAAGCTACAATGCATTCACAGCGCAGTGGGGATTTGTGATAAATAGAACAATCAAAATCTCACACAAAGGCTGTGTAACACAACAGCTATTTTGCTGAATATTTGAAATCGCATTGTACATTATAAGCACTTACATGTAATTGATTACAAACAAATAAAGGGGGGAAGATTGTACTTATGCGAGAAAAAGAGGATTCATCATTCGATTTTGTAGCAAAATATTAAGGAAATGCTTTTATTTGTTAAAAAAAAATGAAGTGAAGAGTGTTGCATCCTGACACCATTTTTTTCATTACATATTACCTCAGCGAAAGTCAGTCATTTCAAAAATGTTGAAAAGACATGGATCTTGGACTGAGAAGCATTTCCAATTCTGTAAGGAAATACTTTGAATGCACTAGACTCTTCACAGACTTTGTACTCAGCCAAAGAAGTGGTGTCTGGACACTACATTCTTTTCAAAATGTCATTTACAGCAGTAATTTTTGGAGGAGATAATGTTGGTGGATGGTAGGACTACAAAAGGTGTTCTACAGTCAAGGCGTGTAGAGCAGGGACAGCAGAATTTCTACCAGACAAATTTGTAGAATAAGACAAGAGCAATAAATATCCATGCTCACGTGGTGTTTGCATGGTACGATGAGCTGTGGTGACAGTCACCGTCACGTGGCTTCCATTCCTGGCGCCTAGAGCCTCCCCATATGCTTGACATCTGTACATCGTGTCCACATTACTCGCTACAATTGGGATTGATGCTGAGGTGGTGAAGGTGTTCACCGAATACTCACCTAAAACACACACCACAAAAAGCAGAGCGGTTATTATTTCTCTAGCCAAGATCAGAAGCCAATTACATGAAATGTTTTATCTACAAATATGGGTATTGCCAGATGCCCCAATGTACCTTGCACACAGCAACAACCAAATCAACATTGGTAGCGAATGACAGGTCACAGGCAAACAGCAACTACATGTACATGTCAAAATTAGATTTTTGCCCTTCACCAACGTAAACACTGCACTAGAACGTCTACACTAGAAAGCAGGAGGTTGTGGGTTCGAGCCCCACCAAAGTGATTTTCCAACTTTCACTCGGGAGACACCGAGTATACACAGTCCAGTGATTGCGAATGGCGATTTCTAAAGGTTACGCAACACTTTATTTTGAATGAAACTACATGTACATGTACGCAGACATGTTCATGTAGGCGGGTGAAATCTTTGAAAATTAATTTCTCCAGTTTGGAAGACCGTATTTTCATGCAACTTTCAGGATTTATCTCCCTTAATGATCCAAGTACATGTATGTGCTAAAAATCATTGTGATATGTTCATTACTTTGCTGACTTCGATGATTTCAGCCTCACGTTGTTGTTTGTCTATGGTGATGATGTCAGCCATGATGGTACGAAGACAAGATAAGTTTGCGGTAGCACCATGTGAATAAATCTCTTTTGTGAGTGTGTGTGGTTCTGAAAAGAACCGGAGGGACTCAACGTTTCGAACAGTATGCTCTGCCCTTTGTCAGGAGAATGAGGGATTCCAACGATGATGTGATGTTATAAGGATAGGTGCGGTGAGGCGTGAGAAGGATGCAAACTGGTGAAGCTCGAAACCGGTGAAGCTAAGAAGGATGCAAGTTGACTGAGGGATGCTGGACGATCACTGGAGCATGTCAGTACACAGTGAGGGGGCAAAGGGGAAGGAGCTCAGGGTATAGGTGACCCACAGGCGAGAACTGAACCTAAGTTGTCCTAGGGTATAGGAGACCCATCCGACTTGGACTTGAAATCTTCCTCAAGCAAATGCTAGTTATGAGAATTACTTAAATGATATTAACGAAAATTCCATTTTCTTTAATCCAATAACAAAAACAGAAATTCATGAAATTGTTTCCAAGTTTAAAAACAATAAGTCTCCTGGCTTGGATGGTGTCAAACCAGGGTTGATCAAATCTGTCATAACCAATATAAGTGATCCCCTGTGTCACATTTTTAACTTATCTCTGTCTAAAGGGGTTTTCCCAGATAAATTGAAAATTGCCAAAGTCACTCCTATATTTAAAAAAGAAAACCCCGCTGAGCTTGGTAACTATAGACCAATTTCGGTACTATCATGTTTTTCCAATATTCTTGAAAGACTTGTGTACAATAGGACAGTAGCATTTCTAGACAAATATAACCTCATTTCTGATAATCAATATGGTTTTCGATCTAATTTCTCCACTTCAATGGCACTTATTGACCTAGCAGATAAAGTAGTCCACATGTTTGAAAAGAATGCCTTTTCAATTGGTATCTTCTTAGATTTATCAAAAGCTTTTGATACTATAAACCATGATATTCTTCTTCATAAATCAAATTTCTATGGTATCCGTGGGGTTGCCCATGATTGGTTTGCGAGCTATTTGAATAATCGTTAACAGTGTACAACTTTTAATAATTGCCTCTCTGATTAAAAAGGCATCTCATGCGGAGTACCCCAGGGCTCCCTGTTGGGACCTTAGCTATTTCTATTCTATATTATGATATTTCAAAGACATCTAACATATTATCCTTTATATTATATGCTGATGACACTAGTTTATTCTATTGTAACAAAGACCTTATTTCCCTGTATAATATTGTCAACAATGAACTGGTCAGCTTCTGTGATTGGTTAAAAAGCTAACCGCTTATCTCTTAATTTATCTAAATGTAATTATATGATCTTTAGTAACAGGAAAAAACAGAATAACTCATCAAACTTAAATATTTTAATGGATAGCAAAACTATCAGAAAGTAGATAAGTTTAGATTTTTAGGTGTAATCATCGATAAAAAATTGACTTGGAAAATCACAACGATGAGATTGTAAGTAAAGTTTCTAAGAGTATTGGAGTTATCAACAGACTAAAACATACTGTTCCCTTTGAGGTATTAAATACTCTATATAGTTCATTAATACTTCCTTATTTTTCTTACTGTAACGAATTGTTAGGGGGAATACATTCCGTACGAATTTGGATAAACTAATAAAGTTGCAGAAAAGAGTTGTTTGAATTAATACAAATTCAATCACCATATAGGGCCCATAGTCAACCTCTCTTGCTTGAACTAACAAACCTAAATAAATACCAACAAGCTCTATTTATGTACATGTTTAAAAACAATTTACTGCCCATTTCCTATTCAAACATGTTTGTACTTAACTGCAATTTACATAACTATAATGCTTGTGTGTCTACTAACTTACATTTCCACATACAACATAGAACATCTGTTGCCTCTGCCATTGGACTCTGTATGCACGACAATCCTACTCGTAGCCCATTATTAATTATTATTCATAAATACCTCAGACAGTTTAGCCATTCCTATTGGTCGAGAGCCCGTCACGTGGCCGGTCTTAAACGGATGATAAAGACATGGCTAGCTGGTCTTAAACACTTTTCCAGTGTCGCAATAAAATGTAGACCCCTAAAAATCCAGTGCCTCTTACCGTTTCATTGGTTGAACGTTCACAATCCTCACGTAGGCATGCGCAACACTACCAGCGAGTCAGATTTTTATAGTTCTAAATTCAAAACTCAACGCGCCAGGTGCTTTCTGCGCGACATCGCTCAGAACATGCCACGCGCGCGTCAATCTCCATAAAAGGGCTGTTTACATCTTACTCATCACAGTCGCCAGCTGAACACTCCATTATTTTGCTAGAGGGATGTTTCAAAAAGCATGAAGTGAACTTGTTGAACAAATCTGTATTTTTTGAACGAATTATTTGATATTTTTTACCAAAAAGGTATTTATGAATGGGAATAAATATGTGCTCAGTCGGTATTTATCACTCTGTTTAAGACCACTTAGAGTCTGGGTGCTGATAATTACCCTCGCCTCCGGCTCGGGTAATTATCAGCACCCAGACTCTATTGGTCTTAAACAGAGTGATAAAAACCTCCAGAGCACACATTTATTCCCTTAATATAATATTATTTTTTATAACTTTTTCATAACTTTGCTAACTGCTTAGAATTATACATGTGTGTAATTGTTTTTGTTTTTTCTGTTATTACTCGTCTGTTTTGTGTAATGGCATGCCTGATACAAGCTATGCTTTTAAGGTTTTGCCAGCTCTAGTGGCCTTTATATTTTGTTTAAATACTTATATTACTTCTTCATTTCTGTCATGAAGAGGAAATAAATGTGATTTGATTTGATTTGATTTGATTTGAGAATGGGGCGCCAGATGTTGCTGATGTAGAAACCGATGTCTTGGGGAACAGTTTTATGATCTCGATGGCTTCTCCGATGCGTCGGGGGTACCAGCGGTCGATGCTAGTGAGTAGTTCTGCTTGGCTCCAGTTGATCGGGTGGTCCTCGGTGTGGGAGTGTTTGACGATGGAAGATTTCTCGAAGTCTCCCTGCCATGGGCTTTGTGTTCATTAAGTCTGGTGGGGAGGTCCCTGCCAGTCTTGCCGATATACACTTTGCCACATTGACATGGAATCTTGTACACTCCTGGTCTGCATTCTGGGTCACACCGATCCTTGTGTGAAGTCAGCAGGTTCTGCATCTTCAGAGGGGCTGTGTGGAAGACTCGAATTCCATGCTTATGGAGGATGCACTGGATGTGATGAGAAGTGGTGCCCAAGTTGGGGAGGGTGATGGAACTAGGGGCCCTAACTAGTTGGCTTGGGGTATAGGAGACCCTACAGCCGGGAAGGTTTCTATTATGCTTCGAAAATGTCTTACCTGTACAGAAAATCTTGAGAAAGTTTTTCCCTTAACCTCCGTGAAATCGGGCCTTAACCTAGGTATCACACTTTCATATGTAGCCAAAATGAAAGGAGATCTTTAAGCCCGTGACATAATGAGAAAATAGCTTGCAAAGATGTTTCAATTCAAACACATGTTATAAGAATTTACAGCCAGCTCATATGTTACAATCGCTGGGACACCCTGAGATTCAGTAACCCTGTACATGTACATACTCGGTTGTACGGTGAACCTGTCACTGATGAGTTGTGTGTCGCCGTCACTATACTCAAGCAGCCATCGGAGAGCCACGGCAGGCTTGGCATCCTGTACGATGCAGGTCAACCACGGGTTCTTGATGCTGTACGGCAACACTGCCTTGCACGCAGTCTCCGAAATGCGTGCAGTGCATTGGGTCACGTCGGGAAACGGCTCCTTGGGTGATACTACACAAATCTCAGCGAAAAATACCATTGACAAAAATGTGGACACGAGACTTTAAAGTGTCACCATAATCTTTAACAAGATGACAACTGATGACCATGCTTCATAGATACTAACATAGATTCATCAACCACCAGTTATAGGTAAAACTATTATTATAACCAACAGCTATAATATAAATTTCAGTCTCATGGAAAACGTTTAACAGTTTTCATTGACAGAAAGTTGCTAAGTCCTTGAAAAAAAATCTTTTGGAAAATATAAGAAAGCTTTCAGACTTCCTTATTTTTATATAAAATGTTTTCAATTTCTTGTGGAGTTTTTGTGTGTGCAAATTTACAAGAAGTCTGAGTATCACCCGTTATCCACGGAGCCCAGTCTCCTTTCTAACGTCTGATATATCTAAGCATGCAGATTTATGTGATCCCCCACCTCATCCAATCGGAGTTGACTTTACTAAACCGTGATGTCATTTCATCATTTCATTCCCAAATCAGGACTAAATGTTTGATTGGTCAATTCCAATGCAGTGTTTTGTAAAACAACAACGGCTGGGCGCATATTGGAAAAACATACAGAGCGCGTGACACAGCCTTTATTTGCTGTGTCTACGTAGTTTTTTTTTATCCTTGTCTATGACGCAACAATTTGTGAATGACCGAAGACCCGATATAGAAAGCGCCCGCTGATTGTTAAAAATCTTGAGGTCAAGATGCGGTTGTCTTGCATACTTAATCAACAAATCTGCTCAAATATTATATTCGCCATGGTTACATAGACTAATTTACAAGGGAGACAATCAATAAAAACGATTTATATTTTCGTATTGATCTCATGAAAATATTGAGCTCACAGCTCCTAAACTTAAATTATTAAAAGAAAATCCCAAGCCAAGCGCACGTACACTTGCACAGTTTTAGAGTGTCATAATTTTCCCAACTTTTTCAGAAAATTTGTTGAACTTTGGACTTCTAAACCCCAACTGAGCTGTCAGCTAAACAAAAAAAAGCAATCATTCCACAAATGTTTCCGCCCGACCTATAACCGAGTCTAACAAACTGCACCATTGCTTTTGTGCAGCTCATGGATGACATAATGTACTAATCACCAACCCACTCACCTTTGACAAGCATAGTCACGTGCCCATCAACCATCATTCTCAACTTCGGTTTGACCTTACAGTAGTAGGTCCCTTCATTTGAGTCGGTGACGTTCTCAATAACCAGAGAGAAGTTTCTGTTGATGTCATACACGCCCTCCGGGATGCCGTTTTGTGGAGCGACGTTCCCTAGGAAGTAGGAGATCAAGATGTTTTCATCTCGTACTCTGGGGAAGTACCAGTACATGGCGTCGATCTGATCCAGTGGGATTCGTCCGGATGCGACGGGAGGGCAGGACAGGATGCCAGGGTTGCCTCGCTCCAGGAAGATGGTTCCATCCTCGATACTTCTTGCTTGGATGCCAGTAGCCACCACAGAAACAACTATAATTGGGAAAGTATATACCAACTGACAATTAAATAAGTCATATTATATTTACGATTACTGACGGTGTAAAATTAACAGATTAATGCAATATTACCCCGAAAGACTCCGTTTGACTGAAAGGTATAGAAAATGGAACTTTAGGGGAAGTAGCACATTTTCATAAGTCGTAATGATCTCTTTTTTTTACGTCTCCGGGCTCCATTGGAAAAAAAAATGGTTTGTCGTTGCAAAAATTCTTATAAGAATCTTATAAGTATTTTATATGCAAATTAGTAAGATCTTATAAGATTCTTATAAGATTCTGATAAGATTCTTAGAAATATCCTAGCGCAGCCCACAAAATACTCTTATAAGAATCTTATAAGAATCTTGTCAGAATCTTATAACAATCTTATAAGAATAAGTCACAGAATCTTATAAAAATCTTATAAAAAATGTAAAATCTTACAAGATTGTTAAACATCTTATAAAATTTTAAAAATATTGTAATACTTTTCTAAGAAACCTACATCATAAATAGACATGCTCGTTACTGAACATACCCATGACTTACAAAAGGATCTTGTGTTTGCTGATGAAGTGAATAATTAAAATATGACACCTCAACAATTAATGGATGTCAGGACAGTAAAAGTAGGCTCAAAGAGTTAATTTAATACAGTTTGTTTCAGGACAAAACAACACATAAAACTGATCATATAATTGAAAGTTTGCAGAGGAAAAGTTGAAATACATGTACAATAATTCTTTTCATTTGGTTTTACCACACGTTAAATAAAGTGATCAGAACCAGTCATCTGATATATGAAATATTCCAAAAAAAGGTACTTAACATCTTCCAAAATGCTGAATCTTGTATACATGAGTTCGTTTCTGCATTCAGTATGAACGTTGAACAATAGAGGACAATAGGGTCCCCAATTTCCGAGAGGTCCCCAATTTACAATCGTGTACAAAACACGTGGGAGCTATATCTCCCTGAAAAGTCAGAGTACAAACAAAAGAGAGACAATAGGGGTCCCCGATTGCAGGCAAATACACACTTATAAAGTATGTACATGTAGATTTTTGTTGACAATTAAATATCAAATTCATCATCATCATCATCATCTAGTGGCCGCAACTGAGACCTCGTTCACAACGCCACGCCATTATCCTTCATTATGTACGGAAGGTCTTCAATTTCACATTGGGTGTCTCTGCCAATCACATCAATGTAGTCGAAGGGCATGGAAGTCTCCAACATAATACATCAGATACTAGATATGACCTGGTTTACAGCAGGGTAGCAGTGGCCAGCAAAGCGAACTCGTCGTTGAGCAACACTAGCAGATATAGGTGGAATGTCTCCATAAATCTATTCTTTAGTCCTGTGCTCATGCCATGAGATGTCATAAGAAGGCTGCTGGTGTGACGTATGTGCCATCAAGGCAATCTTGAAGCTCCTTCTTCATGGTTCAGATTTCGGCTCCATAGAGGAGAATGGTCTCCACACAGACTTTGTCGATTGTGCTATACTGATTGCCAGAGGTTATGAAGCTTGTTACAGGCACTCCAAGCTGTGCCTCTGCAAGTGAAGAAATCCTTCTTACTGTTGGCAACATTAAGGACCCAAGGTAGTCACTGACCTCTAAGTTGGGTGCTGTCACTGGTGTATATTGGGTAGTGGTTCTCATCTTCATTGATGGTAATGTACTCAGTTTAAGCATTAAGACACAGGCCGACCTTGGCTGCAGCATTCTCGAGAGATGATAACAGGTCTTGAGCATCACACAGTTGATCAGCCATGAGGGCCAGATCGTCCGCGTAGTTCAAGATTAGTGAGATGCAGGCTTTGATGACGTCTTGATTTCTTCTGCTTGATGATAGACCTTTGTCGTGGATGCAATCCAGACTTTGCCTAAGGATGTAGTCCACCACAATCAGTGTAATTGCAGTTTCGCTCTATCTAAAATTTAAAAAACCCAGAATACTTAAAATTAATTACTATACAAATGTCATGTAAAAACAAGGTTTCAATTTGTTTTGGCTAATTATGACCAGAAGTTAATTAATAAACTGAGTGTTAAGAGTCATTTCAATTCCCTTTCCATGCTATTTAAGTTGATTTGTAATTTGAAAGACACCTGATTCATGTAAATGCAGTCAAAGCAGTACAGTTATATTAACACATAAAAAATTAAATAGTGTCCTAATTATAATGTATTATACATGCCCATACATGTACGTACATGTACTGTACATGAAAACGTACCAGTTGCAGAGTGCATGCAAACAGCTTGAGAGCGTTGACTCTTGACAATTCTTGACAGCAATCTTTCCAGAGACTTCCATCCAGATATTGGTCCAGCACACATACTTTGGATGTCATGTACAGGTTAAGTGTGTACATGAACAACAAATTATGTCCAAAGAAATATATCCACAATTTTGACCAAGTTTTATACAGTTTTTGTCCTCAGTTGCAAGCCAGTATATGTGCACTCATCAACACTGCTGCACTTAATACTGAATGCAAATTTCAAATTTCCCACACTGACTGTTTACATGTATCTCTGGAATGCAAGGTCACTGTGTCATGTGACCTACTTGTGGCCCATGAGCAGCCAGCTTATGTAACATAACACTCGTGACAAAGTTTCTTATAGAGACCCCCTACCAAGTTCTTTACTCAAAGGGTTTCTTATAAGAATTAAGTTAACATTCTGACTCAAACCAAACTTTGGTCTAGCTCTTATAAGAATTATTCCTCGGCAACAATAAGAAGTTATCAGAAGAAATTCTGACTTGAAAATATGTTAGGCCTATAAGAATCTAACCATATTCTTACTCACTTGTAAGAATCTTATATGATTCCTACTCATTTACAAGAATCTTATAAGATTCTTATAAGAATCTTATAAGAAAGAATCTTATAAGATCTTTTAAGTTGAAATCGTACGGGCAGTCGGAAGCGCGCAATGGATGCCATTTACCTAGAACCATCCACAGGTCGAATGTTTTGTGTGCTTGGATCAGGGTGGAAAACATCACCGCTGGAAAGAAATTAAAACAAAAAAAATAAACTGCAAATAATAAGGCAACTTTGCAGATATAGGTACGGACTCGGCCCAGTACTCGGCCTTGAATGTACCTGTACTCGGTGCTTTAGACGCACACTCGTCACAGTGTACTTGGAGTGCTCTGTACTTGGATTTGAGGACTTGACTCCAACACTGACAGTCTGACAGTAGCCTATGTACGTGGACACAGGGGACACGATGATGATGTGACATGTTAGAAAACAACTCTGCGTGCATTTCAGGATGCATCCGCGACTGTTTCATGAAATGGCCTACAAAAGTACAGTACTGTACGCTATAGCCTACACCTACGTACAAGGCAAATAGATGTACAGTGCAGTGAGTCCTGTTACCATTTGACGAAGCAGAGGATGATGCATACCGACCTGTACGCAGAGTTGTGTTTCTACAGATGTCACTAAAACGTTGTGTCCCATGTGTCCTCGTACATAAAATTAATGTTCATATTTACGTCCATATACAATCAATGCATGTCAAACGCATCATTTTGAACCTGCAGTATGGAGACAATTGTGCTCCATGAGGATTGTCTCGTGGAGAAGCAGTATGTGCTTTATATAAAGGTATTTTTTTCAAGTATTTGCCATAATTTCGGCACCTGTTTGAGGTGAATGGCCTTTAAAAATACTGATTCATCACTACAGTATGTAATCGAACTGGGGCGCTAGTACTAGTACTTTTTCAGTAGTAGTAGTACAACTGACCAAATCTAAAAATTTGAAGAAAAAAAAGGAGTTCTAGCCAGTGGCGCACCCAAGGAGGGGGGTGGAGCCTCAGGGGGCTTGAGCCCCCCCCCAGAGGTTGTCAATTTTTTTTGTTTTTATTTCCAAGATTTGCCCTTGGTGATAATGTATGTGGCCTGTTTTCGAGTAAAATAATAGGGGTGTAAATGGCGCCACCAATGTCAAAATAGTCCGCCCCATCCCCCAAAAAAAAAAACCCACATTTTTTTCTGCAGCCCAAATGCTTGGGCAACATTTTTTGAAAAAAAAAAATTTTTTAAAAAATGACAAAAAAAATTGTGAGCTCCAAGCCAACTCCTGGGTGTGCCACTGGTTCTAGCACCCCAGGAAGTGGGTCTATATTTAATTTTTAAGGAGGATTGTGATTAGGCTGGTACCCATCTTCCAAATGGGGGCACTCTCCAAAACTGACCATTATTATGCATATACTGAAAAATACATGCCGATTTTTACAGCGCATTGCAATGTTTTTTGAGCTGAGGGTGGTTCCTTTTTTGGGGGTTGATGTCTGAACTCTCTAACCATTTATTGACATACTTACTGAAAAAAAATTATCCACAAAATCCCGGCCGCCGGGCAAGGTGCCCCCGCCCGGATACGCCACTGTGTGTCACGCGTACTGCACGATGTGGCGCAGAATGCAGCTGTTCCGATGTATTTTATGAAAAACTGATCAACTCACTGGTAGTATTGTGCATGCCTACATGTTTTTCTAGAAAGTAGTGCATGCCCATATAGGCCATCAGTCTCGGTCCAAAATTTTGGCCACTGGTATCAAATGAGGGGAATAATTGTCATAGCGATTTTTGGCAAGGTATACACACATTCAGAGTTGGAAAATATGTGATAGCATTGCAACAGTGGCAGCTTTTTGGGTGTTTTCACCCTTTTTTCAAAATGTCCATCAAAATGCTTGTTACCACTCTAGGGGCGGCATACCCTTCGCATGCTCATTATAATCATTTATGCCCTGATTTGATACTGACCAAACCCCCAGGCTGATGGCCTAATACATGGGGATTGTGAATGTTCAACCAATAAAATGGTAAAAGGCACCGGATTTCAAACGAGTCCAAATTTCATGTGACACTATATACAATGCTTAAAAAGTAAGACCAGCCAGCCAGTCTTTATCAACCATTTAAAACCTGCCACGTGATGGGTTCTCGACCAATAGTAATGGGTAAACTATCTTAGGAATTTATGAAGATTATATGCATAGGGCGGTACATATCGACGTACGCACCAGTTGGCCTCCTTAAATCTGTATCGCGATCTTACTTCTATGCACTCACATTTAATTTGCGTCTGACAACGCGAGCGTTGCAAGTGTTAAACTCAGCTGCGCAGATTATGGAGGTATCAGACATGGAGCCATCACAAACACACCCTTTAAGGGGTAGTCATGATGCCCCTATATAAAAGGTATGCCTCAGTCCCTTTTACAAACAGATTAAACTCCACACAGACAATATAGGCCTATTCATGAAAATCTTTCCTTTTTTTGGAATGTGAAGCCATCACTTGGTGAAAGAAAATAAATTCAGATGTCGAGCCACTGCAAACTCATTTTTTTAAAGGCGTGAGGGGCCTACTCCTTGTGCCCACAGTTTTTATACTTTGTGGTTGATTTCTTAATAATGTTGATTGTTCTCTTTTCCTCCTGGTGGGGGTGCATAATCCACCTACCCCCTACCCATTGCACCGCATTGACAGCAGATTGGATCACAACACGATGTACTCTCCTCGCAAAGGGGTGATGACGTCCACTATGACTTCACATTCAATGAATCTGTGTACCCCCACCCATGAAGCTAAAGCTCCATGCTCTACCATATACACCCCCTCTGTTCACTAAAAAATGGTACATCAATATCTCTGAGCGTTTTACCCCAACCAAATCCAACAAAAAAATCAGTAGCCCTGACAACATTTTATACTTTATACAGGTTGCGACATTGCATATGCCCTTGGGTCTGTCAGAAAAAAGTAACAATAGTCTTTCCAAGACTAACTGAGGTACCCCAGTTTATACCCCAATTCAGAAATTGCTGCAGTTGAGAGATTAACAATAATTCTACAGATGACAGAACCAGTAACTGGGTTAATATGAGGCAAGAATGCATAGTGTAAGAAAAACAGGGTTTGCCAACAGTCACTTCCAACTATAAGGCAGCCTTATTCCAACACATCAGAAGAGCTATCTGAGGTGGATTTTATTATATGAAAAGCGGTCAAACTTTTCCACGGTGGGCATATTGAGTACCCCCCCCCCCATTTTAAAAATGGATGCCACGCCTCTAAAAGGGTAAGGTTGTGATGGCTTCACATTCAGAAAAAGAAAGATTTTCATGAATATATTGTCTGTGTGGAGTTTAATCTGTTTATAAAAGGGAGGCACACCTTTTTTTATAGGGGCATCATGACTACCCCCCCCCATTTTACTATGGCTGCCACGCCCCTAAAAAGGTGTGTTTCGATGGCTCCACATCTGGAATTTTTTTTCTCATGAATGTCAATGGCTGTAGAAAAGTTTCATTTCTCTACGAATGTGGGACCAGTGGTTCCATGGTGGGCATAACGAAAACCCTGCCCCCTTTTTTTCTAATATGGTTGCCACGCCCCTAAAAGGGTGTGTTCGAGATGGCTCCACATCTGGATTTTTTCCCCTCATGAGTACAAATGTCTGTGGGACATTTTATTCATTCATGAAACATGAACACAATTTTTCCCAAGGTGGGCATAATATTTACCCCCCCCCTTTTTTTAAATGGCTGCCACGCCCCCCAAAAAGGGTTAATTTGAGATGGCTCCACATCTAAAACATTTTCTCGCATGAATATGAACATATGTGCCAAAGTTTCACACTTATGTGCAAAAGTGCACAATTCATCGATATTTTGTCACATATCCACTGGACTAGTATAACTTAAGCGTCAACACATGATAGTACAAAAGGAATGGGAGTTGATCAAACAATTTTAAGTCCAAACCAACTACCCTGTTGGCGGCTACGCGGATACGGAGTGGGAGTGCAGTGAAGCATGACGCGTCGACGCATATTACTTTACATGTACATACAATCTTATAGCTCTGTCACGCCCCAACTATCGCATCGGTCCCAACTATAGTTGGGCCTGTCCCAACTATAGTTGGGCCTGTCCCAACTGTAGTTCCACAGTTGGGCTGGCCCAACTATAGTTGGGCCTGTCCCAACTATAGTTGGGCTGGCCCATCTATAGTTGGGCCACTCCCATCTTTTTATTTTGCGGTGTCCCAACTATAGTTTACATTGATGTACAACCATAAAACGTTCCCTACAGCTCTGATACACGTCTGACTTTACTGGGGACCACTGAAATTAGCTATTGATGGGATGAATCTATAGTTGGGCCACCCCAATCTTTTTATTTTGCGGTCCCAACTATAGTGTACATTGTTGTACGATTATAAAACATTCCCTACAACTCTAGTAATACACATCTGACTTTACTGGGGACCAATGAAATGATCTATGGGTGGGGACCATCTGTAGTTGGGCCACCACAATATTTTTATTTGGCAGTCCCAACTATAGTTTACATTGATGTACGACAATAAAACATTCCCTGCAGCTCTGCTTACATTTCGACTTGGGACCTTTGACATTAGCTATGGGTGGGGCCCATCTATAGTTGGCCGGCCATGGCAATCTTTGAATTTTGCAAAATGTTGCTGGATAAAAAAACCAGCAGCTGGACAACTCATCCAACTAGGCAGTACCACGTGACCGGCCAGCCTTGCGGCATGCATGCACGACGAATACACGGTGCCAGCGCCGCGGAACATTTAATCCAACAAGATCTATCAAGCATGAAGCATCCGGCGCAACTCCAGTCCTAACTATAGTTGGGCCGACCCAACTGCCGCACTATAGTTGGGACAGTCCCAACTATAGTTGGGACCGATGCGATAGTTGGGGCGTGACAGCTCCATGATACAATTAAGTAGTGCTGAGGTTCATTGAGGGCAATCAACCGTGACTTAATTCGTAGCCGGCTGCGAGGTGGATGAGTGGCGGGGTATTCTAGACGTCGCTAATATTAGTTAGGCTATATGCTAGATTTCGGCTGTTTTCTAGTTTGCATTTGGGATTGAGTGTTATTTTGAGCTTGGCTGATCTGGATGTCAAGAGTCATGAGAGTTGAGCGTGATTGGTCGTTTTCCTGTGTTTCCAAGTTCCATTGGAGTTTGTTGAGTAAGCTTATATCCCATGAGTCATTTTCGGGGCCCAGTCATCATCCGCCATTTGGCCGATTTTTTCGGGGGGGGGGAAACAAGGGGTAGAAATAAGAAAGTACGATACACCTCTCGATATACTGATATATAGCTTAGGCCTACCTGTGTCCCTGGAAAGGAATCGGTGATTGAAATTTCAGTCACTGACGACGTCCGCTCACTATCAATCATCGCCAAAACAAAATTCTGGCGCACTTCTTTCTTTCTTGTTTCTTTTCTTTCTTTTTTGAATTTTCGCGCCACAGAAAAGTCAACTTACAAACGTCAGTACGCTGGTACGTGTCCATACGTACGTACGTCGTACGGCCAGCTGGCCGAGGGTGTAATACGCATGAGGGCGCGCTTTACATGAAGGATTGACAGAAGGCAGGTAACAGCCACCGGGCCTGCGCCGCCCCTTTGATATTGCGCGACGCCATTGTTCAGTTGGACCACGGACAATGATGGAGGTAGAATCCAAGTTGCCAAAAAGGCTCCAGAAAAGGACGTAAATTACGCAGCAGCTGGACAACTGACACTGGCAGCAGGTTCTCATTTTGTTATTAAGAGGGTAAGTGTACTTTTAAAGCTTAAATAAACTGGGTCTGAAGTCGCAATGTGGACAAATGGTGGAAATCACTTTCAACATGTTCAACATTTCGCCGAGTAAGTTTCCCATACGGTCGGTGTGTGGCCTATGTTTACGGAGGCAGTCCAGTAAACTGGCCACATTTATGGGGCTAAGGCGACCTTTGATCAGTTGATTTTGCCAACTCGGCACCTTGCCAACTCGGCACCTTGTCAACTCGGCACCTTGCAAACTCGGCACCTAGCCAACTCAGCACCCAATTTTGCCTCATTCTCCCGACTTCCAACTCGGCACCTGACCTCCCCAAACCACGGTCCGTCCCCAAATAATCAGTTAGGACCTAGGCCTAATGTCCCACTTTTCCGGCACAAAACAACTTCACCGTCCAACGGACAGCCACGTTGACTGGCAGAGAGTGCGTACAAGCCCGGTCTGCCCATGTTCCTAGCTCCTACTCCTAGAACTATGTGAGCGGAGCCTCATAGAGTCAGAAGCCCGCAAAATTGCTGTCAACACAAAACACTAATTTCCAACTTTCTTTCCAACCTTGGCACCCGCCAACTTGGCACCTGTTAAAATACCAACTCGGCACCTAAGAATAGTGCATGACGAGAATGTTGCACTTTGCTGATAAAGCGCAGTGTGTTTTTGCATGATGCAGACCATGGAGCTAGGTACTCCTACTCCTACTCAGAAGCCCGCAAAATTGCTGTCAACACCAAACACTAATTAAGTACAAAAACGTCCGTTCCAAATAAGCCATTTCCCACAGAACCGCTGCACAGTTTGCCCCTAAACTCCGTACAATACCTCATGACATACTCAAGTTATGTGCACCCAACAAAATCGGTGGATTCTGTCTGTTTTTAGGCCAAAATGATGAAAAATATGCCCTTTCCGCACTGAGCCAACCTAACACTTGAAACGACCACGCGCGCTGATATCGCAGTCATTTTCGGGTTCGATCGCTCGGAGCACGCCGCAGGGGGTACGTACTTGCACTTGTACGCATGCGCATACTATCAATCCGCTCCTACACCATACCCCCCGCGGCGCGCTCCGAGCGATCGAACCGAAAATGACTGCGATCATTCTGCGCGCGTGCTCGTTTCAAGTGTTAGGTTGGCTCAGTACGGAAAGGGCAAATTTTTCATCATTTTTGCCAAAAACAGACAGAATTCACCGATGTTTGTTGGGTGCACATAACGTGAGTATGTCATGAGGTATTGTACGGAGTTTAGGGGCAAACTGTGCAGCGGTTCTGTATGAAATGGCTTATTTGGAATGGACGTTTTTGTACTTAATTAGTGTTTGGTGTTGACAGCAATTTTGCGGGCTTCTGAGTAGGAGTAGGAGTACCTAGCTCCATGGTCTGCATCATGCAAAAACACACTGCGCTTTATCAGCAAAGTGCAACATTCTCGTCATGCACTATTCTTAGGTGCCGAGTTGGTATTTTAACAGGTGCCAAGTTGGCGGGTGCCAAGGTTGGAAAGATGCCGAGTTGGCAAGGTGCCGAAGTGTACCTGCCTGTCATACCCCGCGCACCATTGGCAATGGCACCTGGCCAGGTGACAGCCATGATTCCACCAGCCAAGATAGCCAAGCCCCCATCGCCGCCCCCTACCACACCTTGGCCGTTCCACACCGACCCTCCCACCACCCAGGAGGACTCACCAGGTGCAGCAACGACACCACCAGCCACCCTGACACCACCTCCAACAACCATCCACCCACAGCCATCCAACATGTCCAAGCGCCCAACGGCAGCCGGCCCCAACCCATCCCCAACATGGAGCCTCAACCTACAGCCTCCTCTCCTCACCCACCCACACCTACCACGCGTCACTCAACTCGACAGACCAAACAATGGGGACTTTAGAAAAACAGGAAGCGGGATGCCCTTTTTTTTCCCCCTCAAAAGTGGCTGCCCGACCGGGCTATTGGCCTCCATTGGTTTCATGAAAGATAGTGGATATTTTGCCGGAGGTAATGACGGCAAACTAACGTTTACTAAAGGTTTGCCGGCGGCAATCCATATCAACAGAGGGCGCTGTACTCTTTAAGATAGGGCTGAATTATAAGATGTATTAAATTCCCATCAAAAGTTGTGTAGCACGTTTGGTGTAGTGGTTAAGCAGAAGCTCTAGGGAGCGGGATGACTCGAGTTCAAATCCGATCGCCGCCATATTTTTAAGTTTTTTTTCCCATCCCCAAATAAATAAGAATATTCTTCTTTTATTATTTTAATATGTCTCAAACATTTTATTGTAGAGTATTACATTTTCTTTTTCAGATTTGTGGCTTTGGAGGATTTTTTTTAAAAGGGAAATAAAGTCAGAAATTATAAAATGGTCTGAATCCCATCTTGTGAATACGAGGTTACAACGATAATATTGGCATGGAGCCAGACTAACATTTGTCAGCGGAAAATGTTTAAGAACAAAAAAAACAGTAACTGCGCATGTTCAGTGCATATCCGGCAAACTAACGTTAACTAAAGGTTTGCCGTCTCCGGCAAAATATCCACTGCCTTCATGAAATGACATACCAGCTTTATATGGGCTAGATGCAACAGACAAAGAGGTCAAAATGATGTCACTGTTAAAAAAAAAATTGGTTTAAAGCCAAAAAAAAAAAATATTCGGTCTCTGGTCAGACCAAAGTTCCGGAATTGACGCGGCGATACGGCTTTTTAATTTTTTTTCAAGCTTGGATTGTACAGACAAATTTTGCTTTTTTGGTGTCTTCATGTACATTGGTGTCCTCCATAATTTGCCTTGGTGCTCTCGATCATTTGCCTTGGTGCAATTTCCCATTCCTTGGTGCTCTTTGGTAAAAAAAATTGAGGAGGTGGGGCTGTTGGAGCTACCGCGGAACATTTTGGAAAAAAAAAAGATTGACGCGCATGATTAAAATTGACGCACGCGCTGACCAGAGACCGACTTATTTTTTTTTTTTGGTCTAAAGTAAAAAAAAAAGAAAAAAAGGAGGCGGTCTCCAAAGCGGAGGTGGGTGGGGACGCTAAACCGTTTTTCTTTTTTTTTTGGCTTAAATCAAATTAAGATCAAAATTATTTTATCACTTTATAATAATTCCCAGTATTCTATAACTGCTTAATAGCAAGAACCCTGTTGAATTCATTATTTTCAGAGGTCTAGTTATCTTGTTATTTCGGGTTGAATTCAGACAAATTTCTGCTGCCATTGTTCACAAAAGCTTCATGCTGCAATGACGTCATGGATTGTGATAATCGGCCCTCACTGAGCTTGTGTCAAATTTTGGCAAAGTGCATTGGTACGGCTGTTGCCTGTCGTTTATTATTGGTCTGAAGTGCAGTGCGCCCGCATGCATGTGCATTTATGGGACTAAACTCGACCATGCTTACCCGAGTCAACTCGTACCTGCGGCTCCAAATATTTGCCCATTTTGGAACATAAAATCTGTGAAACGGATAATGAAGGATTATTGCCGGGGCTGTTCACCTACTCACCGTTTGAAATGGCTGTCCGTGCACGGTGACATCGTTTTTTGGGCCTGTGTGTGCACGCACTTAGCCTGAATGCCTCTGGCCGTACACTATCACAAGCTAGTACGGCCAGGGCGGCAAACGTCCCCTAGATGCCTGAAACTGATGTAGCAAATTTGCTACCGACTTTGAGGGCGATTATCTTCTCATCCAGGACAGAGATTTTCAAAGTTAGGGTATCTGCTCGTAGAGGAACTCATACCTTTTCCAAAACATGTTCCTTTATCTAGAAAACTTCATCCATCTGACCAAGAAACGACGATCAGTCTTCAGCTCCCACAAATATCATCTCAAAAATGTTCCTCCATGGGATTTTAAATTGGTGGAGTAGTTTTGTTCATCGTTTATGTATGCATTTATGCGGGCATGCTTGGGCAAGGTTATGAGTATGCATTGTACAGTTCATGACATCGTGTTGTCGGGCATGCGGCCGGCCAGCCGGCCATACCCTCCGTGATGGTCTATTGTTTTGGGTTGATCCCCACTTGTAAAATCTGGTTGATTGTCCTGGATGATCACTAGTATATTGCCAAAGGCCTAGGATCCTACTCGATCGACCATCCCCTGCAAAATCAGCTAATGTTTGCGCAGTTGACCAATGTGTGGCAGAGTGTAAGGGAGGTATCCACAAATCATTACCATTTTGAGTGAAGAAATATGTACAACTTACAGGTGCTTGCAAGAGCAATTTATTGGGCAGTTACCAAATTCTTCCCTTTTCTTTTAGGCAGACAAGATGACTTCAAGGGCAGTCACAGTATGTTCTTGTCGGCCGTCAAGTTTATCAAAGATGCAGCAGTTATCTTTGGCTGATGTTCAGCTGGGTTCCTCCTTCAATTTTAAGTACATTGAGGTACATGTAGGTTCCAACTTTTTTTTCAGAAGACAGAGAGTTTTCTATTTGGATGACACAGGTTTTGTACATTTTTACAAAACTTATCCTTGCAGCTAAAAATTCATTTGAATAGCTTGTGACTTGACTTGAGACTGGATGACTTTTGACAGACTTGGGACGGACTTGTGATGGACTTGTGATTGACTTGTGATTGAGTTGTGATGGCCATAGTGACAGACTTGTGATGGACTTGTGATAGACTTATCATGGACTTGTGATTGACTTGTGACAGACTTGTGATGAACTAATGATGGACTTGTGATTTACTTGTGATGGACTTGTGATGGACTTATGATGGACTTATGAAAGACTTGTGATTGACTTGTGATAGGTTTATGACGGACTTGTGGCAGACTTATGATGGACTTATGATGGACTTACGATGGACTTGTGATTGACTTGTCAACAACACTGCAACTCAGTATGCACTCCAACCTAGGCTAATTAGTGCGTTTTGGCAAAATACCATCCTTTGTTAAATCTGGTGTGGTTTATTGAAAATAATCTGTGAAACCTTGATCGTTTTATTGTTTTCCTGGGTTGGTGTTGCAGGGAAGGATTGCTAAGATGTGGCCCCTTCATTCAGCCGGCAAGAACAAGTGGATGAAGACAATTCTTGAGGAGGGGGAGGAGCAGGCTGCCAATGATGCCCTGCCCCCAAGTAGGATTATCGTCTTCCTCATGGGAGCTTTTGCAGAGGAGTTCATTCAGTTTACTGTTGGGGTAAGTAATATGTCTGGCTCTTGAAGCACGTAATGTGTTAAACATGTGAAAACCTTCTTGTAAAAGGTCTTGAACTGTTAGTTTACTGTGTATTTATTTTGTTGAGAGACAATGAGTATTTGACATGTTGAATGCTCTGCAGCGTGACGACAGGTCCAAACTTTATGTCCACAAATTTTTTTTTTAAATGGTTTTGAAGAGCACTGCGTACTAGATAGAGGATCTTTTTGAAGGATTGTGTATGGTGTGTAGTAACTCTATGGGCAAAAGTGTACAGGCAAAACTTGAAGGGTTTGAAGCGTAAAGACAAGTTGGGATCAAGTTGTAGATCTGCCAACTTTCCTTGATACTTCAGAAATTTCTCTGAAAATAAACCAATCTTTCCACGTTCTGATGAACAAATTTGAAAATCTCCCTGATTATCGAAACTTTTTCCTTGTTATGTTGAATGTAATTCTAAATATCTCCCTGATTGTTGTGCAAAATCTCCCTAATGGCAAGATGCAAATGTTGGTAGCTCAGATTAGTTGCTGAATAGGGGAGTTGTATAATTGGGATGTGCAAAGAAACCAAATTTTGATTGTTTTGTCAACAATTGCCGTGATTACCCAACAACCCTAACCCTCCAGGGTGTTTGGGCTAGAAACCCTGCTGAATGCAGCAACATGCAACACTTGTCTCAATGACAAGCCTGCTCAGTGCAGCAAGATCCATCAGGTGAAAAATCACAAGGCCAAACTGCCTCAGAGTCTGTGGTCACTGAATGCAGCAGGATACAACTGTGGCATTGTTCAACCATAGAGCTATATTAAATTACTAGAGCGCTAACTCCTCATTCTGCGCGCGGAGACGCTTTGAAGCCGTCCTGGGCGCAGACATTTTGAATTCATGTGCGTCTTTGTAGAACGTAATGAAATTGGATTGAATTGTGAAAGTGTACTCTACATGCAACGCGCAAGTAGAACATACGTAAACAACTTAAGCACGTCATGGACGGTTAAAAAAAACGTGACGGCAAAAAGCATCTGCATCAGCAGCGAATGCGCGCACGCATTGCGCTGTTTGCGTAGAGCAAAATGACACGCTCATTTGCTGATCGTGCGTTTCGGTTTTGGGCGTATTGGCTTCGATAATGCGCCGGTTTTGGAATACAAACGCAGATATGCAAATAGCCGTACAAAAGCCGTACAAAATTTTTAGGTCTCCATAGGTTTGTGCACAAACATGGATGCGCCCAGCAGACATTACTTTGTACACGAAGTTAGCACTCTAGTAATTTATGATATAGCTCTATGTGTTCAACAGGACTAGCTCTCATTGTCTCAGATATGACAGTTTATACACTGATGTTGATGGCTCAATGCAGCAAGGTCCCACAGACTTTTACACCTGATGCACCGTGTTGCGTCTGGCAGGGTTAGAGATAATGTCTTTTGTTTGTATTTTCATTGAAGGATATGGTAATTATCAGTGAGGCGTTGATAGAGAAGTCGCCGTCTTTCGTCAAAGACTCCATCCATCCATGTAACATCCTAGTTGAGAAGACGCGATCTAGACCCTCAGTCTGGGTGAGTGAATGCAGTTGATGTGAATTGTCCTTTGTTGTGAGAAATCATCAGCAACAGGTACCTTAGGCTAAGAAAACTTGGCGAGATATATTCTTTGAAAGGGACCACCCTGAATCTTCCAAGATATTCCCCTTTGCAGGAACCGAAAATGGCTCATTCAGTTTGACTGGCTGTGACTGTTTGTCTGTTGATGGAATTTGACTGTCAAGGTGCTTAAAAGAAATATGCTCCGACTGTTGGTGACTAGCCTATGTAAAAGGCATGGCAGGGGAACAGGATTGAACTTTTGACTGTCTGTGACTGATCAAACAAAAGGAGGGTTAATTCTGCAAAATTCTCAAAAAACCTCCTTGGAGATTTTGAAGGAACTACGATTTTTTGAATGAGTTCAGCTTTGTTGTAAGCCAAAACAAAGGAAGATTCATAGTGACTTTGTTTGGTAATGAAGCGAATTTATTATGAGAAAACCTATCAATTAAATTTGTACTGTAAACATCATGATATTTGCTTGGTTTTGACATTGTAGTGAATTATGGGCTCCCCTTTATTTTGGGTACAATATGTAAAAAATAGACTCAAAGAAAAGGAATTTGGTCCGAGGTTCAATCCCTGTTGCATGGAGAGTTGGGAACACTGAGTACATGTAGAAGCTAACTAAATAAAACTGTACCAAGTTCATAAGTTATGATTGATATTAGATACTTGCTTCAGATTTTGGGTACAATTTTGGGTACACATCCATTCTGGTTCTTATTATTGCCTTTTGTCGTTGGAATGTAACGTTTTTTTCTTCAACGACGATTGTTTCTCAGGTGATACCAGCCAAGAAAAAAAGTCAGACGACAAAAGCAGCCAGACAAAACACTGCTGCTTCATCTGCCATTACTAGACCTGCGTCCACCGTCGCAGCAAGCTCGTCAACCGCAGCCCATAGACAGATTCCTGCTGCGGGACAGAATGCTTCTGATGGTGGCAATTTCGGGGTGAGGTCTGATCCGGAAGTCGGTCCGTCATCTGGATCAACAAGCAGGAGTAAGGCAGTAGGTTTAAACAGAGACACCCCGTGAACGCATGGACGATCCTCAATGCCAGCCACTCGCCCATTAAGGTGAGACCAAGGCCCAATTTTATGGCTCTGCTTACCGTTAGCGGAAAAATCCCTGCTTACTGTAACAGAAAGTGCTGTGTTTACAGTATAGCATATTTCACGGTTTAGGGAGGAATCTTGGCTTCTCCGCATGCGTACATCCCGTAACTAAGGATTCTGTGCTTACAGGGTTAGCGCATTTTTTTTTTCTGCTACGGCTGTCAGCACAGAATGGTGATCATAAGCACAGAATTTTGTGGTTGGCAGAACCATGAAATTGGGCTTAGATCCCATAGAGCTTTGGAGTTGCAAATATTGCTTAGCAAAATTTTGTGCTAAGCAAAAATTAACTGAGAACCAGTCACAAGCAATATACATTGTATGTACCCAAAAAAATTCACTAATTGTGAACCAACAGATGTCAGTGACGCCGGAAAATGCTGAGGACGTGGTCGAGGAAGTAGCACTTGTGACATCAAACGCCAGCGCAATCCAACCAATGGCAATATCTTCAGTAGATACAATCCTGGAAAACGTGGCAGCTTCTTACACCATGATATCTGAGGTAAGTCAGTAGTGTCTGCTTGTCAAAACATGCAAAACTCGTTTATTAAGTAAGCCAGCCGTCTTTGGGCTGTCTTTTTTGTTTTATGTTATTGGTTTGTTTGTATGATATTTGTATTGAGCTTAAAGAGAAGATACAACATTTGCAAACATCAAAAAACTAAATGATCAAATTATCACGAAATACCTTACTGGATTGTTGGGAAAAGACGGTCTAAAACATCCTGTAAATCGTGGCTCCTGGTGTGCTGACATTTTCAAGAAAAGTTGTATTTTTCCAACGCTGGTCGGCCGACCAGCGTTGGAGAAAACTGCTTCTACATTTTCATTTTTAGTTATTTCGCATTTTCTTTGCAATGGATAACATACCTGTGAAGGGGTAAGCCTGCTCAACTGATTCTCTGAGCTTACAATTCCCCAAAGTCTATAAATTGCTCTGTTTCATCTTAAGTGGGGGTCAGGGAACCAGACTGCAAGAACATGATTGATTTTCTTGGTTTTTCCAGCATCTACGAGCCCAAAACGTTAACAAGTCAGATTAACAATATTTGCTATAAACATACTAATCCTCCAAATCCATTTATGTCGGAAAATTGCAGCAAAAGCAAATGTTGTACATGCCCTTTAAATTATCATTATTTCAGACTTTAATGATGCCTGGTCGATGAATCTTGCTTGTTAGCAGCTGCACACATTTGAAATTGGAAAACGAAAAAGAAGCTTACATGTTTGATTGCCACTAACGAGACGGCATGAGATCTCTGACTGAAAGGAAAATGGTCAAGGAACTTGAGAGGTGTTCTAGGAACTTCAAAGGTGTTACCATCTTCAACTTTGTACACAACCGCTGAAGTGGCGTCAGGTTGCAACATTCTCTCCAAAAACACTGTGCAAAAGAAATTCATTGAAAACATGCCAAAACTTCTGATAATCACTGACATTATTGTTTATATCTCTACGTTGTGTTAATGTCACCATACATCAACTTTTGTAGAATAAACCTTATTTTTTTGTTTATTCAATTATTAAACTCTTTGAGTCATGCATAAAATTTGACAAAACCGTTTTCAGCCATTCCATGTGAGGGTCATCACCAAACTCAAAAATTGAAGTGAAAGGAATAAATGTTTGTCAGTTATATTTGATAAGAGGAATATTGAAACCATCTAAATCTCAAAAGATTTTTAAAAATAAATCATTTGATTTAAAGTTTCAGCCTCCTGAACATGGATGAATTTTGTGGGCAAAACGGAGGGTCAGGGGTATAAATCACAAACTGAGGAAGTAATTGAAGCTCATTCATAAGATTGTGCTTTATCTGCATACATTTGGTAGCTATTCCAGTTTATTTGATAAAACATTGAGAATTTTTCCAAATGTCTTCAGTATTTTCCCACTATTTCATCGTGAAAACACCCTCAAAATATGTCACGCGAGTCACAAAATAGGACTTTTTTTCAGATTACTTAATAACTAGAGAGGGATTCAGCTAGTGTTTGATATTTGTAAATGAAATAGTGGTGGTCTATCAATAAAAGTATGAATATTCTTATTTGCTCCTTGTAGAAAAAACTATCTTAAGAATGTCACGCGAGTCACACATGATGTATGTCATGCGAGTCACCAGGGGTGGATCCAGGAATTTTCGCAGGAGGGGAGGGGTTCATTAGCCCAAAAACCTGAAAATGTACACGTTTTTTGTCTCTGGACACTTGGCCTCCGAAAATCAAAAACTGGGGGTAGGGGTAGGGGGGTGCTGGTACCAATTTCAATTGGGGGCGGTGTTCAAATTCGACGATTATTAACACATTACAGAATGGTGTACCGTATTTTGAACAGGCGGACATTAGACCAGTATAATTTTTGGGGGGTGTCACAGCAGGGAGGGGGGGGGGTCGACTTATTTTTTAGGAATTTGTATGAGAATTTTTGGGGGGGACAGAGCTGGGGTTTTTTTGGGTTTTTTTACCCGAAACCCCCCCCCTCTGGATCTGCGCCTGGTCACAAGCCAGGAAGGTTTCATTTACATAGTAATACAAAGAAACAATGCCATATTAAATTATAGAATTGGAATTAAGTCTTTAAAAGCATTAGTTATGTAACAAGAAATTGAATCAGTTTTTTACAAATGTATAGAGTCGAGTCTCGTTAATACAAACTCGTTCGGACCTAGCCAAATTGTTTGTTATATCAGAATGTTGTACTAAGAGGAACATCAGTCCCATTCATTGTTCACATAAATGCACAGTCGGGACTAAGGCTTTATGTTTGTTATAACCAGAATTTTGTATTAACAGAGTTTGTACAAACGAGATTCAACTGTACTCTATACATTCCTAAACAACTGCATCATTAATTGCAGCTCTTTCCTTTTAAGGAAACTATGACTCTACATGACCAAGAATTACAACTGTTTTCCTGAAATAGTCACCCGTGGATTGATGACATCACTCCGTAAATTAAATTCCAAAACATTTTTTTCTCTCCATGTCATTGTTAAGGATATTGTGTATAAACCAGATTTCCACCCCCAACATTTGGGTGGCACGGGTGGCTTGTGCGTAAAGCGCTCGTCTCTCACCAAGGTGACCACGGTTCGAATCCTGGCCGCGGATCGCATGTGAGTAGAGTTGTGCGTTGGTTCTCTCCTGTGCCACGAGGGTTTTTCTCCGGGCCCTCCGGTTTTCCTCCCTCCGGAAAAATCAAACACTTTCGATCTCAGGCTGTGCTCCGTGGTCTTATATGGGTCGATGTGGCCGGCAGCCATAGGCGCCTTTACGTGCCAGCGGCCCGACCACGTTGTAGCTGCGTCCTTCGCAATTCAGCATCCCAGCTGCGAGTAAGGATGATTAGCCTCCCAAAGTATTATTTATTATTATTATTATTATTATTTGCCAAAGTAAAGGGATAAATAGCAGTTTTCACACTCTTTCATAAGGTATTCACAGGTAAATCATTTTTATTAATATAATATTATGATTTGATTTGTTATACTAAAATTACAGTTATAATGTGAAAGTGAAAAGCTACTGTGTCACGCGAGTCACGCATTTGTGTCACACGAGTCACATTTTCTTCAGGCCATTTCTTACAACAAGGGATATTTGGCACAATACAACTTATGCATGTATTGGGTGAGGGTATCAAGTTCTAAGTTCAGTAAGAATATTTTTTAGAACACTGGTAGATCCATAGGAAAAGCTATTTGAATCAAGGGATGTCAAAAATCCCTTTTTCTATCCTGTCACGCGAGTCACGTCAAAGAAACTGTGATACATGAAAAAATAGCGATTTTAAAGTAATCATATAAAAACTAAACCATAAGTTCACAATGCCCTGACTCAAATACATGCTAATTTGAGTTGAATAAATGCCAGGTTAACAACAGTAATGCATTAAAACTTAACATTTTGTTCAAATGTCACGCGAGTCACCATGGAATGGCTGACTTGAATGATCTTTTTACGGAGGAAAATCTTTCATTTTGTTTTCCAGATGAGCAGAGTAAGAATGAGACGGTCGGTAGTGCCGAGTGCGTGTTCTGGAATTTCACTGTGAATGATTGGCGTGGCGATTGGTCCACACGGGACGCAGGCATGAATCGCTACCCGATGGCGTCATCAGGTGTCTGTGTGACCACCTAAACCAGCTTCGCTGTTATTGTGGTAAGCACTGAAAATACATATTTCTTTCTTGGTCAATTCAAATAATCTATAAACAGTGCCATCTTTTTATCAATGGAAATGATTGTAAATCATGAACGGGTTTTTCAAACGCACTTCCAAGGGAATGTTGATTTCATGACTTTGTGCCCACTCATCGGACAGGATTTTCACGGGAACAAGACAGCCTTTTCGTGGACTTAAGCAGCAAGCTGGGCTGTGCCGTCTCTGTGATGACTATACATAATACTACGTACCTCTATAGCAAATAAAATCGCTTAAATTGAATGCTAATCTAATTAGAGCAGTCAATTTATCAAGGCATTAGTCTAAATACTTTGCACCGCATCATTTAATGTTGCAGTTGGCGTAAATCATTTTAAGTTTCTGGGATAATATATTAACATATTGTTGGTATACAGAAACTTGTTTCAGGCAATCCTTTGAGCTCTTCACAAAATATCAAGCAGTGTGTTTCACCGTTTATACGTAGGAAACTCCGTACCAAGCATCCCCAGCAGATCCTGATCAGCCTGTGTGTTGCCTTGCTGGCTCTCTACCTCATCTTCTTGGTTGGTATCGAGGCCATGGCTTCCAGGCCGGGTTGCATCCTTGTGGCTGCTCTGATCCACTACTTCATTTTAACCTCCATGGCCTGGATGGCAGTAGAAGCCACCAACATCTACCTTATATCCTTGTCAAAGTCCTGAACGCCAACATGCCTAGAGTTTTGCTCAAGGCATTGATCGCTAGCTGGGGTGAATATTCCTTTTCTGGTCAATTTAGGAATTTCATCATAAAGTCAATCTGTGCATGGCCCAACTCTTCTGGGTCTTTTTTTTTCAGGATATTTCCGGTATTCTGGTAGTTGAATACAAGTACATGTACAAACATTTTAAATTGTTTTTGAAAGGTATCCATCTTGTTTTTGAAAGGTATCCATCTTGAAGGGCCATCTAAGTACATGTACAACGATGCCAATTTGTGAAAAGAAATATAAATTACAAAGGTATGTCACTGTAATTGCATTAAATGATGAATGGAAATGTACATTATTGAGCTACAAAAATAAGTTTTTTATCAGTACAATAATCAATTACAAAGCTACTTCTTTGCATAGATTGACCGTATTCTAAGTACAAGACGTTCTGTGGATTTTGATGCATATCTCTTCGGGTAGAAAATCAGGTGTTTTTGAACCACTTTAACATTTAAGAGAGGGGCATTTATTATATTAATGATAACTCACAAAGAGCGGAAAGGATGCTTCAAGAAAATTATAAATTTTGGAAACAAAGATTGATGGTCCTACACATCTTTGTGAATTAAAAAGAAAATAACCATGTAATTGATGTACAGTAGTGTTGTGCATCGGGTTGGGTTGACCAGGCCAAACCGACCCGAAACATTATTGATATCAACCGAATCTGACCCAACCTGACAAAAGTTCAAGGAAAACTGACCCCAAAACTGAACCGATCTGACCAAAAAAACCCAGAATATCTGGCTTGGGCAACTGTGGCTGCTTTTTGTGCCTGAACTTGGCCGTGTTGCATGAAAATCGTCGTCTCTCAGTAACTGAATCATCTCATGCGGTACTCATAATGGGACCTACTGGTGGGCCTACATGTTATACACCGTGCGTGATGGACCGCAAACCATTTGGTCGTACCGGGCACAGTGACTCTACAATAAATAGTACACCGTGTGAATTTCTACACTTTTTGGGGTTATTTTCGGTTTATTTCTGGTTTTTCCAAAATGGCTTAACCAACCTGACCCAAACTGAAAATCGCAAATGGAAAACCAAAACCGACCCGACTGAAATGGACAAACTGACCCGACCTGACCCGACCCAAAGTAGGTTTCGGGTCGGGTTTGCACAACACTAATGTACAGCTTGTATATTTTTATTGTGGTTATCTTCTTGTTAATGATTCTTGTCCGATTTTAAGCAATTATTTATTGAGTCAATTTAAATGACTATCAATATTGAAGGATTCGCTCCCCGAGGTATTGGAAGTTGACAAACTAGTTCCCGAGGCGAAGCGGAGGGAACTAGTTTGTCAACTTCCGACTGTCCACCCGTAATAAACCATGTTATATTTGTTTTACTATACCTCATACATATTCAGCTGCCGATTTCTGTTCTGTTGCAGTATGCACCTACAACAAAATCTTCGGAGTAACTTGTACAGTTGTTTGTGGACAACTTTCTTTGTACAGGAGGCATCATTATTGTCAATAAATTTTCTCCAGCTCAACATCATGGAGCTCGGGAAAATTAACATTTACGCGTACCGTGCAACCGTCTCTTCCTGTAGCTTGTTTGGGCGATGTTCGCGCGTGCGTACTACACCCATGCGACAGCTCAACGATTGCTTTGTAAAGCGCATGCGTAGTGGACTGTAAACCGTGCGACAGTCTACTATGCATTCGTATTTACCCTGTTCGTGAATCCTCGCACGCGCGCTTGGTAAACAGCAAATAACATCTGGCACGTGATGGTGAATTGACCAGTGAGAGTTGGGCTCTCGATCATGAATATGGTATACATGTAGTAAATGAGGCATAGTAAAATAGAATGATTCCCTGCACACATGTACATGCACACTACCCAGTCTTCCATGCACCATGGAGCTATCCTTTTTCTAGCTCCATTAAATTTACATTGCACAACTGTGCATTTTATACGACACCTGAATAAATCCCCGTCATCTGATTGGTGGATCGTTGATCACATGTCTTGAATTATTCGTACCAATGCACGGCGCGTGCGTGGTGCGCAACGCGCAGTGCAATGGCAGTACTATTGCACTGTGATTAGAAGTACCATTGCACTGTCACTGCACATGTTGCCGATGGTGGCGCTGTGGTGTTTAAATTGGCAATAAAAAGTTCTGAACTTATTGAACTGTTTGAGTTCTAAACTTATGGAAAAGTTTTAAGGTGAGATAAATTGAATATTATAGTTCTCAATCTGTTGAACAGTTTACATAATATGATAACTCTGAACTTGTCAAACTTGTAAACAATTTTTAACCTGAATAAATTGGCTATTAAAAGTCAACCAGTCAGATGACGAGGCTTTATTCAGGTGTTATATAAATGTTTTACGTTTGTGCAATAGAAAAAATAATTTCATTCGGTAATTTCATTCAGTGCTGAGTGCAGGAATCGGCTCTGATGGGCCCGGGTACAGGTACAAAATACCCGGCTCTGAACAAGTCACGGAGCTACCAGGCTTGCTTGAACATCAATAAATCCTGAGCACTTCGGCTCGGTTCGTTCCGATGCACATCGTGAAGATCATCAAGGACGAGTCCACATCAGTCTAGCCACGCCTCTTACCCAGAGTAATGGGGTCATTCAGTACATTTATTATCCATGGTACAGGGCCAGTATCGAGTTCAGTGCTCTATGCCTCGTGGCCGCAAAGGGCTCAGCTGATCGGTTTGTCTCCGACTCTCCATATAACGTGTGTAAGTCAGTGTGGTTTCCCGGGCGTTTACGCGATTGAATTCCTCTCGGCTCTGGGCTTTGTGCACAGAGAATGGGCAATTTCTTCTGGAACCGATTCTTTTGGAGCTGGAACCGAGAAGATTTGACTCGCGGTTCTGATTCTCATATTGGGAACAGGTAGAACCAGGGAACTGCCCAATACTACACATCGTACACCACGCCACAACACGCCTTTAATGTGTCATCACATCACTCAAGCGCAGCGGAAAAACAAAACAAAACAATGTAGAAGTTGGCTTGGTGCCTAACAAATGTTTAGTCAGTGAGTCAATGAGATGTCGATTGCTGTGTATAAATGTTTATTCTTTAGCCTCTTTGTATCACATGCAAATTATTTATTTATTTATTTATTAGATAATTTCTCAGGCACGAGACACTTGAAATATAAAAATATAAGACAATTTTAAAATTCAATTACATAAAAATTGCTAGACACGACAACGAATATCAAAAGGACAGACTACTAAAGACTACTATACACGAAACTATCAAACAAACACATTAAATAATGAAAGGTTTGCGGAAACACCATGTGCGAATAATTTCTCAACTCAAAGAATGGTTTTGAAAAGAACCAGAGGTATAAACTCGAAAATTCCGGTCAGTATGCTCTGACCGTCTTCAGGAGAGTGCCTAAACTCTAAGAAAGGGAGCACATGGTGTTTCCGCAAACCTTTCATTATTTAGTATCTCCACCATGCAAAGCCTCAAATCTTACTTAAACACATTAAAACACATTCGACATTAAAGTGAACCATATGCAGGCCTGAGGGATTGCCTAAAAAGCATAAAATAAGTTTGTCGAGAGGCTCTCCAAATAAAACAGTACAATTTTTTTAGACACAGAAACAAACAAAAACAAAGGAAAACAAACATACAGACAGGCACAAGCTCATGCACACACAAACAAGCAAAACAAACAAACAAACACCCCAACAAACAACCAACCTGCCCAACAAGCAAACAAACACCCCCCCCCCCCCCCCCCGGTAAACAAAGGAGCAAAATAAGCGAAGGACAAACATATATAGGGCTGGATTAAATGCATAATTCACTGACATTTCGACGTAAAATCATTAAAAAACAGTAATCACCAGTAAATCATCATTAAAAGAAAAGCAGTAATCATCAGCAATCATCATTAAAAAGCAGTAATCATTTAAAAGCAATATTGATCAGGGGTGTGAGCATACCAGCTCTATGGTGTGAGTGGCCATTGATAAAAATAGACGAAAACAGCAGTAGAAATCTCCCACACTCTCACACACAGCAAGCGAGGGAAAAAAAACTGAAATCCAACACACACAAAAAGCTGAAACCAGCCTTAAAGCTGAGATTTCGCACCCCTGATTGATACTGTAAAAACCCACTGACACAACCTAGTATACATCCACAGAGCTGTCTAGAACCGGCCTTAATCTTGTTTTGAAGTTGTGAAAACTAAAAAGAAATTCATTTCTGACTTGCTCTGGAAGTGAACTCCATGTACGCGAAAACCTAAGAAAAAGTGAGTGTTTGAAAGCATCAGTTCTGGCAAATGGGTGATTAAAATGAAGAGTGTCACTTCTACAACTGTTGATAGATAAAAAATTAAAAACTGGTAAATCATATTTCCCATACAAACACTTATACACTAACCAATTTATAAGTCACTCTACAATAACAGACGCCCTACAATAAATACAATTTGAATAAAATACTTTAACTAAAGGTACAATGTACACCAAAATTTACAATGTACAAAAAAAAATTACAATGCACATGTATATTACTAAAATGCAGGGTGGTCCAAAAAAAACACTCAACCTCATACTTCCAATATTGATATAATATGTATGGCTAGGAAATTTGCACAAAATGCACAGTGGGCCGGGCCTATAATTGATAGGTCGCTATCACACGAAATGTGACGTCACATTAAAGTGCATTTTATAAGCCTATAACTACAGAACTATTGCCACTGATCTAGACACATTTTTACATGAACCACAAAGGGGCACTGACTGGGTACATTATAATAATTTTTAAAATTGAACACAGAAATTGACTTATGTACAGATTTTGTAATGAATTTTGTAGACACTTTATCTCAACTTAAAAAAAAAACAAAAAAAACCCCAAAACAACAGATTTCCTATTTGATCTAGTGTAATTCGCAAATGTAGTATTCTGATTCGTCCTCGTTTCGGGAAATTAGGCTTATACGGGTTTATGGCTTCTGACTACCGCCACTTGAACAAAGATATTGACAAACTGGGGAACCACCAACATAGGGCTGGATAGCTCAGTTGGTACAGCGCTAGAACGGCAATCTGGCGGTTGCATGTTTAAACCCCACTCCAGTCAATTTCTTTGTTCAACTTATTCATTTTCAAATGTTTTTTTTAGAACAATTAAGAACATTCAAAGGGAAATCAGTATGTATCACAAAGAATGATATCTCAAATTCCATCATTTAGACTGCAGTTTTCGTAGGCACAATTGGCTTGTTACTCGTCTTGTACTGTATATCAATTCACAACATGTCCGTTTTGGTTAAGTGGCTCCAGGACTTTGGAATCCAGATCCGTTTTGCGAAACTCACCCTTGAATCCTGTAAAAGAAAGCTTGGCAATTAATTTGTGAAGAATCTTGTAATTTGTTCACCCATCATTCACTTCATGATGGAAAGTTCTGAAATTTTGCTAAAGTTTGAAATTTGAAATTTGAAATGTGTCAATTCCTGGCAGTATGAACCATTACTTTGCATCGAGTCTTTAGTTCAGAGAGGCTTGGATACACCCCTTGTTTTATCCCTTTGTGTGACCCAACACTTGGAGCATGCGCTGAGTGGTCCTCTTATGCCCTTTGACCCCCAAATCCCGCTTACAAGAACATCATGGAGAACTGACAACAACCGAGGCATAAACACCAGACAACTTTTGCCGTTTTCGGGAACTATTCCGGAACCTAGTGGTAGTTTACTGAGGCCTGTACGATCCCTTGACGACTGTCTGAGGTAGTCTAGTCGAAGATACCGGTAGGGTGAGTCGACCCCCAAAAACACTACAATAGCCTTCCATCGAGCATTGTGATTAACTGGAATCGGTCTTTTCCAGTTACGAAAGTGACATTTTAAAGCTTGTGGCCTGTTTTCAACTTATCATACCTTCATTTCCGCTGAACCTCTTCAAGTTTTCTGCATGTTTCGCAACCGTATCTCTGCTATTATCCGCCTTATTGTCCCTCTGTAACTATTAAATAGAAAAAGAGAGAATAGCAAAAGTCATTTAATGCGTTCATTGATCCTGGGTTATCGACCTCTTTAAGTTCAGTCGATATACATGTGAATTGTTATTCCAATCAAGGTTAAAATGCTAACTTGGGAAGCAAAACAATATGTAAAGTATCTCAAATAAAACTGCACACAGAGGCCTGTGTAGACAGTAATTCTCTTCCCTGCTAAAACTGTCTGAGGGAACAGAATTACCATGGCAGAAGTGCCCCCCCCCCCCAGCCTGTTAATTCTGTCCCCCTCCAGGTTATTTTGTCCCCCTAGTTTTGCCACACAGAAGGCCATGCAGTTTCCTACGTTGTTTCTTCATGAAGATATCCAAATGAAAATATTAAACTTGGTAAATTTTTTTGATGTGAAATCAATCTTGCACAGAATTGGCAGCAATCGGTATTCTGTGGACTTCTTGCATACGTGGCGATGGCCGCATTGATATAGTGCCTACATTGATTGGTCAATGTTCCCACGCATAGCACTCAACCAATTTTCCTACTGGATGAATTTCCCTTTTGGTTTCTCAGAGGTCTGTAGTGCAGCTTTTTTTCCCCGATCCCGATAGAGTTGTCTCCCAGAAAGCCTGCAAACATGTTAACCACTTGCCACTGAGATATTTTTGCTGAAAATTTTGAAATTTTCAAAAGGCAAAATTTCCAGCCAACTTCTGATATCCAGCCAAGCACCACAAATACTGATTTGCAAGAGTCACTTAACAGTATTTGGACCATATTTCTTGCATAGACATATGTTGCAATACTCCAAGGTGTGCAATTCTCAAAATGTGTCATTACAAACTTTTGTGATTCAAGTTTGATACCCAAGCTGTACACTTATGACACCTCAGACAATAGCGCACACATCTCACTTCTGTACATTTTCAAACTCCATTTGTGCAAGGATATGGATATTGGCTACAAAGTATTTACTTTATAATTGATTACTTGAGAGTGTCCATGTGTTTAAAAAGAACATTTTGTGAGATTGGGCGCATGCCCCAACTTGCCTTGCACACAGCAATAACCAAACCAGCGATGACAACTAGGGCCAGGCAAAGCAAACCTGCACACACAATAAAGGCATATAGATAGCCATCTGGAGTGTCTGTAAACCCAATCACCGCATTATGCGAAGTATATGGAGCCTCCTTAACCGTTACAGCTGAGCTAGGTGCAACTGGTGGGAAATCTGTAAATACAGTTTTGAAATTTCATCAGTGTTTTCACGAAGTGACAAAAACCTCAATATCATGCAAAAAGGTCATTCCGAGATAATCACCTTTGAAGTTGATCATTTTTTCAAAACACCTTTTCGACTAGTTTTTAGTTATGGATTTAAGAAATTCTTGCATTGTCAAGTAACGTATGCTTTGCTCTGTGCTAATTCAAAGTTGTTTAATAGAAGTCTCTCTTAATTAAGCTGTAATACATTAATAAAGATCAATAAAAGTTTTGTTCAGTTCGTGAAAACAGCAAAACACAGAGGCCTCACTATTTTGTCGCATTAAGTTGTACACACTGTGTCACTTCGTAAAAAAATAAAACGTTTTAAGAAATTGTTACATTTGCGCATCTGACGTCACTGAAGCGCGTGCGTGTCTGTTCTTTATCAACTGGATTTTTTTCAGATCGTTACCGTCAACACACCATTTTTTTTGGTTTGGCCTAAGACAGGGAACTGGGACTGAGAAACATTTCCAATTTTGTTAGAAAATACTTTGAATGCACTCGACTCTTCACAGACTTTGTACATAGCCAAAGAAGTGGTGTCTGGACACTACATTCTTTTCAAAATGTCATTTACAGCAGAAATTGTTGGAGCAGATAATGTTGGTGGATGGTAGGACTACAAAAGGTGTTCTACAGTCAAGGCGTGTAGAGCAGGGACAGTAAAATTTCTACCAGACAAATTTGTAGAATTGGACGAGAACAATAAATATCCATGCTCACGTGGTGTTTGCGGGGTACGATGAGTTGTGGTGACAGTCACCGTCACGTAGCTACCACTCCTGGCGCCCAGAGCCTCCCCGTATGCTTGACATCTGTACATCGTGTCCACAGGACTCGCTATAATTGGGATTGATGCTGAAGTGGTGAAGGTGTTCACTGAATACTCAACTGAAACACATAATAACAGAGCTGTTATTATTTCTCTGGCTAAGATCAGAAGCCAATTGCATGAGCTTGCTAAGCAAGAAATGTTTCAAAAATACAGAAAACTATGTAGGCCATGCTTGGAAAATGTCTTACCAGTACAGAAAATCTTGATAAAATTGTTCCCTTAACTTAAGCAGCTCCGTGAAATCGGGCCTTAACCTTGGTATCATACTTTCATATGTGGCCAAACGAAAGGAGATCTTAATTAAAGGGAATATACAACATTTGCAGACATCAAAAAACAAAACTACCAAATTATTACAAAATACCTTACTGAGCTGTTAGTGAATGACAGTCTAAAGCATTCTGTTAAATAGTTGCTGACATTTCCAAGAAAAGTGGTATTTTTGTATCAATTTGCAATGCTGGTTGGCTGACGCTGGTCGCCTTTTTACAAATAATGCCCCCAATTTACCATATTTTGATAGTCCGCATTTTGTTTCCAATTGATTACACATATATACGGGCACAAGCCAGCTAGACTGGTTCCCCTATAATTCCCCGACGTCTATAAATTGCTCCGTTTCATCTTAAGTGGGGTCAGGGAACCAGACAAGAACTTTTTATTTTTTCTTGGTTTTTCCAGCATCTACGAGCACAAAACTTCGAACAAGTCAGTGTAACAATATTTCCTATTAAATACTAACCCCCAAATCCAACTATTTCTGAAAATTACAACAAAAGCAAATGTTGTATATTCCCTTTAACCCTAAAAGGGCCGGGTTATTTTGACCATCTCACAGAGGGGGCCCTAAGATCTCGGCCATCGAGTGACGAAAAATTATGAACTCTGTACATGTATAGAACATCTTATCATGAACATCTTATCATGATTGGTAATTCTGCATTGTGTACGTATATGGGGAAATTCAGTTTTCATGGCGCATAGCACCTGCAAATTTTTCGAAGCGCAGCAACCCGTGGTCCAAATTTTATGTTTTTGTTATCAAAAGATGCGCAAGCATTGAGGCTAAAAAGTCAAAACAGCTCGGGTCGGGAAAAAACTTTTTTTTTTCCAAGGCTATCGCGGGAAAAGTTGAGGGGGGGGGCCTGATAGGTGATATATGAAGAAAATGGCTTGTGCAAAGATGTTTCAATTCAAACACATGCTGCAAGAATTCATAGACGGCTGTCACAGGTCAGCCTGATATTTTACGCCAAGTATAAGTTCCTTAGGATTTGTTTGAACTACGTGTGGCGAAGTTTGCCCTAGTTCCTTTTATATACACATTTTATGCAAATTAAGGTGTGGCCCTGCATAGTTTACTTCTATGTGTGGCATGTGCAGGTAAACTTTCTAAAGGTGAAATTACCATACTATACTGGCTCACTGAAGTGTGCACATACATGCATTGGGTGCAGTTTTTAGTCAGAAGCAGACAGGCTTGTGGTGCGATAGCACACTGTAGAGCGATAGCTCCAACATTTTGAAGATTTTGAGTGGATGTTTGAGAATCCAGATAAGGCGATAGCCTACCCTTCAGCAGCGTTAGTTGCAGAGAGACTTTTCCTGCCATTTTGGGCGGAAGTTTGCCTGGTCTGAAGAGCTGTGTTTTAGACAGCGAATTTTGCATCCTGTGGCGGTGGTCCAAGTTTTAGGAGCCAGTAATGTACTGTAAGTTTCATTTTAATATTTGTTTCATTAGTATAAAGTAATTAGTTCATTTAAACATCAGTGAATGTATCAATTTTGCTGGAGCTGTTTTGTACCTTGTGCATATTTGAATGCGCTACATTGCAAATCTGCTTTATGGGACACGCCCCTTTTGGGCTGATAGAAATATTTTTGTGGGATCAGTTGATTCTATAATTACAGCCTGAAAATAGGGTAGGTGGTTATTATTATATTTAATATTATTTCAGGGCTCCTTTTTGTGGAGTTACATCCACACGCCATTCACTGTTGGATCCACCCATTGGTTGGGGACTGCGCCGATACATCCCACCGGCCGATACATCCCTGAGGCCCGTCCGCTCAAGACCAAGGTCGCGGATATCTCATCCTCCAAGCCCCAAGAATCGTCCACCGCTTCATTGTCAAGCAAGGACCGGTTCTTGGACCGCTGGACAAGGACTCATCCTAAGAACTGTTAGCTTTTCGCCTTTCAGCGACTTCAGGTTGTAAATGTATGGTGAATATGTAAATTATTAATATTGGTCCTATAGGTCATGAAATTAGAGTATGAATCTGGTGTTTGCATTTTATAATTTACTTGGCAGAATTCTCCCCATTTGCTGATTTTGATATATTTGTGTAGATAGTGTAAATAAATAGTTGTACCCTGTAAATTTGCCTGCATTTATTATTTTGTCTGAGCGTTGTTATGATGAGACCGGGGACACATTGCGTGTGAGAGGGTAGGGGGGACCCGGGTTTGTGACAACGGCTTATGTTACATTCCCATGTTACGGGGGAGTGGGGCACCCTCAGATTCAGTAACCCTTTACATACTCGGTTTCACGGTGAACCTTTCGCTGATGAGTTGTGTGTCGCCGTCACTATACTCAAGCAGCCATCGGAGAGCCACGGCAGGCTTGGTATCCTGTACGATGCAGGTCAGCCTTGGTTTCTGGGTGTCGGTCGGCAACACTGCCTCACATGCAGTCTCGGAGATGCGTTCAGTGCATTGAGTCACGTCAGGAAACGGCTCTTTTGGAGATACTACACAACATATCAACACAAATAAAATTGCTGAAAAAAATTAGGATACGAAGCCTCAAAGTGTCATCGCAATCTTTCATAAGATAACAACTGTTGATACTGGGCAATTCCACACCAAAGTGGACATGACACCAAAAAATTCAAATACATGTGACTTAAACAAATTTGGCATCAAATGAAAGCTAAAAGTCTATATTTTCAAGATTTGAAGTCGGAATTAAATTTTTTATACATTTCTGTACCAAAAAATAGGATTATGTAATAATCCTGTTTTAATCCTAAAAATGTGATTAAAAGAGATATGAAAGTATTCTACCAATAGACACACAAAAATATGTACTAATGCCATCAGTTTCTGTCAAGAGAATGTATTGGTCTTGAAAAACCGACTAAAATTTGTTTTTAACATTTTGCGTAATTTGTTTTGCTTCAGTGACTTCTAATATTTCAGCCTTCGAAAATGTCCTTCCGTTACCGAAAAAATACATATTTTTAATTTATTTTTAAAACTTGCAGTATGAATGCATTGAAAGTTATTGTGCAAAGCAAGTTTAGGTAGGCCTTCAATATGACATTATAACTGACATTGCTGTGCTTCTCGTTTTCTAATTACAATTAATTAAATCACGTCCTTCCGTTACCAAATTGGTAACGGAAGGACGGTAACGGAAGGACAAATCGTATTTTTATCAAATGTTACGACATTTGCGCTCATGTTTGAAAAATGAAAATCAGCTGCGAGTTCTAAAAAACAATCTTTGATAATACGAATAAAAAACATAGTTTTTAGACTTTGATATTCTTTTAATCATTCATTTGCATTGTATTTTGTTTTTGTGTGCATAACACTTGGGACAATAACAACTAACAGTTCACAAGAACCGTGAGATCAATATGGAAATAACTAATCATTATTTGAATTGAAACAAATTAAAAGAAAATTCCGAGCCAAGCACATGCAAAGGCACAGCTTTTTTCAGAGAATTTGTCAAGAGTTGACTTCTACACACCAACTGGGCTGTGAGGTTAAAAGAAATAATCATTTCCTTGAATGTTTCCACACTTCAGAAAATTGGTTAAAAACTGGAGCTATAACCGAGTCAAACGAAGTGCAAAATTGCTTTTGTCCATAAATTTATTTACTAATCACCAACCCACTCACCTTTGACACGCATAGTCATGTTCCCATTAACTAGCGCTTTTTCCCCCCTATCAGCGACCTTACAGTAGTAGGTCCCTTCATCTGAGTCAGTCACGTTCTCAATAACCAGAGAGAAGTTTCTGTTGATGCCATACACGCCCTCAGGGATGCCGTTTTGTGGAGTGACTTTTCTTAGGAAGTATGAGATCAAGAGGTTTTCATCTTGTATTTGGCGGAAGTACCAGCGCATGCCCTCGATCTGATCCAGCGGGATTCGTCCGGATGCGACGGGAGGGCAGGACAGGATGCCAGGGTTACCTCGCTCCAGGAAGATGGTTCCATCTTCGTTACTTCTTGCTTGGATGCCAGTCGCCACCACAGAAACAACTATGATTGGGATAATATATACCAATGGATTTTATTAACAGCTATGAATCAGTCCTCACGTTCTAGAGAACACAATGGTGGAAAATTAACCGAGGAACAAATGTATAAAGCAAAAGAGTAATTGTTGCATATTACCCTTAAATATGGTTGTTGTCCAGTACAACTCGTAGGGCAGTTTTGGCAATGTAAGTTTACCCCATAAGACCTCCATTTGATAAAACAGGAACTTTGGGTCAGTCCCACATTGGTCTTAAAAAGTTCTTATGAAGGCATATTTTTACTAAAGCACCTGAATGATACCATAAAAAATTATTAATCCTGCATGGCATCAATTATGCAGCATAGGCAAGTGCAAACAATACTTCTTCTTTTTTAATTACAAAGCATTAACTGCGCCACCATTCATTACAATGGGATTTGTTTTAGAAAAGCCATCGCATTCAGAAGCATTTTAACCAAAACTATTGATGAATAGAACAATGATTTGAAATGTCAAACAAAGGCTGTGTACCACACAAGCTACTTGTATTTCCACGAATATTATTTCAAATCCCATCGTACATTATAAGCACTATATATGCATGTAAAAGATTACAAAACAAAAAGTTAAAAGAGAAAGAAAAATTTGAAGGGATTGATATTACTTGTCAGGGAGAAAAACAGGGGTCATTCAGGAAAGGAAATATCAGGGAAAATGTATTTATTTGTTTTATAAAAAAATAAATATGTCATTGGCAGCAGTCATTTTTGGGCAGATAATTTGGCGGATGGTATAGGAAACTACAAAGGGTGTTCTATGAGTCTAGGCGTGTAGAGCATTTTTGTAAACTTAGACGAGAACAATAAATATCCATGCTCACATGGTGTTTGCGGGGTACGAGTTGTGGTGACAGTCACCGTCACGTAGCTACCATTCCTGGCACCCAGAGCCTCCCCGTATGCTTGACATCTGTACATCGTGTCCACGTCACTCGGTATAATTGGGATTGATGCTGAAGTGGTGAAGGTGTTTGCTGAATACTCACCTGATATACACCAGAAAAAACAGTGGTTATTATTTCTCTAGTTTAGATCAGAAGCCAATTGCATGAGCTTGCTAAAGCAAGAAATGTTTCAAAAATACAGATATGGGTACATAGATGATGCAAGCCCCAATGTACCTTGCACACAGCAATTACCAAACCAACTTTGGCAGCGAATGACAGGCAAACGGCAACTATGAGCCCAATCAGGACATTTTGAGAGCTATGTAGACCATGCTTGGAAAATGTCTTACAGAAAATCTTGAGAAAGTTTTTCCCTTAAACTTAAGCAGCTCCGTAAAATCGGGCCTTAACCTTGGTATCATACTTTCATATGAAGCCAAATGAAAGGAGATCTATAAGCCCGTGACATAATTATGAAGAAAATGGCTCGTGCAAAGATTTTTCAATTCAAACACATGCAACAAGAATTTACAGCCGGCTTATGTATACATTCCCATGTTACGGGGGAGTGGCACACCCTCTGATCCAGCAACCCTGCACTTACTCGGTTTTACAACAGGCCTGTCACTGATGAGTCGTGTGCCGCCATCACTATTCTCAAGCAGCCATCGGAGAGCCACGGCAGGCTTGGTATCCCGTACGATGCAGGTCAGCATTGGTTTCTTGATGTCGTTCGGTAACTCTGCCTCGCACGCAGTCTCAGAGATACGTTGAGTGCATTGGGTCACGTCGGGAAACGGCTCTTTTGGAGATACTACACAACATATCAACAAAAATAATTTTGTTGAAAAAAAAAATAGGATACGAATCTTCAAAGTATATCACCACAATTTTGCACAACTGGCGACACTGCTTTAGATTCTAGCATAGATTCATTAACCAGTGGTGCACCCAAGGGGTCTCAGGGGGCTTGAGCCCCCCAAAGAGGTTATCAATTTATTTATTTATTTATTTTTCTTTTTGGCCAATTTTTTTGGTCAAGTCCACGATTTGACCGTGGTGATATGTATGTGGCATAGTTTTGAGTAGTATAATAGGGGTGTCAATGGCATTACCAACGTCAAAATAAAGTCAGTCCCCCCCCCCAAAAAAAAAATTCAAATTAAAAATATTTTCTGCGGCCAAAAATTTTCGGCAACATTTTTGAAAAAATTTAAACTTAAAATTGTGAGCCCCCTCCCACAGCCAAATCCTGGAGGCGCCACTGTCATTAACCACCATTCATAGAGTGCAGAAGTGAATACATCACACGCACAATTTGTGTGTAAAAGACATTAGCGCGTGATTCAGCCCATGAACCAACACGCATACGTACTCCATTCGTTTGCACTACACTTCGGTACTATATAGGTAAAACTATTTTTAGACAACTATATTTCAGTCTCATGGAAAACGTTTAACAGGTTTCATTCACAGAAAGTTGTTAAGTCCTTGAAAAAAAACTGCTTGGAAAATATAAGAAAGCTTTCAAACTTCCTTATTATTCATAAAAATGTTTACTACTTCTTGAGGAAGTTTTTTTTGCACGAAAAACTTGATTAAAAGGGGGACAATCAATAACTAGAAATGTGTTTGTGGACAAACACTGAGCTGTTTCGACCATTTTATTAATGACTGCCGCATGTACATGCGTATTTTATACAAAAAGTGTCCATCCTATGTTTAAAAAAAACTGTTTCATGACGTCATGATCACGGCAAACATTTTTTGAAATTTTCTGTATCTATCTACGACCTAACAAACCTTTTGCAAAAAAAGAATTTGAATTAACCTCGTTCCATTGATGAGATATGAGTAAAAGGTCCAACAATTGAATAATTCATATAAAATCACATGATGACGTCATCGTGACGTCACTGCAAGCTGGAATATCTGCATACCGACATTGAACCCAATCGGACATCAGGTTCTCTGAGGTCGATCGGACCGTATTTTATATAATTTTTGCAAAATTTGAAGAAAATATTAAAATTTAAAAAATTCATAAAAAAATCAGGCGATGACGTCATGATGCATCAATTCAGATTTTGAATGCTTTTATCTAAACCTACCTACTCACCAAGTTTCATAACGATCGGACATACCCTTATATGTGAATCAAAAAAACACGTTTTTGATGATGTCATGATAACGTCACACATTTTATGAAATTTTGTGCATCTGTCTTTCACTTGAAAAACATGTTACAAAAGGAATTTTGAATTTACCATGCTCCATTCATAAGATTTGAGTAAAAGGTCCAAAAATTGCATAATTTATATAAACTCACATGATGAGGTCATCATGACGTCACTGCAATTTTTGTCTACAACTCGTCCTGGAATACTTGCATACCAAGTTTGAACCCAATTGGACTTCCGGTTCTGTAGATATAGGGCCTTAAAGTATGCACTTTTAGGATGACGTCATGTAACACGTGATGACGTCATGATGACGTCATGATGACGTCATGATTCGGCATACATCTAGAGATGGTTGTTTAAGTGTGTGCCAGGTTTGAAGTCGATCGGACCGTATTTTATATAATTTTTGCAAAATTTGAAGAAAATATTAAAATGTGAAAAATTCATAAAATATCAGATGATGACGTCATGATGACGTCACTTCAGATTTGGAATGCTGTTATCTATACCTACCTACCCACCAAGTTTCATAACGATCGGACTTACCCTTATATGTGAATCAAAAAATCACGTTTTGATGACGTCATGATGACGTCACACATTTTACGAAATTTTGTGCATCTATCTATGACCTAACAAATCTGTTACAAAAAGAATTTCGAATTTACCACATTCCGTTTATGAGATATGAGTAAAAGGTCCAAAAATTGAATAATTTATATAAAATCACACTATGACGTCATCATGACGTCACTGCAATTTTCGTCTATAACACGTCCCGGAATACTTGCATACCAAGTTTGAACCAAATCGGACTTCCGGTTCTGTAGATATAGGGCCTTAAAGTATGCTCTTTTAGGATGACGTCATGTAACACTTGATGACGTCATGACGACGAAAAGTTTCGGCATACATCTTCAGATGGTGGTCTAAGTGTGTGCCAGGTTTGAAGTCGATTGGATTTGAAAAAAGTCCAAAAGTGCATTGTAGAACGAAAACACGTGTTATCCTATGGGAAAAAAAGTGGAAGAAAAAAAAAGAGAAAAAAAAAATAACAAAAACAAGAGCTGTTTCGGTGTGTACACTGAAACAGCTAAAAAAAACTGTTTATAAGAACCGTGAGATCAATATGAAAATATTGATCTCACAGCTCCTAAACTTAAATTATAAAATGAAAATCCCCAGCCAAGCACAGGCACATGCACACTTCCAAAAGCAAAAGCACAATTTTATTTTAAAGAAAAATCAAATGAAAAAAAAGAAGAGGAATATTTACAAGAATATCTACAAAATAATCAAATAAAATCAGAAGATCTTCCACATTTCAAGAACTCAACTTAAGAACGATCCAAAGAATTCAGGGTTTCTCTGAAGATGACAAAATGTAACAGAATTTTACTTAGGCAAATCAAAAGAAACTTCTCAAATCAAGCAAATTAAATCGCAGGTTGAATTAGCACGGGTTAACTTAGCAGGTTAACTTAAGCACGGCATACAAATTAGCAACTTTGCAACAACACAAAAAATATGAAAGCTCAATCCAACAACATAATTCAGCAATTTCTCAACTGAGTCTTAACAAATATTAACGGAAAATTTGCTGATCCAGCCAAGAAATGAATACAGAAATATCAATCCAAATCTTCAAATAAAGCCAACTTAGTTGTTACATTAAAAGAAACAAAGTAAAGAAAACAAAGCAACCGGTCTTTAGGTTTTACAAATTACAATTTAAATCAAAGCCAATTTGTGGGTTTTAGATTCCAGATTCTAGATTATGTTTAAGATATTTGCAACCTTCCCCAGATACAGAATTAGGCTCAGGTGGGTGACACTAGCGTTGACTGGATTGTCGTCTCTGCCTCAATCAGTGTGTTGATCAGTCACCGCCTGGCTACAGTGGGGTCCCTGCCATTTACAGATTGGTCTCACAGTATAGGAATAGGGTTGGTTGTTCCCACCAGGGAAAATGGTTATCTGTGAAATGTAAAATAACCCAAAACACTACAAATCTTGGTTCTTTTGGAATCACACATGAAAATACAAATTGATCTCACATGGTGTCTAAACTAGTGGATTCAGATTATAACCAAACATGACTCAAAAATCAGTTTTCGATAATAAAAAGGAACTTACCGGTATGGTAATTCTTGGAGAGTGTACATGTACTCTTGGGGTCAGGCTACTGCCGTGTGACGTCTGGTCATACAGATGAAGAGAGTGTCAAGCAAGTACTTTTACATGTACTTCTGACTATACATGGCTCTCGGCCTCAACAGTTTAGGTTGGCTGGCCCGGTACCTGCGGTGGCTGCTTCCACTCGCCTGCTGGTTACAGGTGGCAACGACCCAACAAAACTTCACACAGTAACTCCTCGACACCTCTCTCTCCCAAACGCACAAATGGTTCTCCTCCACACTCTACCTTACGCTTCAAATTTACACCACGTTAAAAAAAAATGTGCTTTCACCTGGACTTCCAAGAACATATGAAATACTACAAACGAATTACCAAGGGAAAGGGACAGTAAATTACCATAACCATTTTCTACGAGGGGCGTCTTCCTACTGGTATCGTCGAATAAAAGAGATAATTGGACTGTGCTACCAATCAGGTGCGTATTCCATGAAGACATCGCGTTTAAAAACTGTTGCGTAAGTATCTAGATCGAAGTGTGATAAACTGCGTGAATTCGGGGTAGAATGAACGATAAAGGAAACACGAAACGAAACGTACAAAAAACTCTGGCATAAAAACGAGACATAAAAAAAATGGAAATAATTTGACACCAACCCACTCACCTTTGACACGCATAGCCACATGCCCATCAACTATCAGTCTCAACCTCGGTTTGACCCTACAGTAGTAGGTCCCTTCATCTGAGTCGGTGACGTTCTCAATAACCAGAGAGAAGTTTCCGTTGATGTCATACACGCCCTCCGGGATGCCGTTTTGTGGAGCGACGTTCCCCAGGAAGTAGGAGATCAAGAGGTTTTCATCTCGTACTCGGGGGAAGTACCAGTACATGGCGACGATCTGATCCAGCGGGATGCTTCTGGATGCAACGGGAGGACAGGACACGATGCCAGGGTTGCCTCGCTCTAGGAAGATGGTTCCATCCTCGTTACTTCTTGCCTGGATGCGAGTCACCTCCACAATAATGACTATAATGGGGAAAGTATTATTAAATAAGTCATATTTTATTTAAAGATTACTGATGGTGTAAAATTAATGTAACAGATTAATGCAGTGTACCCCATAAGACTCCGTTTGACTGAAACTTACAGAATATGGAACTTTAGTTGTATCGGGGAAGTAGCACATTTTCATAAGTCGTCATAATCTCTCTTTTTTTACGTCTCCGGGCTCCATTAAAAAAACAAGCAGCTTTGTTTTGTTTCAAAAATTGACAATATACCGGCAGTTCAAATATTGAGTAACTGGCGCATACATTCGCACATTTGTATGGCCTGCATGACTGAAGCGCGCAATGGATGCCATTTACCTAGAAGTAGAAACATCCACAGGACGTCTGCTTTGTGTGCTTGGATCATGGTGGAAAGTGTCACCGCTGGAAAGAAATTAAAACATAAAAATATATATACTGCAAATAATAATCCTTTGCAGATATTTCTTAGGTACTAGGACTCGGCCCCGTATTTGGCCTTAATGTACCTGTACTCGGTGCTTTAGACCCGGACTCGTCACAGTGTACTTGGAGTGCTCTGTAATCGAATTAGAGGACTTGACTCCAACACTGACAGTAGCCTATGTACGTGGACACAGGGGACACGATGATGATGTGACATGTAGAAAAACAGCTCTGCGTGCATATCAGGATGCATCAGCGACTGTTTCGTGAAATGGCCTACAAAAGTACAGTACTGTACGCTATAGCCTACACCTACAAGGCAAATACATGTACAGTGCAGTGAGTCCTGTTACCATTTGACGAAGCAGAGGATGATGCATACCGACCTGTACGCAGAGTTGTGTTTCTACATGTCACTAAAACGTTGTCCCATGTCAGGGGCGGATCCAGACTGCCATTTGCCAGGGGGGGGGGGCTAGAATTGTAATGAAGGGTCCAAGACCTGCGAGCATGGAGCGCGAAGCCCTTACGGCGTGGGGTCTGGGGTCCGCTTAAGGGGCCCGGAAAAATTTGGATTTTAGATGCTCTGTGGTGCAATCTGAAGCGATTCCTGGCCACTTTCCACTGTTTAGAAAACGTTTTATCATCAAAAATTCCATTTAAATTTGATATTTTTTTGTTCTTTATAAAGTTTGTTGTGTACTCAAAGTTGAGAACCATGTTCCATCTCCGTATTTTTCACAACTCTTTATTTTGGAAAGGGATTTAGACCACTTGTAGTCCGATCCTCAGCCATTCGCTGCTGAAGGTACAAAAAGGTAGGGGCACCGCTAGGGTGAAATTATAGCATAGGACTAATGCGAGCGCGAAGCCCTTTACGGCGTGGGGTCCGGGGCCCGCTTAAGGCCCCGGGAAATTTTGGATCGTAGATGCTCTGTGGTGCAATCTGAGGCGTTTCCTGGCCACTTTCCCCTTATTTTTTTTAGCAGAAGTTTTTAAAATTACGAGGGGATATTTTGTTTCATTTGTTTCAAATACATATAGGCCTATATACTCTTGCTCTTATGAAGTTTCTTCTGTATTCAAGCCTAAAGTTGAGAACATGCACATAATTTGTAATTGTTCCGCGCTCGGTCACAATAACCGACATGAATTTGAATATTTCATTACAGCGGATGCATATCTGGGGAGTGTGACAAACTGGCATGAAACGTATCAGAAAAATATTTTAATAGAATCTGATGTGGCCGTTGTTTGATTTTGTTTAGTCACCAAGCCCGGAGCGTGAAAACGGTTTGACTTCATACGCATTGTACGCAGCAGTTGTCCGCGTGCAGTCTCATGGACTTATGACACGCTAAAAAAATACGCGAAATGAGACTCCACTACAGTTTGTTTAGTTTTATCCGCGTATTGTGCGGCCATCATAACCCGCGCTAGTTGCGTGAAAATTGCCACGCCTTTTGAACGCTTGTTCTTCCTCAAACTCAAAACGTGTGGCCCGTCGGATCACCATCCGTTTTTCACTGATATATACATTTAAAAATATTTGCCGGGGGGGCATGCGCCCCCTGCGCCCCCCTCCAATGTCCCATGTGTCCTCGTACATAAAATTAATGTTCATATTTATGTCCATATACAATCAATGCATGTCAAACGCATCATTTTGAACCGGGAGATAATTGTGCTCCGTGAGGCTCGTGGAATTTCATGGATATATGCAGCCCAAAAAATGATCGTGAGTGTAGCTGCACCCAACTACCAAAGCCAAATGTAGGCGAACACGATCTGTACTGATGTCTCTGTCATGTCCGACTTTAATGATGACAATGAACTGTCTCCAAAGATGAACACCGTGAGATCTGACAAGTAAATAACATTCATAAATACCTAAGACAGTTTACGCATTCCTATTGGTCGAGAGCCCGTCACGTGGTCGGTCTTAAACGGATGATAAAGACATGGCTAGCTGGTCTTAAACACTTTTCCAGTGTCACAATAAAATGTGGACTCCTAAAAATCCAGTGCCTCTTATCGTTTCATTGGTGGAACGTTCACAATCCTCACGTAGGCATGCGCAAAACTACCAGGGAGTCAGAATTTTATAGTTCTAAATTCAAAACGCAACGCGCCAGGTGCGTTCTGCGCAACATTGCGCAGAACATGATACGCGCGCGTCAATCTCCATAAAAGGGTTGTTTACATCTTACTTGCCAGCTGAACACTCCATTATTTTGCAAGAGGGATGTTTCAAAAAGCATAAAGTGAATTTGTTGAACAAAATCGGGATGTTTTGAACGAATTATATGATTTTTTTTTACCAAAAGGTATTTATGAATGGGAATAAATATGTGCTCTGTCGGTATTTATCACTCTGTTTAAGACCACTTCGAGTCTGGGTGCTGATAATTACCCTCGCCTCCGGCTCGGGTAATTATCAGCACCCAGACTCTAAGTGGTCTTAAACAGAGTGATAAAAACCTCCGGAGCACACATTTATTCCCTTAATAATAATCATAAGGATAGATCTCAACAATTTGAAGGATAATGTGATAAATTTAGTCTTCACAAGGAATTATTCAATGAGACTCATAGTCATATGACCTAAAGAAATGACGATGGACATTTACATTATGCTAGTAAATAACATGCATGCATAAAAAGGGTCCTACTAAAGCGCGTCAACAAGCGTCAACAAGCGTCAACAAGCGTCAACAATCCTCAACGGTCGTCAACGAGCATCAACAAATTTTGTACATGCTTTTGAACATTAAAAGTAGCTTTATATGGTAGAAAAGATCATTTTCTGATATGCAGAAAATGTTCTTTTTTGCTTTGTCTACCATATAAAGCTACTTTATTGTGGCTAGAATAATTCTAGGCTCTATAAACAAGTAAATGTAAGTAATTAGAGGGCAAAAGTGTCAATAAAAATGGGAACTTTGTCAGATTCTGTTACAGTGAGTACCACTGACGTCACATTAGTTCGTCTTTGACATGTGGAGAAGCAGTAAGTGCTTTATAAGGGTTTTTTTTTTCAAGTCTTTGCCATGATTGATTTTGGCAACTTTTTAAGGTGAATACATGGTCTTTAAAAATACTGATTCATCATTACACCATGTAATCAAACTGGGGCGCTTGTAACTACTAGTACTTTTTTTAGTAGTAGTAGTACGATACACCAAATATAAAAATTTGAAGAAAAAAAAAGGAACTTTGGAGCATGGAAGCTGACATAGAGCCGGTTAACAAAATAAAAAATGTTCAGTCCAAAAGTCAAAACAAGTCAAAAATTATAAATATTCAACTACTTTGTTCAAGAATTTTACTTCATGTTTTTTTAAACACCCCTCTATATTATGGTAGGTACATCTCGCGAAATGTGGTAAACAACTCCTCATAGGCCTATATATCAATTGGCAAGCATGTCATGCATACTGTGCGATGTGGTGCAGAAGTGCCGATGTATTCTACGAAAAACTGCATAGCCTATGCAGTTTTAGTGCAGCCACTTACTCAAGAGCTGTGGTTATGTAGGAGCAGTGTTTTGACTTAATTAAAATGAAATTTTAGTGGGGCCAAGTCCTATAAATGATCTATCAAACTTGTGTCACGGAAAGATTTCCATACCTGGGCATCACTTGAAACCCTGTGCAATTCTAAAGTGGATTGAGGCCTTTCTCAGTAATAGAAACGAGTCGCAGTAAATGGTGCATACTCTGAATGGTACGATGTCCTGAGTGGAATACCCCAGGGGTTGGTTTTAGGGCCAATCTTGTTCGTCATATATATCAACTCTCTACCAAGTGTGATAGAAGACTCAACAGTCTACCTATTTGCAGACGACACCAAGATATTTAATTGTATCTTAACCGAGGTAGCCTTGACCAAGGCTATCAGCTTATTGCCATACGAGCTTGTTCCTGCTAACACACCGCGCGTGCCGCAACCCAACCACGAGTTGTACTATACCGTTAGCCCCAACGACCCTTGCGTGTGCTTTGTGTGCATGTACGTACGCCCTACACACACTTCCGCAAACAGCCATACAGTAAGTCGAGGCGGAAGATATCCTTGACGCAACCATGGCGAATTCCTTATGTGTTTCTTTATAGTTTCGACCGAAATCGGCCGAGAATTTCTGATGCGCATATATTACACGATATCCAATCAAAGCCCGTACACTTTGACCCGCAACATACATATTCACGATCCTGCAAATTTCTGTATACACCACGTACATGTATGTTTAATCCCATATTAAACCATTTCTCCATATGCCGCTATATGAGTGAACAATTGTTCAAAATGATACTATTTCCAATGTATTGCGAATTGGACAAAAGACAGTTCGCCGACATTTATTGTCGGTGCAACAGCGTACATTATATCACGTCGCTACCTGCCCGTGCTATTCTGCAGACAGCGAATGTAGGGAACAGGTCAACTAGGACCCAGGTCAAATCGTACCCATTTAATCGAATGCAGGTTAACTCGTATAGATACAAGTCATGTCGCACCCGTATAAATTAACTGCAAGAAACGAGCTACTGACTTTGCGATGGAAATAGACGAAACTGTCAGGTACATGGTGAAAAAAACTCTCCCTGAATTCGTACCATGTGCAACATACATCTCATACGTACGACATATATTTTAACGCGTACGTACAAATTGTATGTCGTACCTGCGACATACGTACGACATGTAAGTCGTAGGTATAACATCGTACGAGATACATGTCGTTCTCACAATTTATATACGACATAATCGACAAACAAGTCGAACATACAAGTTAAATTCATATTTTGTACACATGAGTTATTAAGTCGTACTTATATACGACTTTGTCGTATGCGACATATATCGTACCCTGTCGACTCGACATATGCACGACATATATGTCGTACCGGCACCTGTCGACATTATGTCATATGTTTGATATGTCATACCCTGTCGACATATATATGTCGTACCCTGTCAATATATTAGTCGTACCCCGTCGACATATGTCGTACCTTGTCAATATATTAGTCGTACATACGACATAAGTTGTTCATACAAGTTAAAATCAGTCTTACGGAAGAAGTTTGCTGAAGGTGAGATAATTTTTTCCCGTATCCCCTTGACTGCTTTAATAGAAGTGCTTCCCCCCAAAAGTCAGCGGTAGATATACTCAATAGTGTGAGCGCTTTTTTTGGCTGCTGAAAGACTGTGCAGCGTGTCTTACTGCATGGCGCCAGCCGGGCCGGTGCCTACAGTGGACGACCGGCCAAACATGGCCTCTGTGCACGGTGACATCGTTTTTGCCAGCGTGCGGTTTGTACTGTTTGCCGTGTTTTGAAGGTTTAATTTTTCATCCTTTTCATTTCATTTTCGACCCAAACTATGTGTAACTTTATAAATATTATTCTACTATTATTTAAGATTTTAAGGGGGTGTTTTACAATAATTATTGTTACCACAGGCCGTCTGGTTTATAAACCTTTGATCGTATTATGCAATTTAATAAATATTCATTATTTTGTCAGCCGTTATCCAATGAGAGAAGACTATTTGATATAGCGCGTACTAATTATCATATTCAGCATACACGGTTGCGTCAAGGCTATCTTCCGCCTCGACTTACTGTACGGCTGTTTGCGGAAGTGTGTGTGGGGCGTACGTACATGCACACAAAGCACACGCAAGGGTCGTTGGGGCCAACGGTATAGTACAACTCGTGGTTGTGTCGCGGCGCGCGCTGTGTGCGGTAGCGGGAACAAGCTCGTATGGGAACAAGCTGATAGCCTTGGTCAAGGCTATAACCGAGGAGGATCGTGACAAACTCCAGGATGACATAAACTGCCTGGTGGGATGGACAAAGGATTCACTGCTTAAATTTAACCCAGATAAATGTAGCACTATGAGGATCGGAAAGACCAAAGTAGACCAAATTAACAGATACCCACTGAAGCAAGTTAATGAAGATAAGGACATTGGGGTCATCATTGACAATAAACTATCCTTTGGAAGTCACATGTCTACAAAGATAAATAAAGCAAACTCAATCATGGGTTTAATTAGAAGAACATACGACCATTTGGATGAGGATAGTTTCCTGTTGTTGTATAAAGCTCTGGTACGACCGCATCTTGAGTATGCCAACCAGGTCTGGGCACCACGTCACAAGAAACATAATTGAAATGGAGAATGTACAGCGACGAGCAACCAAACTTATCCCAGGTCTTAAGGACATGTCATACGAGGGAAGGCTAAAACATCTCAAACTACCAACCTTGGCCTATCGGCGCATACGAGGAGATATGATAGAAATGTACAAAATACTTAGTGGAAAGTATGACAACGTCGTCTCCAATTTCATCCCCCTAAGCTCTAGTGTGACCAGAGGCCATCAGTATAAAATAAACAAGGTCCGGACAAGGTTGGATGTCAGAATGTACTCCTTTGTGCATCGATGTACTGACATATGGAATAGCCTCACAGAAGTTGTGGTTTCAGCTCCTAGTACTAGTACACAGTCCTTTGAGGGCAGATTGGATAAGATGTGGGCTTCACACCAGTGGCGTTGCCAAGGGGGGGCCAGGGGGGGCACGTGCCCCCCCTGGAAAACCTAGATTTTCCAATCCCCAAATAAATAAGAATATTCTTCTTTTATTATTTTAATATGTCTCAAACATTTTATTGCAGAGTATTACTTTTTCTTTTTCAGATTTGTGGCTCTGGAGGATTTTTTTAAAGGGAAATAAAGTCCGAAATTATAAAATGGTCTGATTCCCATCTTGTTAATACAAAAATACAACGATAATATTGGCATGGAGCCAGACTAAAATTTGTCACCGGAAAATGTTTTAAGTACAAAAAAACAGTAACTGCGCATGTTCAGTGCATATCCGGCAAACTAACGTTTACTGAAGGTTTGCCGTCTCCGGCAAAATATCCACTGCCTTATAAAAACCACTTCCCACATACTGCGATAATAGGGAGTCCACCTCCGTTCGCACACTCCGCGCATGTCTATTTTCACAGGCATCGTACACGGAATAGACCACACCACCGTCGGATTTTTTATATTAATTTAAAAAGGAAGAGTTCTACAGCACAAAAGACAGGAAAATTCAGGAAGGTTAGTGGGCAATCTCTATTCCGAACGAGAAACGTGATAAGTACCGCGATAATAGGGCAACCCATCCTACTAAGTACCTGTAATCATGGGCGTCGCCAGGATTTTTTATTATTTATTTATTTATTATTTATTATTCTCATTAGGCCTAGGCCTACATGCTTCAAATTCAATATTTTCCCTGTAAATTTATATTTATAGGACAAGTTTTCGCTTCCTAATGGCTTCCTAATAAGTTCTATTAAAATACCTGTGAAAAAAGATCTTGGTCACCGTCCTGGATGAAGTTCCCCTTCTCACGCTGCACAGCTACAAACAATTTTGATCCAAAAGCAGTCACACAATGTCGTATCGGGTGCGTATGCACAGCGCTTTGTTGTGTGTGGGCGCTGGCCTATGCAAACAGCGCGAAACATTTTGGCGCTCGTTTTTTTGTATCAGGTTCTCACCGCATGTGTGTCACTGCACTGCTGGTACATGGTCACACATAAAAACATTGCCTCGAGGGGCGCGTGCGCGAAGGTCGCGCAAGGCATGATGGGAAACAACATGGCGCAGCAAGATCGTACCACTCAACCTCGTCCCCAGTTGCTTACTTTATTTCCAACCGCGTTTCCAATAGTAAACCCTGGATAGGAAACTTTCTTCCTGTATCCTGATTGGATACCGCAATTGGCTAGTAATGGATTTTTATCGTGTACTTGGTGCTATATATTCACAACGTGCAGTACGTGTTTTCGCGATCATTCGTCCACGCCTTCTCGAAAATACTACTTTCCTTTCCAATTTGCTCATATTAATATGAAATATGATACTGCATGTTGTCTTGATAAGATCGTAACAGTTTGATTTCAAAAATCGTGTTTTCGTAACTCACGCCGTGCTCGCGCTGCTACGAATTGACTCTGTTTTTACCCCAGACACCGCATACAAAAACAAACGCTAATGTGTAACGCATATCCAGGCACCAGACTGTTCCTCATTTGCATACGTCTGCAAAAATCTTGCACATGCAAATGATCCAATACCAGGGTGAGAGAGCAGGTAGTGGTGGGCGCGTACTGCTCGACACCCTGGGTACGAGGTTGCGTACCACTGATCTCTATAGAGATCAGTGGATCGTACTAATGGGGAACGAGGTTGGTTGATTTGTGACGTACCTTACGCCTAGCCTGCGCACTGATAGCAACGTGCGAACGTCTCTAGTCAACCTCGTTCCCCATGGGTATGATCGCGTTCGCTCGTACCCCCCGCCCTGCAAACAGGAAGCTGGGATACTCTGATGAGCTTCACAGAATCTTGTGAAGGAAATGGCCTATGACCTATGTATAAAGCATCTGGCTGCAGCTGTTCAAAACCGTAGTTAGACAATATGCGGAAATGCTATCCGAAAACTTCCCATAGAAATGCACACGTTCCATACTAGATGTGATTTCTGTTTCATTGCGGACCATGTGGACAAAATTTTGAGCGTCGCATGCAATTCGACCGTTCGTGATCGATTCGAAACGGAGCCTGAGCAAGTGACGGGAAGTTTTACAGAATTTCCAACATTATTACGCTTTTCAAAAAATAAAATAACATCTCTAAGGCCAAAAAAAAAAAGTCTCCGGTTTCTGGTATGGAGCTTGCCCCAAAAGTGGTGCGGCGACGCGGCTTTTTTTTTTTTTTTTACCTGTTTTTTTTTTTTTTTTGGCTTCAAATGTCGGCTGATGACTGCCAATGGTGCCCGACTAAACTTAGTGCAAATATATGGGAGTCCACAGAGGCCACATAAATCTTATTCTCGATCATAACCCCTTCTAAAAACACGTTAAAATTGTGCAGCAGCAGAATTCCAGTCAAACCAGTGAGTTTGGCGCTTTTGAAACATCATCTTGTATTGAAAAAAAAAACTTTTTCATTTTGCCGACGCGCATGGCTACGGCGACGCGCGCGCATACCAGAAACCGGAGACTTTTTTTTTTGGCCTAAACTGGAATAAAAGAGTAATGAATCAGTCTTAACGGCCGTTTCAAACCTTGCAGAGTCATGACCTTGATAACGCCAAAGATACTGGAGAGGGGACGCGCGCACACGCGCGCGCTGACCAGAGACCGACTTTTTTTCTTTCTTTTTTTGGCCTTACATCGGACATGACGGAGTACGAATACGTTTTTCGTGTCGTTCTCATCATACGCTATCCGGTTCGTAAGTGACTTCGTCATACACGCGCACGCACCACTGATTACGAGCGCCCATTGGATAAACACTCAAGTTGCGTTAACTTCCGGTTCCATTGTAGACTTGAAATCAAGTCTGTAATGAGTGGTTTTAATCGCGTCCGGCGCGCGACTGCCAAGCTCTCTGCCGGGGGTACGACATACCGCATGCTGTCGTAGTAGCGGGGACGCCACGTACATTTTCGACCCATGCGTGTGCGATCCCATGCGTGTACTGCATTACACGTACTGACCATGCCGCGCGGTGTACGTGTATGTGTACATCGTACATGTAATGTACATGTACACATGACTTTTGCATGACTGGTTGTAGCGCTCACGTTGCGTGAACGGCGGTGGCATGGTATGCGGATTCTGGCGCTGAAGACGGACATAAACCACTTTAGTCTAACGACTTGCCATCAAGTCTAGTTCCATTGGTGCCATGCTACACCATGTACAATAAGGCCAAAAAAAAAAGGTCTCCGGTTTCTGGTATGCGCGCGCGTCGCCGTAGCCATGCGCGTCGGCAAAATGAAAAAGTTTTTTTTTCAATACAAGATGATGTTTCAAAAGCGCCAAACTCACTGGTTTGACTGGAATTCTGCTGCTGCACAATTTTAACGTGTTTTTAGAAGGGGTTATGATCGAGAATAAGATTTATGTGGCCTCTGTGGACTCCCATATATTTGCACTAAGTTTAGTCGGGCATCATTGGCAGTCATCAGCCGACATTTGAAGAAAAAAAAACAATTAAAAAAAAAAGCCATGTCGCCGCACCACGTTTGGGCCAAGCTCCATACCAGAAACCGGAGACTTTTTTTTTTTGGCCTAAAGCATGGCTAAGTTGAGATGACGTCACACTTACAAACCGGATACACGTGAACACCGCGCAGTGACCAATCACCAATGCAAAAAAAATTGTGGTTTCTTCAACGTCCGCAAAAGGTGAACACTTTTACGCGTACGAATGAAATCACAACTATACGGAAGCGTATTAAGGACATGACCGAAAATATCTTGTAGGCCCACTATTTCGCCCGGGCGGATTACTATTTCGCCCGTGCGGATTACTATTTCCCCCGGGCGGATTACTATTTCCCCCGGTCGGATTAGCATTTTGCCAGGCGGATTACTTTTCCGCCCGGGCGGATTACTATTCCGCCCGGGCGGATTACTATTCCGCCCGGGCGGATTACTAATTCGCCCGGGCGGACTACTGATTCGCCAGGGCAGATTACTAATTCTCCCGGCCGGGCAGACTACTAATTCGCCCAGGCGAATTAGTAATCCGTCCGGGCGAAATAGTAATTTGCCAGGTCGAATTAGAAATCCGCCCAGGCGAAATAGCAATCCGCCCGGGCGACATAGTAATTCGCCTGGGCGAATTAGTAATCCACCCGGGCGAAATAATTTTCGCCCAGGCGAATAAGTAATCCGCCCGGGCGAAATAGTAATCCGCCCGGGCGGAATAGAGGGCCGGAAATTTTTTTGGGTCATGTCCTAAATACACTTCCGTACAACTAGCATCCAAACAGCTCGAATTATATAAGGTCGCAAAAGTGGACCCCGAAATTCATTCGCGCACGCATAATACAGGAATAACACAAAAACGCCCAGTTTTGAAAGGATAGTTGTGTGGATGTTTATATAGTTGTGTGGATGTTTTGGGGAGTCAGGTAGCGGTACTTTCCCCGCCTTCCACCGCTGTGACCCGGGTTCGAATCCCGCCTGGGCCAATATGTGGATTGGGTTTTCAGTCCCTACCTGATTCCGTGGGGTTTCCCCAGAATATTCTTCTGGGCTTTTCCTCCCACCTCTAAAACTGTAACTTCCTCTCACTGTCTTCTCTCCACAGGTTTCTTCAGGCTTGCGAGCTACAGTGCCTAGGGCGCTTTTGAGGAATCCTTGGATTCATTACCAGAAATTATTAATAACTAGTGCAGTGCCCGTCTAAAATGTGCATGTTCGGGAAACGCAAATTGCTTTGCCGCTGGTATAGGTTGCATACTTGCGGAGGTTTGAGAACTGCTCGTGCAAACAACGCACGCGATTCAATGGTGTTGTTTTCACAGGTTGAACGCACACTTACGTCAAAATTTTTGCCAAGTTTGAAGTTCGACCACCTGCAATGGTCGCTCAGTCGACTGCAAAAATAATGTGCCCGTGTACATACGAAAACATGGTAGGTATGCAGTGCTATTCACCCATTGATCCATTAGTATTCACCCATACTGGACAGTGTATCGCCCTGCAATACACGCGCGCGTGCCCGTCCTTTTTGCATTGTTTGCGTCATAATTATTGAGCTCGCGCGCTTTAGCTTAAACATGACGTAAACAATTGAAAAGAACGGCAGTGCGTGCGGGTGTTATGTTCTAAGCTATATACTGCCACATTTGCCTCAGAAAATACTGCTTTTTGCAGCTTTTTCGCGAACCGCTGGTCAAAACAACTTCAAACTTTGCACTGCACATTCTGTTGTCCCGAAAAATATACCCGCCGATTTTCAACTTCATACGGTGCCCGGTTCTGGAGATAATCGACGGACAGACAGACAGACAGAGATTCAGTGAATTATAGTAAGACTAGTGCAGGGCCAGTCGAAAATGTGCGTGTTCGGAAGGGGCATGTTGAGAACTGCAGCTCGTGCAAATAACGCACATTATTCAATGGTGTGAACGCACACTCCCAAGTTAAACGCACAAAATGTCGTCACCCCCGGCACTGATATTTTCCCCTACTGGACAATATGGTGTCGCCCTACAACTGTAGGGCGTAGTTGTAGGGCGATACCATATTGTATTAGAGTTGCTCAGTCGACCGCCTACATACAGTGCAGTGATGGTTGCTCAGTTGAGTACAAAATGCATGTGCCCGTGCAGCCACTCACGTATATGTACGTACGAAGACATGGTGTGCAGTGCTATCGCCCTACAATGTGCCCGTCCTTTTTGCAGGGCCCGTCAAAAAAATGCACCTGTTCGTTAGGGGCAATTTCAAAATGCTCATATCATGCAAACAACGCACACGATTCAATTGTGTTGTTTTCACAGGTTAAACTCACACTCATAGGTTGAGCGCACTTTGTACATGTCGCCAGGCCATCCCCGGCACTGATATTCACCCATAAGCCCGTGCAGCTACTCACCTACGTGAGTAAGGTTGCTCAATCCACCGCCTACAGTAGTGGTTCAATCGACTGCAAAATGCATGTGCCCGTGTAGTCATCACGTACGGAAACATAATATGCAGTGCTATTCACCCATACTGGAAAATGGTATTGCCCAACAATAAACGTGCGCGTGCCCGTCCTCTTTTCCATTGTTGCGTCATATCAAGCACGCGCGCTCTTGCTCAAACATGACGTAAACAATTGAAAAGAACATCAGTGCGCGGAGTTCTAGGCTATATTCTGGCGCGCTAGGCTTCAGAAAATACTGCTTTTTTGCAGCTTTTTCGACAACCGCTGGTCCAAACCACTTCAAACTTGACACTGCACATTCGGTTGTCCCGAGCAATACACCCGCCGATTTTCAACTTCACACGGTGCCCGGTTCTGGAGATAATCGGCGGACAGACAGACAGACAGACAGACAGACAGACAGACAGACAGAGATTCCTTGAATTGTAGTATAGACTAGTGCAGGGCCAGTCGAAAATGTGCGTGTTCGGAAGGGGCAGTTGAGAACTGCAGCTCGTGCAAATAACGCACATTATTCAATGGTGTGAACGCACACTCGCAAGTTAAACGCACAAAATGTCGTTAACCCCCGGAACTGATATTTACCCCTACTGGACAATATGGTATCGCCCTACAACTGTAGGGCGTAGGGCGGTACCATATTGTATTAGAGTTGCTCAGTCGACCGCCTACATACAGTGCAGTGATGGTTGCTCAGTTAACTACAAAATGCATGTGCCCGTGCCCGTGCATGCCACTCACGTACGAAGACATGGTGCGCGGTGCTATCGCCCTACAATGTGCCCGACCTCTTTTCCATTGTTGCGTCATATCAAGCACGCGCGCTTTTGCTCAAACATGACGTAAACAATTGAAAAGAACATCAGTGCGCGGAGTTCTAGGCTATATTCTGGCACGCTAGGCTTCAGAAAATACAGCTTTTTTGCAGCTTTTTCGAGAACCGCTGGTCCAAACCACTTCAAACTTGGCACTGCACATTCGGTTGTCCCGAGCAATACACCCGCCGATTTTCAACTCCATACGGTGCCCGGTTCTGGAGATAATCGGCGGACAGACAGACAGACAGACAGACAGACAGACAGACAGACAGACAGACAGAGATTCCTTGAATTGTAGTATAGACTAGTGCAGGGCCAGTCGAAAATGTGCGTGTTCGGAACGGACAGTTGAGAACTGCAGCTCGTGCAAAAAAACGCATTATTCAATGGTGTGAACGCACACTCGCAAGTTAAACGCACAAAATGTCGTCACCCCCCGGCACTGATATTTTCCCCTACTGGACAATATGGTGTCGCCCTACAACTGTAGGGCGTAGTTGTAGGGCGATACCATATTGTATTAGAGTTGCTCAGTCGACTGCCTACATACAGTGCAGTGATGGTTGCTCAGTTGACTACAAAATGCATGTGCCCGTGCATGCCACTCACGTATTTTATGTACGTACGAAGACAGGGTGTGCAGTGCTATCGCCCTACAATGTGCCCGACCTCTTTTCCATTGTTGGTCATATTAAGCACGCGCGCTCTTGCTCAAACATGACGTAAACAATTGAAAAGAACATCAGTGCGCAGAGTTCTAGGCTATATTCTGGCGCGCTAGGCTTCAGAAAATACAGCTTTTTTGCAGCTTTTCGAGAACCGCTGGTCCAAACCACTTGAAACTTGACACTGCACATTCGGCTGTCCCGAGCAATAAACCCGCCGATTTTCAACTTCATACGGTGCCCGGTTCTGGAGATAATCGGCGGACAGACAGACAGACAGACAGACAGACAGACAGACAGACAGACAGACAGACAGAGATTCCTTGAATTGTAGTATAGATAATAATAATAATAATAATAGTAATAATAAGCAAAGATTTATATAGCGCCCAATCCATAAAAAACAACAACAACAATGCTCCAGCCTAGGGCGCTTACAGAGTAACATATAGAAAATCCCTTTAAACACAAATTCATAAATACCTAAGACAGTTTACGCATTCCTATTGGTCGAGAGCCCATCACGTGGCCAGTCTTAAACGGATGATAAAGACATGGCTAGCTGGTCTTAAACACTTTTCCAGTGTCACAATAAAATGTGGACTCCTAAAAATCCAGTGCCTCTTATCGTTTCATTGGTTGAACGTTCACAATCCTCACGTAGGCATGCGCAACACTACCAGGGAGTTAGAATTTTATAGTTCTAAATTCAAAACGCAACGCGCCAGGTGCGTTCTGCGCGACATCGCGTAGAACATGACACGCGCGCGTCAATCTCCATAAAAGGGTTGTTTACATCTTACTCGCCAGCTGAACACTCCATTATTTTGCAGGAGGGATGTTTCAAAAAGCATAAAGTGAATTTGTTGAACAAAATCGGAATGTTTTGAACGAATTATATGATTTTTTTTTACCGAAAAGGTATTTATGAATGGGAATAAATATGTGCTCCGTCGGTATTTATCACTCTGTTTAAGACCACTTAGAGTCTGGGTGCTGATAATTACCCTCGCCTTAGAATTAACAAGAAAAATGTCAAAATCAGTTTAAAATCAGCATGAAATTACAAACGAAAAATGACAAGCAAATATAGAAATATACAATATTTTAAAATACAAAGGTAAGTAAATGTACAACAGACCAGCTGTGACCACTAGGTCACTAGGTCCTGGAACAGCCCAATTGGGCTACAAAACGCGCTTTGAACGAGATGATAATAATAATCGGAAATAACTTTTAAAAGTAGGATTATTTTACTAACAGCTATAATAGGGCGACAGTATACAAATATTGAATGCTTCGAGTGGTGTAGTAAAACTAGCCTCCCGAGGTGATCCATGGAGATTCTATTTTCCCGAGGCGAAGCCGAGGGAAAATAGAATGATCCATGGATCACCGAGGGAGGCTAGTTTTACTTCACCACGAGATAAAGCATTCAATATTTGTTTTATAACACTTCACCCACAGATTCTGCTTGATTTTAATATTTTAAATTATTTAAATCTGAACAGAGCTGAACTAAACTTCAATTTCAATACAAAATGGGTGGAAAATGTATTTCTCTCTTAAAAACTACCCCTTTACGAAATGTTTGAACCCAAGTCTGCGGCGCGCTCTCTTTGGAATAATACGCGCTACGCACAACGCGCAACGCGCACACCAGCATGCATTTACACACAAATACCGCGCCGTGGAAATAGTACTTTGGTTGCTATGCGCATAGTACTTTGGTTGCTATACGCATAGTACTTTTGGCCGTGCACAGAAAGATAGCAAAATTAGAAAGTAACATGTGACTCGCTCTCGGCCAATCAAGACACAGAATCTGTGGGTGAGGTGTTATAAATTTTGCTAACTCCGTCCACAATAGGGCGACACACCTTATTAAGGCGACACATAACTGTCGCCCTTTTGTGAAAACGACCCTTAGGACAAGGAATTTTGCTGTCGCAAACCATCTAGATCGGTTCCTCATGGTCCAATTAGTAAAAATACTAAATTTCGTGGAAAAAAGATAAGGTAAACTTGGGTTAGGTGACAGTTTAGGTTTGTGCACAAGTCTATGGGAAAGTCGCCCTATTGCAGCAAAAAGAGTAATTATTATTATTACTATTATTATTATTATTATTATTATTTAACCACTGGAATTGTGTAATTTAAAGATAGTGGATATTTTGCCGGAGGTAATGACGGCAAACTAACGATTACTAAAGGTTTGCCGGCGGCAATCCATATCAACAGAGGGCGCTGTACTCTTTAAAATAGGGCTGAATTATAAGACGTATTAAATTCCCACCAATAGTTGCGTAGCATGTTTGGTGAAATGGTTAAGCAAAGACTCTAGTAAGCGGGATGACTCGCGTTTGATTCCGACCGCACCACATTTTAAAGTTTTTTTCTCATCCCCAAATAAATAAGAATATTCTTCTTTTATTATTTTAACATGTCTCAAACATTTTTTGCAGAGTATTACATTTTCTTTTTCAGATTTGTGGCTCTGGAGGATTTTTTTTAAAAGGGAAATAAAGTCCGAAATTATAAAATGGTCTGAATCCCATCTTGTGAATACGAGGTAACAACGATAATTTTGGCATGGAGCCAGACTAAAACTTGTCACCGGAAAATGTTTAAGTACAAAAAAACAGTAACTGCGCATGTTCAGTGCATATCCGGTGTCACGGTCTCACTTCTCCGGCGTGCTAGCTTCTCCAAAACGGAAATTTCGCTTCAACACGCATGCACAAAATTGCGCAGTAGTGTACACTCGGTTTCGTCACTGTATTAGTGTGCTGAGTTTTTCGGGGCTGTACTTGTGTACGTAAGATATTTGTATGCATAGAATTTTCGTGGCGCGCACTATTAACTCCCAATATTAAAGACTTGAATTTGAAATGCACATTTATTTTAAGCCGTGGTTGCAAAAATAAGGACAAAATGGACCACGAACGAGCAAGGAACACGGACCAAGGAGTTCGTTCTTAATTATTCCTCCATCACACATGCATGACGCAGGAAACACAAACCAGAATGCTTGCAAGACTTGACCCACAGGAAGTGTTACATAACACATTCTTGGGTGTCCCTCACTGTGTTATTAATGGGCTTGGTAGACTTCAGAAAACAGCCCGAGGAAAAGTAAGCACAGCGGACACATGAGCATGAATCGTGCTCATGTAACGTGCACTGTAACGTGCTCAGTTATCCGCCAAATCGACCCGGAGAAGCTAGCACGCCGGAGAAGTGAGACCGTGACACCGGCAAACTAACGTTTACTTAAGGTTTGCCGTCTCCGGCAAAATATACACTGCCTAATTTAAATGTGTCAAAATATGGCACATTCTAGGCTGTGTCCGAAACGAGCGTCTCTAGAGCTATTAGGGAGGTTTCGCAAGCAAACGGATACGCTTACACTTACGTTTAGCTATCCGTATCCGTTTTTTACTTACGTGTAGCGAGCGAGATATGCGTGTCGTCTGCACGTGTGACGTCATCCGCCACTCACTATCCGCTAAACGTGCAGACGACACGCATATCTCGCTCTCTACACGTAAGTAAAAAACGGATACGGATAGCTAAACGTAAGTGTAAGCGTATCCGTTCGCTTGCGAAACCTCCCTATTGTCTAATGTCTACGGCTACAGCTACGGCTCTACGCGTTTAGGGGTGCAGACCAGTAAATCGGTCCGAAATTGCCTGCGCCGGCCAAATCACGATTTGCATGCCCTCAAAATCTTCGGTATTTGAGCATGCTGTGGGCCATGAACTTGAGGGTTTGTAAAAAATATGGGTGGAAACCGTGCACAGGACTTGGAGCTTGCAGTTCTGTGTAATTTTGATGTAATTTGGACCCTAAAAGCGCTCTACTTTGCAATGGAGTGTAGGCATCGTTTTTCAAAATGGCGATGGGCTTCAGGACTATTTTCAGGGGTGATCATCTTCAGATGGAAATTTCTCATAAAAGTCATCAGTTGACCCCCCAAAAATTGAAAAGAAAATGAAAGATGATGAAATAAGCTTTAATTTGATGTGTGTCTCGAACACCTTGGAGAGTTGTGAGTATTTTTCTCGAATTTTTGAAGTGGGAGCATTTACCATTGGGGTCAATGGAAGTTTATTTACTGGTCTGCTACCTTAGGCCGATTGGAATTCGGACAAAGCTACGGTCTAGGTTTGCGCCCTCAAGCGACGACTTAACGTTATGTGGTAAGGGCGAGCATGCATGAGGGCGCACTTTTCAAAACTGTCAAACGTTCTCACTTCTCAATCCTGTTGCCTGCCTCGCGTTGAAAGGTTTGTTTACGAGTTTATCATAACTTATAACTGCAATAAAGTGACAAATTAAAAATATCATATATTATGAATCGCTTAGGCAAGGGAGCCAACACCCTTATAAAAAGTGAAAGTCACAGTTTTGATTTAAATTAGTGTGGCCGCAGTTACTTCTGAAGACAGAAGGCTTCACAGGCCCGGCTAGGGCTCTCGGTTCAACTTTGGTCGGAACAGTCACGTGATCACAGCACAACCGAGGTCGCTAAAACGCTCAACCGGTGACCGACAACCGAAACAGCTATTGGTTACGGCCGCCAAAACACGCCCCTAGCCTAGGTGGACTCCCTTTCCTCCCTACGTAACGGAGGGAGCAATGAAGACTTCGTCCAACCTGGGCTAGCTTTACTCCTAGAACTATGAGGCTCCGCGTGAGCGGAGCCTCATAGATCAAGAAGCCCGCAAAATTGCCTGCAGCACAAAACACTAATAAAGTACAAAAACGTCCATCAAAATGCAGCCATTTCACACAGAACCGCTGCACAGTTTGCCCCTATACTCCGTACTTTATCTCTTGACATACTCACGTATCTTGTGCGGAACTAACATAGGTGGATTCTGTCGGTTTTTAGGCCAAAATGATGAAAAATATGCCCTTTCCGCACTGAGCCAACCTGACACTTGAAACGTGCACGCATTATGATCGAGCGATGATTTTCGGTTCGCTCGGAGCGCGCCGCGGGGGGTACGGTACATGCACTTGTACGCATGCACATCATTTCGCTTGTACCGTACCCCCCGCGGCGCGCTCCGAGCGAACCGAAAATCATCGCTCGGTCATATGCGTGCACGTTTCAAGTGTCAGGTTGGCTCAGTGCGGAAAGGGCATATTTTTCATCATTTTGGCCTAAAAACCGACAGAATCCACCTATGTTAGTTCCACACAAGATACGTGAGTATGTCAAGAGATAACGGAGTATAGTTCTAGGAGTAGGCTAGCTTCTCTCCTACCTAGCTCTACTGAGTGGAGCGTTGAATTACGGGTACCCCTCCATACCAACTGTTGGTATGGAGGGGTACCCGTAATTCAACGCTCCACTTACTCCTAGAACTATGAGGCTCCGCGTGAGCGGAGCCTCATAGATGTAGAAGCCCGCAAAATTGTCTGCAGCACAAAACACTAATAAAGTACAAAAACGTCCATCAAAATGCAGACATTTCACACAGAACCGCTGCACAGTTTGCCCCTATACTCCGTACTTTATCTCTCGACATACTCACGTATCATGTGCGGAACTAACATAGGTGAATTCTGTCGGTTTTTAGGCCAAAATGATGAAAAAATGCCCTTTCCGCACTGAGCCAACCGGACACTTGAAACGTGCACGCATATGATCGAGCGATGATTCGGTTCACTCGGAGCGTGCTGCGAGGGGGGGGGGGGGGGGGAACGGCACATGCACTTGTACGCATGGACATACTATCATTTCGCCTGTACCGTACCCCCCGCGGCGCGCTCCGAGCGAACCAAAAATCATCGCTCGATCATATGCGTGCACGTTTCAAGTGTCAGGTTGGCTCAGTGCGGAAAGGGCATATTTTTTATCATTTTGGCCTAAAACCGACAGAATCCACCTATGTTAGTTCCGCACATGATATGTGAGTATGTCAAGAGATAAAGTACGGAGTATAGGGGCAAACTGTGCAGCGGTTCTGTGTGAAATGTCTGCATTTTGATGAACGTTTTTGTACTTTATTAGTGTTTTGTGCTGCAGACAATTTTGCGGGCTTCGACATCTATGAGGCTCCGCTCACGCGGAGCCTCATAGTTCTAGGAGTACGCTCCACTCAGTAGAGCTATTTCTCTCCGTATCCAGGTATCGCATACTACTAGTACTACTGAGGAGGTTCTCAAAAAATAACGCAATTTTTCTTACAAAATGGTTGTATTCTATGATGTCTCAGCTCTTCACTTCTGGGATGCTTATGTGTAATAATATCCAAAATAAGGTAATCCTTACTTTTAGGACCCCGTTCCTATATAGGAAGGGAAAGACAGTTGACTAAATGACACTCAAAAGTGACATTCTGATATTTCTTGGCACATTTTAACAATTGGCAATGACACCTTCTTGAATATCAGCAGGTTTAATTTCGTGGAAAGAGGGCAGGGCTTTGATTTATGAGGGAAATTCAGGGGTAAAAGACGATGATGACAACCAGAAAACAGACTCAAAAACCAAGATGGCAAACGTGAAAGCTCGATGCGATGAAAGCTCGATGCTGATTGGCTGATAAAAAATAAACTTCTTATTTTATTTTTTTAGCAGCCAATCAGCATCGAGCTTTCATTATGTAGGGCTTTCACTGTGTTGTGAGAACTACAACATGCACGTCTGACTGCAAAAAAAGGGTAGGAAAGTCACATTTTCTTTGAAAGTGCTTTCAAAATTACAACAAACATATGGGTTTATAAATATGAATAAAAAAGATTGCTTTAGCCTGCAAAAGTCACTTTGGTACTGGACAGTCATCTGCAAAAGTCCGTTTTGAACAGAACTCGAAAAAATAGAGGTGTCCTAAAAGTAAGGATTACCCAAAATAATATCCAAAAAAAGGCAGCACTTTCTGATGAGTCTATAAGTATAAAGAGGTTGAGTATGCTTCTAAAGCAAAAATAAAATAATCCTAAATGTGAAAATAAAAATTTGACAAAGTTCGACTTTTTTTGTACATGGTGGAAGTGTGGCCTTTAATACGGAGGTAGTCCAGTCATGCCAGTAAATTGGCCACATTTATGGGGCTAATAGTAATACTGCGATAGTGATTATCGTTCGTGTGTTAACAATAACATGAAAGGGGCACTAGGTCCTGAAACCCCCGCAAATTTCATGTTTTGGATTGTTTACTTATCTTATTTCAAACATCTGGTTGAAAGGAAACCAACCTAATGTCTTACCATTCCCGATTAAAGAAAAAAAAAACCTGGTTGTTTACATCGGACATGTCATGCATGTCGCGGTACGAATACGTTTTTCCTGTCGTTCAGTGTACGATATACACGTTGTGTGTGTGTGTCTATTATAACGTACGTATACAGCACCGTGCTCGCGAACAGTGGTGACCAATCAAAAATGCACAAAATGTGGTTTCTTACACGTTCGCAAAAGGCGAAACTTAACGGATAGAATCATGACTAGCATACAAATAGATCGACTTTTTGGGGTCTCAAAAGTGGACCCGAAATTCGTTCTCGCACCCATCATACAGGAGTAACACAAAAACGCCCAATTTTGAAAGGATAGTTGTGTGGATGTTTATATCCTACTTTTAAATGTTATTTCCGATTAACATCATATCGTTCAAAGCGCGTTTTGTAGCCCAGTTGGGCTCTTCCAGGACCCAGTGTCCCTTTAATAATAACATCTTAATTTTTATTCATGAAAGCATCTTATTCGTGATAAACGCAATGGTTTACAGTCACTTCGCCCATTTCCCACTTCGCCCACAACCACTTCGCCCGCAACCACTTCGCCCATTTGTCACTTCGCCCATTTGCCATTCTTGGTCTGAAGTGCGGTGCGCCGGCGTGCATGCACCTTTATGGGGCTAAACTCTACCATGGAGGATGTTTACCCAAGTCAACTCGTACCTGCGGCTCCAAATATTTGCCCATTTTGGAACATAAAATCTGTGAAACGGATAATGAAGGATTATTGCCGGGGCTGTTCACCTACTCACTGGTTGACATGGCTGTCCGTGCACGGCGACATCGTTTTTTGGGCCTGTGTGTGCACGCACTTAGCCTGAATGCCTCTGGCCGTACACTATCACAAGCTAGTACGGCCAGAGCAGCAAATGTCCCCTGGATGCCTGAAACTGATGTAGCAAATTTGCTACCGACTTTGAGGGAGATTATCTTCTCATCCAGGGCAGAGATTTTCAAAGTTAGGGTTCCTGCTCGTAGAGGAACTCGTACCTTTTCTTAAACACATTCCTATATCTAAAAATCTTCATCCATCTGGCTAAGAAATGATGATCAGTCTGCAGCTCCCACAAATATCATCTCAAAAATGTTCCTCCATGGGATTTTAAATTGGCGGAGTAGTTTTGTTCATCGTTTATGTATGCTTTTATGCGGGCGTGCTTGGGCAAGGTTATGAATATGCATTGTACAGTTCATGCCATCGTGTTGTCGGGCATGCGGCCGGCCATACTGTCCGTGATGGTCAATTGTTTTTGGTTGATCCCACTTGTAAAATCTGGTTGATTGTGCTGGATGATCACTAGTATATTGCCAAAGGCCTAGGATCCTACCTGATCGACCATCCCCTGCAAAATCAGCTAATGTTTGCGCAGTTGACCAATGTGTGGTAGAGTGTAAGGGAGGTATCCACAAATCCATACCATTTTGAGTGAAAAAATATGTACAACTTACAGGTGCTTGCAAGAGCAATTTTAGCAGTTACCAAATTCTTCCCTTTTCTTTCAGGCAGACAAGATGGCTTCAAGGGCAGTCACAGTATGTTCTTGTCGGCCATCAAGTTTATCAAAGATGCAGCAGTTATCCTTGGCTGATGTTCAGCTGGGTTCCTCCTTCAATTTTAAGTACATTGAGGTAGGTTCCAACTTATTTTTTAGAAGACTTAAGAGTGTTCTATTTGGATGACAGAGGTTTTGTACATTTTTCAAAACTTATCCTTGCATCTAAAAAACAACAGCAGCAACTCGGCATGCAGTGTAATAGTCGATTCCATCACGTCACAAGTCCTGTCAAGAGTAAATCTCGGGTCCTTTCACAAGTTCAGTCACAAGTACATGTAACAGGTGCTGAACAATGAATGCTTTTGTCAAAATTCATTTGAGTGGCTTGTGACTTGACTAGGAACTGGATGACTTGTGATGGACTTGTGACAGACTTGTGACGGACTTATCATGGACTTGTGATTGACTTGTGATGGACTAGTGACAGACTTGTGATGGACTAGTGACGGACTTATCATGGACTTGTGATTGACTTGTGATGACTTGTGACAGACTTGTGATGGACTTATGTTGGGCTTGTGATGGACTTGTGATAGACTTATTATGGATAATAATAATAACACGATTTATAGCACGCATTTTCGCAAGTATCAATGCGCGACTAAGGACAACTCCAGAAGGCAAGTTACAGATTATTAGGAGAGTACAGATCAGTTTTCAGTCTGCCCTTAAAGTTGTCAAGAGAACTGATGTTGCGGATGTTGTGTAACAAGGAATTCCAACATCAGGGACCAGACACTGAGAAGGCCCTGTCCCCTGCCTTTTTGAATGGGCGTGGAATACTGGAGCGGAGGCCACTACGGCTGGGTGCATTAAGGTTGAGTGATCCCATTATGTACTGCGGCATTGTGTTATGAAGTGCTTTGTGCATGAAAAGTGCTGTTTTGAAGTTGATGCGTTGTCTAACTGGACTAATGGACTTGTGATAGACTTGTGATGACTTGTGATAGACTTATGATGGGCTTGTGATAGACTTGTGATGGACTTGTGATTGACTTGTGATAGGTTTGTGATGGATTTTCTTTTGAGTTCATTTGAGTGGCTTGTGACTTGACTAGGAACTGGATGACTTGTGATGGACTTGTGACAGACTTGTGATGGACTTGTGATAGACTTATCATGGACTTGTGATTGACTTGTGATGACTTGTGACAGACTTATGATGGACTTATGATTGGCTTGACAACACTGCAACTCAGTATGCACTCCAACCTAGGCTAAATTTTGGCAAAATACCGTCTTTTGTTAAATCCGGTGTGGTTTATTGAAAATAATCTGTGAAACCATATCGTTTTGTCGTTTTCCTCGGTTGGTGTTGCAGGGAAGGATTGCTAAGATGTGGCCCCTTCATTCCGCCGGCAAGAACAAGTGGATGAAGACGATTCTTGAGGAGGGGGAGGAGGCGGCTGCCAACGATGCCCCGCCCCCCAGTAGGATTATCGTCTTCCTCATGGGAGCTTTTGCAGAGGAGTTCATTCAGTTTTCTGTTGGGGTAAGTAATATGTGTGGCTCTTGAAGCACGTGATGTGTTGAACATCTGAAAACCTTCTTGTAAAAGGTCTTGAACTGTTAGTTTACTGTGTATTTATTTTGTTGAGAGACAATGAGTATTTGACATGTTGAATGCTCTGCAGCGTGACAACAGATCCAGACTTTATGTCCACAAAAATATTTTTAAATGGTTTTGAAGAGCACTGCGTACTAGATAGAGGATCTTTTTGAATGATTGTGTATGGTGTGTAGTAACTCTATGGGCAAAAGTGTACTGGCAAAACTTGAAGGGTTTGAAGCGTAAAGACAAGTTGGGATCAAGTTGCAGATCTGCCAACTCTCCTTGATTCTTCAGAAATTTCCCTGAAAATAAACCAATCTTTCCATGTTCTGATGAACAAATTTGAAAATCTACCTGATTATCGAAACTTTTCCTTGTTATGTAGAATGTAATTCTAAATATCTCCCTGATTGTTGTACAAAATCTCCCTGATTGCAAGATGCAAATGTTGGTAGCTCAGATTAGTTGCTGAATAGGGGAGTTGTATAATTGGGATGTGCAAAGAAACCAAATTTTGATTGTTTTGTCAACAATTGCTGTGATTACCCAACGACCCTAATCCTCCAGGGTATTTTGGCTAGAAACCCTGCTGAATGCAGCAACATGTAACACTTGTCTCAATGACAAGCCTGCTCAGTGTAGCAAGATCCATCAGGTCAAAAATCTCAAGGCCAAACTGCCTCAGAGTCGGTGGTCACCGAATGCAGCAGGATACAACTGTGGCATTGTTCAACCATAGAGCTATATTAAATTACTAGAGCGCTAACTCCTCATTCTGCGCGCGGAGACGCTTTGAAGCCGTCCTGGGCGCAGACATTTTGAATTCATGTGCGTGTTTGTAGAAAATAATGAAATTGGATTGAATTGTGAAAGTGTACTCTACATGCAACGCGCAAGTAGAACATACGTAAACAACTTAAGCACGTCATGGACGGTTAAAAAAAACGTGACGGCAAAAAGCATCTGCATCAGCAGCGAATGCGCGCACGCATTGCGCTGTTTGCGTAGAGCAAAATGACACGCTCATTTGCTGATCGTGCGTTTCGGTTTTGGGCGTATTGGCTTCGATAATGCGCCGGTTTTGGAATACAAACGCAGATATGCAAATAGCCGTACAAAAGCCGTACAAAATTTTTAGGTCTCCATAGGTTTGTGCACAAACATGGATGCGCCCAGCAGGCATTACTTTGTACACGAAGTTAGCGCTCTAATAATTTATGATATAGCTCTATGTGTTCAACAGGACTAGCTCTCATTGTCTCAGATATGACAGTTTATGCACTGGTGTTGATGGCTTAGTGCAGCAAGGTCCCACAGACTTTTACACCTGATGCACCGTGTTGCGTCTGGCAGGGTTAGGGATAATGTCTTTTGTTTGTATTTTCATTGAAGGATATGGTAATTATCAGTGAGGCGTTGATTGAGAAGTCGCCGTCTTTCGTCAAAGACTCCATCCATCCATGTAACATCCTAGTTGAGAAGACGCGATCTAGACCGTCAGTCTGGGTGAGTGAATGCAGTTGATGTGAATTGTCCTCTGTTGTGAAAAATCATCAGCAACAGGTACTTTAGGCTAAGAAAACTTGGCGAGATATATTCTTTGAAAGGGACCACCCTGAATCTTCCAAGATATTCCCCTTTGCAGGAACCGAAAATGGCTCATTCAGATTGACTGGCTGTGACTGTCATTAAACTGCTTTGACTATAGGCGATTGATAAGCCAGCTGTGCTTACCAGTTATTGCTTTTGTCTGTTGATGGAATTTGACTGTCAAGGTGCTTAAAAGAAATATGATCTGACTGTTGGTGACTGGCCTATGTAAAAGGCATGGCAGGGGAACAGGATTGAATTTCTGACTGTCTGTGACTTAACACTGCAAAATTATCAAATAACCTCCTTGGAGATTTTGAAGGAACTGAGAGTTTTATAATTATATATATATATATATATATATATATATATATATAAGTACCACATACTACAAAGTACTACAAAAATTATTTGGCAGGTACCCAAATACTAGAAAATACTATGAGTGTTGCACTCACTTATATGCTAAAGTACTGCATACTACAGTTTACTACTAATAGTATTTTGTAGCGTTAGGTGCGGTTAGGGATATCCCTAACCGCACCTAACGCTACAAAATACTACTAGTAGTAAACTGTAGTATGCAGTACTTTAGCATATAAGTGAGTGCAACACTCATAGTATTTTCTAGTATTTGGGTACCTGCCAAATAATTTTTGTAGTACTTTGTAGTATGTGGTACTGTACTCCAAATGAACTCTTAGGGGGTTAGGGTTGAGTTCAGCATTGTTGTAAGCCAAAACAAAGGAAGATTCATAGTGACTTTGTTTGGTAATGAAGCAAATGTATTATAAGAAAACCTATCAATTAAACTTGTACATAAAACATCATGATATTTGCTTGGTTTTGACATGTTAGTGAAATATGGGCTTCCCTTTATTTTTGGGACATACATGCATGTACAAAATAGATTCAAAGAAAAGGAATTTGTTCTGAGGTTCAATCCCTGCTGCATGGAGAGTTGGGAACACTGAGTGCATGTAGAAGCTAACTAAATAAAACTTTACCAACTCCATAAGATATGATTGATATTACATACTTACTTCAGATTTGGGTACAATTCTGCCCACATCCGTTCTGGTTCTTAGTACTGCCATGTGTCGGTGGAATGATTTTTTTTTTCTTCAACGACAATTGCTTTTCAGGTGATACCAGCCAAGAAAAAAAGTCAGACGACAAAAGCAGCCAGACAAAACACTGCTGCTTCATCTGCTATTCCCAGACCTGCATCCACGGTCGCCGCAAGCTCCTCAACCGCAGCCCAGAGACAGATTCCTGCTGCGGGACAGAATGCTTCTGATGGTGGCAATTTCGGGGTGAGGTCTGTTCCGGAAGTCGGTCCGTCAACTGGTGCTGCATCAACAGTTCCATCAACAAGCAGCAGAAAGGCAGCGGGTCCAAACAGAGACACGCCGTGGAGTGATAACGCCGTCACCACCTCGGGCCACCCCATGGACGCGTGGACGATCCCCGATGCCAGCCTATCACCCACCAAGGTCAGACCAGGGCCCACATTCATAGCTCTGCTAAGCACATGATTCTCTGCTCACAGAGCCTCCGTCTATTTCATGGAGACCGTAAGCAGTAAGCACAGCAAAAGTCACGCTTACCTCAGAGAAAAAGTTGCTTAAATAAGTGACTTAAGGTTAGCACAATTGTCTTCTACTTGTCGGAGTATTCCCTTAACTTTCTTGCCTGTTCTCCTTTCTCGTTCCAGAGGAGTTACACTTACACTCCCCTCAAGGACCTGAAGGCAGCCGCCCAAGTCAACGTCTTTGGGGTCGTCAAATTCTTCAAGCCTCCATACAAGACCAGGGGACCAGGTGAGAAGAAGAATGTTATAAGCACTGAAAATATTTGCTCATCAGGAGCAGGTTACTGACCAAACTGTTATACGGTGTATGTTGTCACATACATTTTCTAAGCAGTATTTCAGGTCAATGAAATCGGGACCCATTCTCCTATCCCCAACCCCCCTTCTCACCCCCCCCCCCCAAAAAAAGAGAACATTCAAAACACTGAAGTTTAGAGGTTTTGACCAAAAAAAGCAGAAAAGGAGGTTTCTGATGCCTAACACACTGCAGGTTTCGAGGGGCAAAATTCTAGCCTTTAATTAATAATTGATCACCAAGGCAACGTCCCTGGAAAAGAAGGTTTTGAAATTCTGACACCAAAGTTGACAAGAAACGTCTGCAGTTGAATTCATTGTGAAGTCATTTAGCTGATTCAGAAATGGCCAGTACGTGAAAACATAAAAAAAGCTAATATTTTTGTATTATCAGACACTTCCATGGAACACATTTTGGAACTTTCACCCCAATTGTATACTTTCTATGCTATGAATAAATGAACAATGTGGACAGTATTTCAGGTCGAGACCTTTGTTCACCCCCAACAGATTATTGCATGACGGTGACCTTGATTGACCCGACCCTTGACCCTGATCATCGTGGGCTTCGATGTCAACTGTTCCGCGATGACATCATGGCGCTACCCCAAGTACACGCCATTGGAGATATTGTTCGCTTTCATCGTTTGAAGGTACGAGTTTGTAATATACCAATTGGTTCAATTGTATAGCGGTTCAAAATTGATATTTGGGGTGCTTTGAGACTATTTAAGTATCTCCTCATTGATTTAGTCTGATATGATTTACTTGATTCGATTGACATAAAAGGCCAAATTAAAGGTAAGGCAGATCATTTGTCATTTGTGCATTTTTTTCTAAAGTCTAAAGACGGATGCTTAACAACTAACCTGATGAAGGTTTAGCTCAGTGAATGCTGTATATTCCGAGAAAACAATATTCTTGGATCTCAATTTCAATTCAAAAGTTGCCGAGTCAAGTTTTGAATTGCTCCCGAAACCAGCATCTGGAACACGTTCTCATTCAGCTGATTGCAGCTACGCGGTGTAATGCACTAAACCAACGAATGATTTGAAATGAAATTTTGAAGAAAACAGTAAAAGAAGGTCATTTCCAAAGATGTGTCAAGTGACGCATTTTTGGAAATTTCCATTGTTAGTTGGTTTGTAATTCGGCAAATTCATGTATGGTTGTGCCCAGGCGTTGCCGCGACGCACACACGCGTGCGGTTGCTATTTTTCATCGGTTCAGTGCGTGACTTAGTGTAGCTCCAATCAGCAGAATGAGAACGTGTCCAGGATGCTGTTTTCAATCGCAATTCAATATATGACTTGCCAACATTGGAATTGAAATTGAGATCCTAGCATATTGTTTTCTAGGAATATACAGCATTCACAGAGCTAAACTTCATCAGGGTAGTTCTTAATTAGCACCCGTCTTTAAATTTTGAGCAGTTTAGCAGCTTCAAACAAAAAAATGCACAAATGACATATGATCTACCCTACCTTTAAACTTATGGTTTTTCATAAAACCACACTTTCTCTTTTTAGAGTCGGCCATTTCACATGGTAATGCACAACTTCTCTGAATGGTTTGAAATAATTGGAATGGCTTTTTTCTTTTTCTTACAACAGATCAGCCTGTTCAATGATGCCATACAGGGACAGAAGGGGAACGGCTTCCATTGTCTTGTGTTTGAGGGAGCGGTAGACGCCTCCATGGATCCGAGATCCTCCAGTCCCAATTACACACTGACTGATGATGACAAACGAAGGGTATGTAGAATTGCATCATCTTTATGACACATTGTGGCTAGCCATCTGAGCTGAAGGTTATCGGATCAAAATGCCACATGATTTAAACAATTTATAACTGGTTGTCAGTAGAAAATTTTAAATAAGCAGTGTCCTTTTGGTACTGGTACGTTGTTGGACGCCTTCATTCCGAACGACCTTTGACTTGAACAACATCACTGTTTGGGAACGGAATGCCGAATTGGCTTATTCTCAAATAATTTTTTTGCCTGAAAGAACACGTACCTTTTTGGTGATCCGTGAACAGAACTTTTAAAATGGTGTTTGTGTTCAAAATTCCGTAACTTGAAAAGTACATGAGTGATTTGAATGATTCTTGTACTAAACGAAAGCTTAATGACTGGGCTTTCTTATCCTAGATTTTGAAAGTGCCACAGGCAAAACTTCATTCAAAAATTGGTCCTGCCATTTGGGATGCGTTTTTTTACTCACCCTGTACTTCACAGGTAAACCAAGGAACTTTTGGCTTGAGCAGACTCTGTGCTTATTGGGTTAGCTCAGATTTACTGTGCTATCACAGTAGGCACAGAATTGTGATAATAATTTGAGAATAAGCCAATTTGCTATTGCGTTCCCAAACAGTGATGTTGTTCAAGTCAAAGGTCGTTTGTAATGAAGACGCCCAACAAGGTACATGTACCAAAAGGACACTGCTTATTTAAAATGTATTTAATATAGCACTTAACCAAAAATTAATTTCAGAAAGTACCGCAAAGACCCAACACCGCTGAGTGGCTTGGAGATCGCTGTTTATGTTTATGACCGAATGACTCTTGACCTGTTTATTTAGCACAAATTCAGTCTAAAATATTCGTTGGTGAGCACAAGGTCATGAGATTGGGCCTGTTAGTTGGCGTAAATCCCTCTGTAATTGTCCACCTACACCTTTGCTTGCAAGCAGTCCCTGTTTTCTAATAATTGACTTTCTGCCTGTGACCTCTGACCCTAAGGTCAAGGAGCTGAGATTGTGGTCAAGTCGTCGTACTCAACTCGCCTTAGACAACCGGGGCTGTTCCCTATCCAAGATGTATGCGGGTCAGTACCTTGATCTGACATGCCAGGTGGTTTCGGTGGCTGTGTTGCCGGCAGAGAAGTGTGCGGTGATCCGAGTCTGGGATGGGACCAAATACAGAGGGTAGGCCCATGACGAGAAATTTTGTCAAACAACCATTATTGTAGCTTCAACCCTAACCCTAACCCTGACCCTGACCCTAATCCTAACCCTTACTCTAACCCTGACCTAAATCCTAACCCAATTTTCCAAATGTGATGCATTCTGTCAAACCAAGCTTTTCTGAGCAGCTGGTTGAAAATAGGTTGTTCTACGCCTTGCCCGCTTTGCGGGGGAGGTAGCTTTGTCACCCGCTTAAAGAGAATATACAACATTTGCAAACATTGAAAAACAAAACTACCAAATTTTTATGAAATATCTTACTAGTATGTTGGTAAATGATATTTTAAAGCATCCTGTAAAATTATGGCACCTGGTGTGAAGTCATTATCAAGAAAAGTTGTATTTTTGTATTAACTTCCAACGGTGGTCTCCATTTTTGTTTTTCCAGCATTTTCGAACAAAAATCTTCAAGCATGTCAGTGTAAGATTATTTGATCTATTATACTAACCCCTCAATTAGTTCATTTCTGAAAATTACAGCAAAAGCCAATGATGTACATTCCCTTTAAAAGGCGAACAATCAACTTATTGACTACTTGTGAACACACCCTTTGCACTTCGTAGTGTAGCGGTAATATAAATTTTTCTCTTTTCCTTCAATGAGGATTTAATTTTTGAAAACAGACTTTCCATGGTAGAATTATTCCATTTCAAGTTTGCGATGTAATAAAAGTGAGTACAGGGGAATTGCATTTTGAAGCCATCCAAAATCACCGTCAGAAGCAACATTATGGTCTGAAACTATAACAGTATGTTTCAGACATATTGAAGACCACAATTTTGTGAGAAAAAAACTAATAATAATAAAACATAACATTGAAAACACTTTTTCTTTTGGTTGTGGGGTTTTGACAGAATGCGTCAAAATTAAGCTCCTTTAATTTTTTTCTACCAGTGAATGTTTCCTGGAAAGCGCAAAGGCACTGTAGCTCTGAAGCCTCGGGAAAGTTATAGAGAGGAGAAAGGAAAGAAATACTCAGTTTAAGATGTTGGAGGAAAACTCCAGAAACATTATTTGAATGCAGATCCAACAGAATCAGAAAAAGGACTGAAAAAATTCAAGCCTGGGTGAGGTTCAAACCTGGGTCACTGAGTAGGTAGACAAGCAACGTATCAAAGTGCCAAATTGTTCTGTTATGGGTCAGTCTATAAATCTGGGGTCCGCTTTATTCCTGTCCCTGTTTCATCTGACATCTATGATTTTATAATTCTGATGCACTCCTTAATACAGTGGTCCTCCAAGAGTGGTTATGTAAAGCAAACTACCTACCAAACAAATACAAATGTGTGAAGTCACTCTTAATGATACTACAGTTGTAACAAAGTCCCAAGGTAAAAGGGACAGGAAAAATTACTCTTAGTTTATGGAATGACCCCGTATTTCTTCATTAGCATCGCTTGTGAGCCATTTGTTCTTTGTTCTTGTTTAGACCGGTGCGCGTGATGGATACCAGTGCCAGTGTCAACAATCAGTGCAATGATGAGCTTGTCAGGAAGTCTGGTGGCCTGGCTTACGATGTGTCGTTGTATGACAACCACATGGAGACTGGTGCCAAACTAAAGGTGCGTCCTCTTACTTAACTTGGTCCCTCCAACATGACACAAAAGTCAGAGAATAAGCCAATTTCGCAATAAGCAACAACTTTTTTAATAGCCACAACAACACCAACCCAGTCTTTAATGATAATATACAGCATTTACCTTTGCTGTAATTTTCAGAAATGGACAGATTCGGGGGTTAGTATTTTAAATTTAAGTATTATAATTTGTTTCCAGCCTGGTCAGTTCATCAAAATCTGCAACCTCCACGTGGCCAAGTTTCTGCTGCCTGGGAGGCCAGACAACGCCGCGGAGATGGTGGAACTTGTGTTGCATCATGGGACATCGTACGGCCGAGGTGTCATTGCCCTGAAGGAATGGGAACAAGGAGTCAAGGATATGATCAAGTGAGATATCTTTGTCTTTCTACCAAAAAAAAAAGAAAAAGCGTTTGTAAATTCTGTAACGTAAACTCGAGTGCTTTCTATTGAAGTGACTGGGGTTCAATTCCACATCGGTTCAATATGAATATATACGAATTGGAGTGGTTTTTTTGTGTGCAATATTTGCTTTTCAAATTTATTTTTACCAAGTGAATTTGTGTTTCTTTGTAACAACTGACTTCTCATGTAACAAAAAGAAATCGTATTAATAATGGAGAAAAAAAAACCACTGGGCAAGGTTGGAGAGTCATGACTGGATTTTCGAGGTAATCATCAACAAGATTTGGCATGTGCTGCCAGTAAACTAATAGTTGTTGTTCTTATTCACAAAATGTGTCTCTCTGTGACAACATTGGAGTGTCAAACAGTTTTATCAAATGTAACCAAACTTTAGCTAATACAAAAATTACAAAATTCATTAAAAACAAATTTATTTATAAATCTCCACTTATCACAAATGTAACTAATCATATTTTTAAAAATCAGAATATTGTACTTTACATTAAAGCCATTTTTTGAAAACCCAATTTTCGTCCTCTCAATCCCAGACGTATGGAGGACGTAGTTCAAATTGCTCCAAGCACCAGTGCAACAGCCAATCAGAATCAAGCAGGGTCACTATTGGTCAACAATGTTCCAAGCACCAGCGGAACAGCCAATCAGAATCAAGCAGGGTCCCTATTGGCCAATCAAGCAACAGATGGATCGACCAATGGCGGCGCAGCAGGCACGCCCAGCAGGTGCATGCAACGATCTGCATCAGGTAAGAGATTCAAATCTTCTTGAAAAAACAAAAAACAAACTATGCACACACATGACTGATGTTGTTTTAAATCAAATTAGGTTTTGCCCTTCACCGACGTATAAACACTGTATACTCAGTGCGTTACCTCCCGGGTGAAAATTGGAAAAAATCACTCGGGTGGGACTCGAACCCACGACCTCCTGCTTTCTAGTGCAGATGTCTTACCACTCGACCACTGAGCTAACGGGATCGGTTGGCTGGTTCAAATTTGATGTACATAGCAGCGGCTACCGCATTAACTATTCATAAGATGGATTTTTTGCGTCGGGGTGATGTAAATCAAATTAGGTTTTGCCCTTAATGTTTTAAATGTAAATTTTGAGGTGCTATATTGTCAGATGCCACGTTTTTGTCGACGGTTACTTGTTTTGTCAAAGACGTTTCATTAATAATGAATAATAATAACAGGTTCTTATAAAGCGCTTTTAACTAAGATTAAAGCGCTTTACATTGTTATTACCCCTAATCATTGGGCCAATTAAACATTCCATAAACCATCTCAGCTCCCTGGGGAGTATACAGCTCGATGCTGCCTGTTAGGCACAAGGAAGCTAATTCAATCACAACAACCATCTCTGCCCTCACAGGTACCCATTTACTCCTGGGTGGAGAGAAGCAACGAGTGACAAAGTGCCTTGCTCAAGGGCACACGCACCATGACCCCGCCAGGACTCGAACCCACGACCTGCAGCTTTACCCACAGACCACAAATCAGTGCCCTTAACCACGAGGCCACAGCACTCCACAAGTCATTGTCCCCATCCGTTTAGCAGGTTAAAGCTCTTGACAGTTAACATACTTAGGCCTACTGCAAAGCACTCCAGCAGCCCATAATATCGACGCAGCACACAAAGTTTAACTGACGCGCTTTGCCTGCGACTTTGAACGGCGCAGCACGCTTTGCGTACAACTTTGAACAGCGCGGCACTCTGTTGCAGCTGGTAAATGTAAAACTTGATTTCAAATATTTGAATATTTGAATATTCAGTTGAATGCAGTTTCGGAAATTTGAATACTAATTTATTTGGAAATGAACAGCCCTACACATGAATGTAAATATTGCCCACAATGCACTGCAGGTAGTGTGGGATTTGTGACTGAATGGTAACAAGTTTTAAAATGTTGAAATACTCAATAATTGCTTGTTATTTGCTTTCAGTTATCATTGACATTGTTTATGTAATACTTTTTTAAGTGCAAATGTTGTTTTGGTTGAATGAATAAAATTGTTCCTGTTATTCTCCCCCTCCCCCCCCCCCCTCACCCCCCACTCACCCCCCAACAGTGATAACTGATCATTTCCATCAGAGGACGTCTCACATCGCAGACGTCATCAGCAGCGACGCACCCAACAAGTTTCGTCTCCGAGCCAAAGTCGTGGACTATCTGCCTAACAATATCCTTGACGTCATTCATCTCTACTGCTCCAAGTGCAAATTCAGGTGCTGATTTTTCACCGGAAGACAAGATTTTATTAGTTTCACTTTGGGACCGACTTAAGACTGAATAACTTGTGATGACCTTGTGGTTGACTTGTGATTGAGTTGTGATTGACTTGTTATTGACTTGTGATTGACTTTTTATTGACTTGTGATTGACTTGTGATTGACTTTTGATCGACTTGTAATTGACTTGTGATTGAGTTGTGATTGACTTGTGATGGACTTGTGATGGACTTGTGATTGACTTGTGATTGACTTATGATTGACTTGTAATTGACTTGTGATTGACTTGTGATTGACATGTGATTGACTTGTGATTGACTTGTGATTGACTTGTAATTGACTTGTGATTGACTTGTGATTGACTTGTGATTGACTTGTGATTGACTTGTGATTGACTTGTGGTGACTTGTGATTGACTTGTGATGACTTGTAGTTGACTTTTGATTGACTTGTGATGACTTGTAGTTGACTTGTAGTTGACTTGTGATGACTTGTGATGACTTGTGATTGACTTGTGATGACTTGTGATTGACTTTTGATTGACTTGTGATGACTTGTGATTGACTTGTGATGACTTGTGATGACTTGTGCTTGACTTGTGATGACTTGTGATTGACTTATGATTGACTTGTGATTGACTTGTGCTTGACTTGTGCTTGACTTGTGATGACTTGTGATGACTTGTGATTGACTTGTGATTGACTTGTGGTGACTTGTGATTGACTTGTGATGACTTGTAGTTGACTTTTGATTGACTTGTGATGACTTGTAGTTGACTTGTAGTTGACTTGTGATGACTTGTGATGACTTGTGATTGACTTGTGATGACTTGTGATTGACTTGTGATTGACTTGTGGTGACTTGTGATTGACTTGTGATGACTTGTAGTTGACTTTTGATTGACTTGTGATGACTTGTAGTTGACTTGTAGTTGACTTGTGATTGACTTGTGATTGACTTATAATTGACTTGTAATTGACTTGTGCTTGACTTGTGCTTGACTTGTGATGACTTGTGATGACTTGTGATTGACTTGTTATTGACTTGTGCTTGACTTGTGATGACTTGTGATGACTTGTGATTGACTTGTGATTGACTTGTGATTGACTTGTGATGACTTGTGATGACTTGTGATTGACTGGTGATGACTTGTGATTGACTTTTGATTGACTTGTGATGACTTGTAGTTGACTTGTAGTTGACTTGTGATGACTTGTGGTGACTTGTGATTGACTTGTAGTTGCTTGTGACGACTTGTGATGAATTGTGATTGACTTACGATGACTTGTGATAACTTGTGAGCACTTGTGATTAACTGCTGATAACTTCTGCTGACTTGTGATTGACTAGTGATGACTTGTGATTACTCAAGACACTATATAAAGAGCACAATTTTGATTTACTGCTTCCCCTACCAGATGTAGAGTACCCCCATCCCAAAAACCCGAAACGCCAGAAAAGGCTGGCACTCCCAAGAAAGCTTGCTCTGCAAAGCCAGCTTCACCAACGAAAGATGCGGTGAGGAAAAACGAGTACAACCTGAGGAGCATCACCTCCAAGGAAGCAGAGGCCAAGAAACAAGAGACGACCCAAGGGGTTCGCACCAGGAGCGCCGCACAGAGGACCCAAAAAGACAGTCCAAGGAGAAGGGTCGGAATCGAGAGCCCTGCCCAGCCCCCAGCGTCAGGAGGCTCATCAACTGAGGAAAGTTCACCTGGAAGGTTTTTTACTCTGAGGAAGCGACCTGCCACTACCGGGGTCTCTGAGGACGACGGCCCAACCAACTCCAGGCCCCGAAAGAACCGCCGGGGGACCTCTAAGATGGCCGCCCTGTCGGACCAAGGGACGGCTCCCCCGGCGAGAGAGGACGGTGGGATAGAGGTGGTGGACAGCAGCAAGCAGGATGCTGGCGAGGTCAGTGAGGCAGCACCCGAGGATCTGGGGAAGAGGTTGACAGAGACTGACGTCTACGGACGGAGCATCACGGCAGTGGTGCAGAGTAGCGGTGAGGAGGCCGCGGTAGAGGGGGTGGAGTTGGGAGTTAATTTGAGGAGGAGACGGAAGATCAAGGTGGATGTGGACAGTGAGTATAACTGTTGTCTCCAGTATAAAAAATAAGGCTTGCATTCTGAGTAATATTGCTAAGATTGTTCTCAAACAGCTGGTAAAGGTGCGAACACCAATTTTTTACACTCCCTCTAAATTTGTTTTTAAAAGAATCCTTTGCTGGCACCATTCGAGACGTTTAGCTATAAACCATTATCGGTCATTTTCATTGTTTCGCATTACGTATGCATAGTTATCAGAACTGTTACCATTATAAGTAGTAATTCACAACATTGATCCTCTTTCAAGTAAATCATACGTGATTAAATAAATTAACAACAAAGAGGGTACAAATTTACAATGTGTGAGGCGTTCGGGGAAAATGGGACGGAATTGGGCATAGGCCATGGTGGAGAAAAATGCAAAAACAAACAAATGGGCATTTTTTTTCAAATTTCAGAATTATTGATATTTATAACCTACGGTATATCTACTACCCATGTTATAAAGAAATGGTATTAAAATCGTGGAATAAAAGTGTTTTTAAGGAAAACCAAATGGCACCTTTCATTTGAACATCTATAAAACTTGAAACTTTAAAGGCCGCCTTCTGAGTATTTTACTTTTAAACATATCAATAAGTGCAAACTTTAAACTGCCATAACTTGTCGACTGAATGTCCAATGGAAGTACAGCAAACAGTATTGTAAGGAGAATTTTGTTCTCTTTCCTAATACCGCAAACCCTCGTTTTGACCTCTGCCCAGTTCTGTCTCATTTTGCAAGAACACCTCACATAAAATTGAATTCATTATCCAGTTTGATGCCTCACATCTCACAAACTATAGCGGCCTTTCCATCGAGCGTTTCCAGGAAATTGCTTAAAAATAGACAATTTCATGAAAAAAAGAGTCATGTTTCATATCTCACAGGCCTGACACCTGTGGAAGCTCTGTTGATGGTACGCCTTGGAATGAGACTCATCCACCATGCTGACGTGCCGACCAGTAATGGTCACCTGACCATCCGGGGAGCCAATCATCAGTCTCCTGACGGTCAGGTGTTTTACCTCTGCCCTCGGTGTTCAGCAGTGGGTGATTCGCAAGCTGTCCCAGGTATAAGCTCGTGACCCTGACAGTACTGTTCCATAAATCGTTTTTGTTATGTTAAGATCATGTCTTGGATACTGTAATTTCATTGGTCTAGAACGGACACATGCCCAGTCTGTAAAAATGACAGTTATGACTGAATGATTCCATATACACTGCGTTGCACCTCGTACATGTATACACCGCCTTGCATGTAAATTGTCTGATAACACTGTGTTACATATTATTGCGCGCTCGTGAAGGGTGCATGTGTAGGGCCCGTACGCCTCGCAACAGAACTAGAACCTCTCAATATTGTGTCTGGCAGGAAAGCTCACCGTAAACGGTTACATTACCGTGATTTTATTTATTTATTGAATAGTGAGTTAAGAACCTTGATCTTAATACTGGCACGATATAACAAAGCAATGGTTGACTGCTGATGTGATGTGGAATATGTCATTTTTTTAACCCTGCGGGGTGCATAACACCGGCGGCGAAGCACCCGTCGGGTGTTAAAAACATCATATCCCACATCACAGCAGTCAACAATTGTTAAATTTTAATTTGTATTCGGCATAATGCCTTATGAAAAAGGTAATTCAAAATAATGGGTTAGTATTGTATTTGAACACTGTCAGTGTGGTTATATCTTAAATGGTGGTTGGTCAGCTTGCTATTGATATCCTACTTGCACCCTGCAGTCATGAGTGACAGAAAACCCTTAATTTCAAACAAAAAGGTATAATCCATCTGTTGTCAAATTGGGCCGATTCTGAGCAATGAGATAACCTGCCCGAACAATTCACCGTCACTGTGAGCTGTGTGCTTGAAAGGGGAGCCGACAAAGTTCACAGGGATGTGCATTGTTTAGCCAGCTCATGCTATAGTCGGAGCAACTTGGCTAAAGGTTTTGAGCTGATGTTTTGAAATCAGCGGTGCTCAGTCATCCAATACTGTAGGGGTGCAAGTAAGGTATCAGCGAAAAGCTGGTGAACCACCCTTGCATATGAAACTACAGTGACAATGTTCAAGCCCAGCATTTTAGCATACTGATCGATTCTTTTGGATTACAGTTGTTGATACTCCCTGTAGAGTGAGTGCGAGCACCGTGTCAAATGACCGTCATGCCAAATTACAGGCCAAACTCACTGACATTTTACATTTGTTTTTATGGCGCGGTCAGATATTATAATTATTAGCATTTCCTTTCAGACGATGCCCCTCTCCTTCAGTACAAGTACTGCCTGAAGCTCTGCCTGGACGATGGCACCGGCCGCATAGAAGTCATACTTGACAGGCAAAACGCAGTATGTATCTGTCTGTAAAATGTTCAATAACTCGTCAAACTTAACATTCCATGTGGCATAGAGTACCGAAGTATGACGTCATTAAGAACCAGAAAAGTACTCGAGCGTGTTGGTTCACGGGCTGAATCACGCGTTAACCCTCCTACTAAGAGGTCACCAATGGTCAAAATGTTTGTATCTCACCTCCTGGCATACTGTGTACAAACCAATGGGGGTCTTGACCAATATTGACCCAAGTAATAACCAGGCTGACAATGCATGTTTCTATAGGAGAGTTAATGTCTTCTACACACGTTTTGTGCACGTGATATATTTACTTCGGTGCCCTGTAGACCAGCAGTACAAAATTAATGTTCAAATATAATCAATTCATCATAATTGCTATTGATCTAAATGAAACATTTCTGTAATTGATAGAAATTTCATAATTTCATTTTAGCACCATGCCTTTTTGAAATCAGAATGTGACAATTTTTTGAGAGGTAACAATCAGAATATGTTCAACTTACTCTCATCCTCTAAAAAATGATTCAGTTTAATAGTAGTTGTATTTTTCATTCGATGAATGACTTTTGGCATTCATCGATGAGCAAATGTTAAAAAGATGGACAGCAGAAATATTTTAAGGTTGTTAGAAGTAAAAGGGTTGTTGAGAACCATATTGGGTACGAAACACCGAATTATTGACACCATGAATGCATTTTTGTGTAGTATATTTTTTTAATTTGCCAATAAAATATAAAGACTTTGTTTCCAAAACGCGATAAACGCCATTTTGTTCCCTTTTAGAATCCCACTCTCTCCTGGTTGACCAAAGTCAGTTTCGACAGCTGTTGTAGTTAAACACAATTTAAGAATATGATAAAGCGAAAAATGAAGTGTAGAAACAGATGTTTTTCCGTTGTTTAAATGGTACAACCTGCCAACTTTTCACGTTCCTTCAAATGTATATATCACGTTTTAGAAATAAACTCTTCAACAGAAGTAAATTTAATTTTTTTGTGAGATTGAAACTTGAATCATTTTTTGACTTAACGTAAATTCCTTCTTGTCTCTCCCCACCCTTTCTCCCAGCAAACCTTTTTCCAGGGTATCCGGGCCACCAACCTCCACACTTCCCTTAAAGCCAGATACAAACTGGAGGAAGCCATGGCCACACTGTGTCCTTACCCGGCCGGTACAGGGTTCGATTCCCAGTCCAGCGATGGGACCACGTCCGTCCACGATCTGACCAGCCACCCATGGCTGGACTGCTGCATCATGTCGTACCCGGACAACCTCGGAGGGACAGAGATCGTCAAGTATCACATGTTTGACACCGCACTCGCTCTGGACGTAGAGTAAGGTGTGTTTTCCTGGTTAGAGGTTCGATTCCTAAATTGGTCACCTTTGGAAGTACAGAGATCATCAAGTACGAGTTGTTCGACACCACTCTCCGTCTGGACGTACAGTAGGATTTGGTTTTCTTGTTAGAGGTTCGAATCCCAGATGGGTCAGCCTCTGAAGTACGGGGATCATGAAGTACAAGTTGTTCGACACCACACTTGTTGTGGACGTAGAGTAGGGTTTGGTTTACTGGTTAGAGGTTCGAATCCCAGATGAGTCAATTTTGGAATTACAGATATCAAGTATCAGATGTAGAGCAGTGTTGAATTTCCTGGTTAGAGGTTCGATTCTAAAACTGGTCAACCTCGGCGGTATCAAGATGGTCAAGTACCAGCTGTTTGGCACTCACTTGCTCTGGGGGTAGAGTAGGGTTTGTTTTCCTGGTTAGAGGTTCAACTCCCATATCTGGGACATCTGGTTGCGCAATAACAACCGTAGTTGGTAAAAGCATCACTGGGTGAGGCTTAATGTATTCTGGTTCCCAGACCAAAAGATTCCAACCATTCTGACAAATCTTGGGTCAAATAACCCTCACATTCCAAAAAAATGATGAAGCAAAATCCAGCACTCATACGAGTGTATTCTTGAGGCACAACGTCTACATTTTTACATTTGATACAGATCATGGGTAATAGGTGTATTATGAATTTTTTTTTTTATGCAAGCAATGAATTGATGAACTCAATGTGTTTTTTTAAGTGATTGCAAGCATGACAAGTATTTTGTAGGTAACTAAAATCTATTTTACGCCCAGAGATACTCCAGCTGTTGCGAACTTAACCGATTGTCAACAAAATGTATTCGGTAAACTTTTGGACGTTTTGGTCATGTTTATTTTTACCGGTGGTGGCTACCTGATTGGTCAGAGTAGTCAGCATCGTTTGATCTGGAAACCATACTAGGCTTAATGGCTAAGCCTACTGGGGGCGGGGGCTGGGGGGTGTTGGCACAGAAAATGGATCATTGGCCAGTCAACGTGGCAGTCACACCAGCCACTGATCGTTGGAGGATTGTCATAGTGCAAATGGCCGGATCGGTTTCTAGGAATTGATTAACAGACGGAGAGAAAATGCTAGTTTTTGACAACAAACACTTTGACAAATTCTGAATTCCTATTCATAACTGCATATATTTCTGGCAGAGAGATTGTATATTTCCAAAACTTTTCTCACAAAAAAAAGTAGAAAAGCTATTTGCTTGCTTTGTATTTTACAAATATCTTTCTCTTTTTTTACTCAACTTTTGTTACATTTGCATTTTGATGCTATGACCTCACTTAGAGGTCACCAACTTGTTGCCATAGCATCTAGCTCCTGCTTTTAGGGGCGAGTTGATGTATGGTGTGACAATCGCATTTTGGATTCTATTTTTCCTGCTCATTTGAAAGCAAAAAAAATTGAAATGACTCGGTTACACATGGAGAGGTTGGGGAGACCATGTACTGGAGAGACATTGGAACGCATTGCTGACAGTGCCTGATGCATCTGAAGGTGTTATCGGTTTTGTTCGTATTCAGGATAACATTAGAAGCACTTACTCCGCGCCATATACCTGTGAACCAGTGTACGTGAATTACGTACATCCGAGGACGGTCAGACAAAAGGAGAACAACAGATTCTTTGTTGTCCTGTGTGCTTAGTCTACGGGAGAGTGCTATATTATATGGGCAAAGGGAAAGACAATGCCTTGTCCTCGAGAGTTATGTAAAACACGACCGTGCACATACGTGATGTGTCTTCCCAGTGGGGATCATTATTGGTCACAAAACGCCATCAACTGTTCATGCACGCAGTCTATAGACCTTATCCATGAGGAAGCCATTTTTGATCGTGTTCCCTGAATGTTATTTACACATTCGCGATTTTGTCGCACGATGTCACACATATATACATGTATATACATGCATTAATCAATGGGCGCGTTTACATTTATGCGACAAAGTTGTGCGACTTATCACGCTAATAATTTCAAAAATCTCGCATCATATCGTGTATTGGTTCGTTTACAAGCATGCGTGTGCGACATTGCCACCTGACATAGTCGTTGCAACAAAATCACATACATGTATGTGTATTGGACTTATAAACTGTTGAATGGAATGGTGCCAGACTATCTATGCGTTCCGAGCCTCACTGTCAGTTTTTATTTAAATATAGCTTAACACATTAGCGTATAATTAATCATACATTTTAAATTATTCATCAGAGCAGACTGGCATTAATTTGTAATTATCTTATTTCATTACTTTCATTTCTGTTGTTAAGTTCCAAAAATGAAGATAGTACCTCGCTTTCAATTTAATATGGCCAACACGTGAATAAGGCCTATTGAAACCAATAGAACACCAAGCCACATGCATGGTGTGTTTTAGTTGACGCATGCAATTTTACACAGAAAATAGGCAAGGCACTTTCAACAAGATCATTTATGTACGAAGTCAGCAAAACAATGCCGTTTTATTTCCACACATATACCACTTGTACAGCTGAATATTACAAAATTTGTACAAAGAAAAGTAAGACTGTGTACAGGTTTTCGATAACATTTTTAAAACATTTGGACAAAAATAGTCTTTTCTGCTTAAAATGTAAAATATGCCAAAAACAAAGAAAATCCATGTATTATAATCGGCCCTGTAATAAACCAGCTATGCATGAGTTTCCTGAGGACAAAATAAACGTACAGCTTTTGTCAATTCATGTTTTACATGTACAAAGCTACAAGTGTACACAAGACATATTTGTGAGGCCTTCTGGCAAAATAAAATGGAACTGGGCACAGGCCGTAGTGGAAAAAATGCCAAAAACTGAATCAGGTGGATTATTTTTTGATTTTCAGATTTATTGATATTTATAGCCCTTTGATATGTCTACCACACATATTTTAAAGAAAAAATATGAACATCATGGAGTGAAAGCATGTTTAAGGAAAACCAATTGGCATTTTTTGTTTGCACGACTATAAAACTTTTAAGGCCCTTTTGTCAGCATTTAACTTTTTGACACGTCGATAAGTGCAAACTTTAAACAGCCAATAACAGCCATGTCATCCGAATGTTCGATTGAAGTGCAAAAAAAACAGTATTGTAAGAATTTTACGCTTTCCTAGTACCTGCAATCCCTCATTTCGACCTCATTTTTCGTCTCGTTTTGCCAGAACACCTCACATTTATTTGATAAAATTTTGGGGTTTTTTTGGGCCAATAATTTTTTTTTTGTCCTGTTGTCAATCGTTTGAGTGCATTTGAGTAGCTACAAATGACTTTCAAATTGGTTTCTTCACAATATGCTACCATGGTTTTTTTTTTCATGACTTATTTTCTTTTTAGGTCTGAAAATGGAAAACTACTCTGTTAATGCATCTTGTGATTAAAACGACTAAGTAAATTTGTATAAAGTTCTTTTTGTAAGAAATTGTAGTTGATTTTTTTTTTTCAAAATTACTGTACCACGGCATACTGACTAAGCAGTGACCTGCTTAAATATTAATCATTTCCTGTTGTTTCTTGCATAAACATTTCATTAAAAATTAAATATAAAATTGTTTCTCAAATAGATTTGATCCAAAAATTAGATATAAAAATTTAAAAAAGTAGATGCACCAGCCATTTCAATTTTACAAAAAAAAAAATACTAAATAAATACAAGGTACGAAAGTGATGATTTTTATCTTTAGAAATCATTCTCATGGCAAATATGGGGACATTTGTTTTGTCCATTGAGAAAACTCATGGAGTTATTCAGAACCCAGTTAGAGACTCTTATTCCATTTAAAACATTCATTTCAACTTCAGGGTTAACATTTTAAAAAGTTTTTCCAACCCCCCCCCCCCCAAAAAAAATACCACAACAAATATTTGAAATATCATATACAAAACCCTGCTGATTGTCTCTGTAGCATTCAGATGTTCCCATTTTTAAAAAACAAAACAGCAAATATGTGAAGAAAAATAAAGGAAAGAATGTAGAATCCGCAAAACCACTTTGGTAGTTGTTTACAAAGTCTATAGAGAGTCCTAAACATTTTCTTAATAATTTTAAGAAATAATTTTCATTCAAAATTTCTTTTTCCTTAAAAATATTTGTAACAACCATCATTGATGTTATGGTAAAAAACAACGTGGCATCTTGATACTGCATTCTTTTGAAACTATACCTTGATAAAGGCTTGTTCTATGTTTATATTTTTTTATTCCATATTCTCCTCTGATGGGTAACACAGACTGAAGCTATTTCACATGTTACAACTGTACATGTTACAATTTTAAAAAAAAAACTATTGGTTTAAACCCTGTAGAAATAATATTCAAAGTCCCTTGGAAATATATTATAGAGTGACAGAAAATATTGCTTCTTCTAACTGATGTGAAATAAGTAACAGGGAGCTAAAAAATAAACCCAATAATTCACTTATTCACTAATTCACTAATTTCTGATGGGCTTTATGTGAGTTGCAAAAATTGAATTCTTAAAGGCAAGAAGATATTAATTAGTAATTGATAGTCACAAAAAAATAAGGAAATTCAAAGCTTTAAAGGGATTATACAACATTTGCAAACATAAAAACACAGAAGTACCAAATTATCACGAAATACCTTACTGGACTGTTAGTGAATGACAGTCTAAAGCGTCCTGTAAAATCGTGGCACCCGGTGTGCTGACATTTTCAAGAAAAGTGGTATTTTCGTATCAATTTCCAACGCTGGTCGGCCGACCACCATTTGAAAACAATGGTGTTTTTTTTCAAATACTGCTCCCAATTTATTGAATTTAGTTAGTCCGCATTTTCTTTGCAATTGATCACACACCTGTGAACGGGTACAAGCCAGCTACACTGATTCCCTGACCTTACAATTCCCCGACGTCTATAAATTACTCCGTTTCATCTTAAGTGGGGCCAGGGAACCAGACTACAAGAACATGATTGTTTTTCTTGTTTTTTCCAGCATCTGCGAACCCACAACGTTAAACAAGTCAGTGTAACAAAATATGATATAAAACACTTTCCCCCAAATCAATCCATTTCTGAAAATTACAGCAAAAGCAAATGTTGTATATTTCCTTTAAAATACTTTATTTTTTTTTAAACTGTGAAAGTGTAATTGTTATGATCGGTACCCCTCCAAAAAAACCAAAAAAAGGTTTAACGTGGCATAGCTTGACTTGGGCAAATCGTACTTAAAACCAAATCACAAAACAAATCTACAATGTTTTTCTTCTGCAAATTATTATCTCATTTTTTTTCCTGATCTATAGTTTGTTATTTACAACTAAACAAAAAATCAGTTTTATATTATGAAACCTCGTCAAGCCCTGGAGGATGTGTTTGGATTGTAAAACTCATTATCCAAGATTTTGTCTCCATTTGAGAAACCTCTGCGGTGTCTTTGTGATAAAGACAGATCTAGAATCTCATCTCGGAGGTCAAACACGGATAATTGTGGTTACAACTCTGCAAATTCCTCCGCGAAGATGTCAAAATACTTGTAACATAGAACATAGCTTTATTCTTAAAACTTCATATTGTGTACATGTATACATGTATATTCGCAAATAAAAAAGAAAACCCTTTTGACATTACAACAAAATGACGATCTCTGTACAACTTCTTACTCTAAAAAAAGGTACACTTGTTAAAAATAGTTTATAAATAATTTCTTTCTATCTGCATATTCTCAAAAGTCTGCATAGTTCTGTAAAATGAAAACATCGATAATTGTTTTTATATATGGATACACAAATATATAGATACAAAAATGTATGTACAGAAGATATTTCCATCAATATACACAGACATACTGGACTCGCATTGCTATTGAAATCATTCAGAAAAAAACATATTTACATCAGAAGGTGTTGATAAAACAACGTGACCTCCATAGGAGTATCTCATAAAACAATGGGGTTACGGTAAAAAAAAAAATGTGATTTCACACTATTTTTGTCAAGAGTGGTCAAGTGTTCTTAAATTTTTTTAAAGCTTTTTGCATTACTTAGCCTCAGCTCTTTCAATGTTTTGAGTTTATGCTTTTGATAACTTAGTATTTAAGAAAAGAAAGTGTATGAGGCAATCCGATGACTGGGCGTGCCACAGTGAAATAGCTCCTAGAAGATGTTTGGTACGTCCCCAAAACTGACGGTCTATCTGAACATAGGCAACAATGGGTACGGGCGTGGCTCCGGTGATATCTCCATCAGGGTGCAGTCTCTTCAGGGTGGAGTCGAACTTACGCAGAAGGCTCCTTTTGCAGATGTGGTCCCTAAAACGGACCGATAAGGCATGGCCCCTTAGGGCGTGTCCATTCAAGGCGGGCTCCCTTTGGGCGGGTCTTACTAAAGGGCGCCCCCCCCCCTTTATGACAGCTCATTCCAGTTGGACCTTCGAACAGGTTTACAATAGTGTGGTGCTTGAGATGTCATTCAAGGCGTGGTCTCTTTGGGCGTGGTCTCTTTGGGCAGGTCGAACCGAGGGCAGCCCCCTTTTGTGACAGCTCAATCCAGGTGGAACTGGTTCAAACAGGCTTACGGAGGCGTGGTCACTTTGGGCATCAGTGCGAGGACCCCTTTAGGATGGGTTGAACTGGGCGTGGCCCTCCTTTGGGCGTGGCCCTCCTTTGGGTGTGGCCTCGTGGGGTGGGTTCATTGGCATGATGCAGGCAGATTGTTAGAACGTCATTGTTTTGGATATTTCCTGAACGCCCTGAGTCAGAACGGCCATCCATCTGTGGGGAAAACCAGAGGGGATTAAACTTGCAGACTGGTGGTGCGTGGTTCGACTCCTGGCCGACTTGTGTGTGATTCCTACCAGTGACACTTGTAAGCAACTAACCTACCAGAAACATCATTGTCAAATTGCTGAACTCAATATCCCTGATTCAAACCCTCTTAAGATCATTGAGAACTTGAAACAGGTTTGAAAAATAAAAACAATCTGTAGCTCTAAAGCCCGGTTCATACTCAGCGCGAAAGCGAACGCGAATTTGTGATGTCATGGCAAGTATTCGCGCTGCGAATTCGTAAAAGTTGAACACATTTCAACTCGGGCGAATTTCGCACTGAACGTTTCATGACGTCAAATTCGCTTCGCATTCGCATGGAGTATGAACCGGGCTTTATTCTTCAACTGCACAAACTTTCTAATCATTTTTACAAGTTCAACATGATTCACAACAGGATAAGAAATCAGATTGTTGAATCCTCAATATTTACGAGCTCAGCAAGGAGTAAATTCTGCCCAAGATGTTATCATGGAACAACCAAGAATATTTCTTCTCTCCTTACATATAAAAAAAAGTATGGAATCCTTCACAAAGCACGAAAATTTGCCTCCCCTCACTTCAAAAAAAATGCTCCTCCTTACAGTGATCCCAAGTATACACTGATGTCCAGCCCCCGCCAACTTCTGGACATATTTCTCATATCGCACCCCTGTTCGGTGTCGTTCAAACAACATTACCCCCCCCCCAAAAAAAAAACCCATTCCATTCAAAAGTTTGCAAAACTGGAAACACACAAACCTTCTTTTGAGTTCTTTGGATTCAGCTGACAATGTGTATTTCTCCGTTCTTGCTTCACTGCAACTGAGTCTGAATACATGGGCCCTATCGGAATCGGTGTCTGAAAGGCTTTTGATGGAGTACCGCTTGATAGGAACGGTAATCACAGCCCGTACGTCCTGCCAGACAGAAAAGGAAAAAAACATGGGAAATTAATATTTGAGAGCGGGGTTCAATTCGACAACAAGGCATCCATAACTTATATCCCACATATGGCTGTGCAACGAAACCGGGTACCCGAGAACCTGACCGTTGATGTCAGGAACTGGTTCCAGATCAAGGGATTGGGTAATCGTAACCAACTTTACAATTTACCGACAATGAAGTAGCTTCTCCGACAATGAAAAGGCAAGGTATTGAGCATCGTTTGTGGAGAATTTTGAAAATAAGATGAGTTTTTTGCGTCGGGGTGATGTGAATCAAATTAGGTTTTTGCCCTACACTGACGTATAAAGGGCAAAAACCTAATTTGATTTACATCACCCCGACGCAAAAATCTCATCTTATAAATAGCTAAAGCGGTATCCGCTGCTTTCTACATCAGATTCGAACCGGCCAACCGATCCCGTTAGCTCGGTGGTTGAGTGGTTAGACATCTGCACTAGAAAGCAAGAGGTCGTGGGTTCGAGTCCCACCCGAGTGATTTTTTTCCAACTTTCACTCGGGAGGTAACACACTGAGTATACAGTGTTTATACGTCGGTGAAGGGCAAAAACCTAATTTGAATTTTGAAAATGAAAACCGGGCAACGTGGGAAAACATATTTCACGTTTATGGCACTCAGGAAAGTTGCAATTTACACTGTAAAGCTATGCTTACTGTGCACACTCGTATCTTGCTGAATTGTCGCACCACTAGATGACAAACAGTCCTTGCCTGAACCAAGCAATCTGCTTACTCGTGATCTAGTGAGCGACTTAGTAACCTCCGTAAGCCTGCTCTAAGCAATCTACTTACTCGTGATCTAGTGAGCGACCATAGCACTACCTACAGTTCATGCCAAGAGCTCAATGCCCTTGTTTTTCTTTTATGCTGCCTGTAACATGCAACTGACACGACACTCACCTTGGGCGCTTTAAGTACAAACATGTTCTCCTCCGTGACCACCACCCAGAACTTAGTCCACGCCCCTCTCTGGTGGAGATACAGGAAACTCCCAAACGAGTTGTCTTCATCTATATCGATCAACGACTGCCACACAGATGGGGATAAAAAAAAATATGTATATTATTCCTTTTATCCATATCAAGGTGTCATACAAAGAAGGTGATTCGCAACGCTAAACCTGGTGATTTTTTCTGAAATCCTGGAAACACCCTCTTCGAATTCAAAGACTTTGACTGTGTTGGGAATTGAACCTGCGATCCCCAGAACAGTGGTGCTCCACCTACTGAGCTATTTCGGCCTTGGTGTCTTTGTTCAGGGGCCCTTAGTAATAAGCAATGAAGCCTTCAGGTACCATGTGTGGCCAGCAATATCTGCCAGCAAATTCTGCCACGAAACTATAGCTTTTCATATTTTCTTCTTCCTCTTACTGTTTTTTTTCCTCTAACACTTGTTCTGGCAATAGACCTATCTGTTTTAGCCCTGTCCACAACATGTACGGAATAGGGCTCACTCAATGACGGCCATCTCTGTAGAACTGCAACTGCGTATTTTACGCAATCAAGCACGCTTTGCGTAGTGTTGAAAATGTCCCAAACACGCGCGCTTGTTGCTCGAAATGTGTTCGAAATATGACACAGCCGATGCGCGTTATGCAAGTTCTGGCTCAAAATGCCGATGCACGTGGCTGGTCTGTAGGAAATGACGTCATTTGAACGAGCCCTATTGTCAACTGCACAAGTGTCAAAGTTTTGTTGGAAATGTTTGATTGGGCAAAAAATCATTGAGGTGAGGGGGGGGGGGCTCAATGAATCAGACAGTTATGCAAATTAGGAAAAACACAGTCTGGCATCAGAGTTTTTTGGTGTTAATGCAAGGATGAACATTAAAAAATAAAACATGTATTGTGATACTTACCTGTCTTATAGTACTACTGATTCTCTCCGATTCGTCGTTTTTTCCATTGATGGCGTCCGAGCATTTGACGCATACTTTGCAGACTCTGTTGCCCTCAAACTCTAGTTCGGCTTCAAAGCTGCAACACTTGTGACAGGCAACCTGGGTAGCAGACCGCGAGAACGAAGAGTTAGAAATCAACAATTCAGTGCTCTTTAAAAGTTGTCTAGGATTGACTCTGAAAACGGATATGTTCATGCACGGAGCAAACACTCACCGCACCGCACGCTCTGCAGTGGTGTCTCCGTTTGGTCAGCTTGAAGTCCGTTCCACACCTCATGCACATGGATGTCTCGTCATCTTTAATCCACTGGGGCTCCGTTTTCCCTGGTATAAACTGGTCCTGAGGGGGGGGGGGGATACATCCACAAACTGTAAGGTCACTGCATGACTTTTGTTCTTCCGATTGAGTGAACTTGAATACTTTTTGTTGTGATAGCTCCTTCTAAATGAAGTGTGAGCTTTTGTTTCACGGGGACACGCATGAGCAGAACACTTGTGCATTCATCATTTCTATTTATTAAAATAATATAAAACACCTTAATGAACACAAAGAGTCGATGTCAAGAAGTCTTCTTGTTTTGTATTGTTTCACTGTATAGACTTCTCCAAATTTGCGTGTCACGGCCTAGCGGTTAAAAGCATCGCTCCGGACCCATGCTCTGGTGTTTCAGAGGCAGCAGAATGTGGGTTGGAGCCCGGGTCTGGACACTTGTGCCCTTAAGCAAGGCACTTAACCATTATTGCTTCGTCCTTCGGATGGGATGTAAAGCCGTAGGTCCCGTGTGTTGTGTAATGCAATGCACGTAAACGAACCCAGTAACACTTATCGCTAAGAGAAGGGGTTTGCCCCGGTGTTTCTGGCCTCCTGTTAAAACTCCCTGCGAAGGCTTCAGAAGAACAACCAACCAAGCACCAATGGTCTGATCGGTTATGACTGGGACAACACCACACCAAAAATAGGTTGACAGTAGTATCAGTCACGTACCTTCAAATTCCGTGCGGCGGCGTTGTTTGTCCTGAAAGTATCCATCTTCCGAACCATCTCCTGAATGGCTGATAACAGCACCTGCAAGGCACAAGACATTTCCACAGAAAAATAAAGTAAGAATAGGTTGAAATATCTCACATATCCTCTATGAGTGGCTCAAGGCGCTACATCCATATTCCCTCTGCTCACTGAGCCCAAAATATATTCCAAAGACAATCTCAGCTCCAGTGGTGAATGCAGGGGAGGGGGAGGGGGCGGGAGGGGAGGGGCGGGGGAAGGGGAGGGGTTGGGGGAGGGTTACAACCGCTGACTAATGTTATGATACTAGTAAAATGGGAGCAAAAAACAATATAATGAATGCCGAAGTTCCTAAATTTATTCTCAAAGTGGCTTACAATGCAGGAGAAAGCATCGTAGATTTCAAAACTTTCTGTTGGTGTTGCCCCCCCCCCCCAGCAGGGCACGGCTTCACTCAATGCCCACTTCATGTAACACACACACACACAGTCATGAATTTCTATATTCCCTTTGTCCCTGTAATATAACACTCTCCCATAGACAAAGCACTTAACAGTACCGACAAGGACCATTTTCAACAAAAGACCCAACGCTCGAGGACTGAAAGGATCATTTGTTCTTCCTTTGTGTGTCCGTCCTCTATCGTAAAGTCATACATGTACACAACCCCCCTCCCATTTCTTGAAAACTAGATCCACCCCAAGTATACGGCCTAGTGCTGCCATTTCAGCCAAAACAGCTGAATTTGATCCCGGTAACCATCTCTGCCCTCACAGGTACCCAACGGAGAAGCAATTAGTGAAAAAGGTCCTGCCCAAGGACACAGAATGGGATTGGTTTCGTTCAATCAATACACTTTTATTTACAAAAAAAAGCTAGAGCACACAAAACACCTACAAACATGGTGCTGTCCAACGTTTTTGAATTCTGAGCTTCAAAACAAGAACTTTGCTTTCATTTACATGTAGTTGGTGCACACTAAGATTTTGAGGAAGTGTGGCCTAGTGGTTAGGATCGTGACTCATGATCAGAGAGTCAGGGGTTTGAATCCAGCTGCTGGCCATATGTTGTATCCTTGGGCAAGCCACTTCAACCCATAGAGCTATATTTAATTACTAGAGCGCTAACTCGTCATTCTGCGCGCGGAGACGCTTTGAAGCCATCCTGGGCACAGACATTTTGAATTCATGTGCGTGTTTGTAGAACATAATGAAATTAAATGGATTGAATTTTGAAAGTGTACTCTACATGCAACGCGCAAGTAGACCATATGCAAACAACTAAAGCGCATCATTGACGGTTCAAAAAAACGTCACGGCAAAAAGCATCTGCAGTGAATACGCGCACGCGTTGCGCTGTTAGCGTAGAGCAAAATGACACGCTCATTTGCTGATCGTGCGTTTGGGTTTTGGGCGTATTGGCTTCGATGACGCACCGATATGGAATACAAACGCAGATATGCAAATAGCCGTACAAAAGCCATACAAAATTTCTAGGTCTCCATAGGTTTGTGCACAAACATGGATGCGCCCAGCAGGCTTATTACTTTGTACACGAAGTTAGCCCTCTAGTAATTTAATATAGCTCTATGCTTCAACCCCACTTGCCTCTCTCGACCCAGTAATACAAAAAATGGGAACCGTCATTAGCTGGGACGAAGCCTGCGATGGACTGGTATCCCATTCAGGGTGAAAAGAAACATTTTCAGTCGTTTTATGCCACTGAAACCGGCGATAAACGCTGGCCTGATGGGCCACATTGGCTCAGGACAGACTTTTTTATTTTGCATGTAAAACACGGAATTGTTTTTTCCCGAAAAGTAACATCTTGTTGTGTATATGCACGGTGAAATACCAAACTAGCTTTAATACTAGAAAATGAAAACTCAGCTTACTCTCATCCATTCCTCCCTGTCTTCTTCCGAGTTGGTCTTGAACTGAATGCTCTTGGTCTTGCTCACGACAATAAACCCGCAGCTGTCACTGTCCAGTACCTGCACAGGATTAACCAGGCAATTAACCCGCATTATTAACCGGGTTGGAGATAATGTAACCTGAGTTAACGGCACGGTTAACCAGTTTGCGTTGGAGGACGTGATAACATGCAGTCGCTGTTTTTATACACAGGCACGGCTGACTGGTTAAGACGTCAAGATAGCCTCGCCTCGCCTCCGGGTGACGTCTAAACATGCTAATCCCTCGTGCCTTTTGCACACACACAAAAACCGTGAAGTCTGTGGAGGCGGACCGTGTGTTGATCTTGAATTGGCCGTTGTGCACGGCCTATTGTACAATTTACGCTCCAGTGCATACCCCAGAGTATTGAAACATATGAGGTTTTGGCAAGAAATATCGTACAAATACTGTTGAAATTAACCCTTGGGAATCAGTATTTGTGGCATTTGGCTGTATATCAGAAGTTGGCTGGAAAATTTGGCTAGCGCGAAGTGGTTAACAGGTCACAAAACGGTTTCTGCATGCCTGGGCCCAATATAAGCCTACCTGTACTGATGACGTCACACTTTGTTTACTTGTGCGCTTTTCTTTGGCGCTACGAAACCATCGTCCCCACCAGGCTCCCATAAGAAAGCACACTTGTAAACAAACTGTGACGTCATCAGCACAGAGGCTTATTTCATGCCGCTGCTAAGCACACCATTTTCTGCTAACAGGGCCTCTGTCTATTTCATGGAGACTGTAAGCAGTAAGCAGAGGAAAAGTTGCTAGGCATCAGTGACGTAACAAGAGAAATATTCATGCGAACGCAACCGTTCATCCATGCCATGAAACAGTGCTTAAGGTTAGCGCAAGTTTCTGCAACACAGTGTATTAAGCACAACTTTTCTGCTAACTGTTAAGAGTAATTTATTGAAGTGTTAACACAAAACAATGAATCCGTGTGTACATTACTGCTGCTGTTGGGAAAAAAAAACATGGCCGATCTTCCGTGATTCCATGACAACTGCATGCAGAGCCATCATTATTGATCAATATCTACTGTTGGACTGAATTTGATAACGGCCACCTTTTTCTTATTAATTTTGTAAATTTGAGCTATATAAAAAAAAATCACTTTTAAACTCATAGACAAAAATACAGTCACTTTTGGTTGAATTCTTTCAGATTACGGTCATTTCTTCTTTGTTTATACTATTATCAAAACTTGATTTTTGTCCTTTCTCTTTCACCAACTGAACAAAAACTTTTAAAGCTCTTCAGCGTCTTATTTTTATATGGTTAATTATTTTAGGACCTGTAACTTGCAGTTTTACAGGTATTGTATTTCATGATATTCCAACTTAAAGGGACACTCCAACCTCTAGCAGACATTGATCAATTGCTGCCAAGCGTCCTTTCAGCCGGATTTTCTTGGGCAAACAAAAACGGGGATAAACTAAAGTTAATTGGACATGCATTTAAATCAATCCACTTAAAATAACATCAAAATAGGAGCTAAAAAATCAAAATATTGAGAGTTTGTTTGTGAAGCTGTTGCCAACAACAGCATTACGTCCCCACGCCTTTCAAAATTTGAAAATTAATGTTAAACTGCAGAATCGGTGCAATTGAACTTAACAACAAATCTTCACAGCTTGAAAAAAATTGAGTAAAAACAAATGTGAATATTTGATACTTTTTTACAACAATGTCGTTACTGGGGCGCTAGTGAAATTTCCAGTGCAAAAATAATTGAATTACGCATTCAAAGTGCTCTAACTGAATTAGAAATAAAACACTGGGCTTAAAACTGAAACCAGTTTTTTTAGCAGTTAGCAAACATTCTGTAGATTTTTTTTTGCGCAATTTTCCTCAAAATTAATTTCTGTGAAATTTCCAGTGCAAAAATAATTGAATTACGCAAAGCACACTTAACTGAATTAGAAATAAAATACTGGACTTACAAGTGGTGCCAGATTTTGTTCAGCAGTTTAGCAAATATTCTGGGGTTTTTTTGCGCAATTTTCTTCAAAATTAATTTTTTTGGGAAAAAGAAATGCTGAAATTTGTACTCACACTCACCTTCATCTCGTCGTCCACTTCCATCTTTAACTTGACCTTGTAGGTGGTGGAGGTCAGTGAACGCTTCTTCTCACAGCACAAGAGAATGTCGTTGAACTGCGAACAGACATTTTTCAAAGTCTGAGTTACATGCAATAGCTCTGTGGAACCTTGAGATCCAATGGAGGGGGGGGGCTCATCTTCTAGAGGGGGCACTCGCGAGGTTTTCAAAACTATTAGAAGTCTCATTTTTGCCTTGCCCCAAATTCTGAGAATGGTGCACAAGAAAGGGGGAGGTGTGCTGCCCTCAAAAGGGCCCCCCATCCCCATCCCACCCCCCCCAAGAAGTGTGAATCGCACGCCTGAATCCCTCTGATCCCTCACACCTCGGCATACATTTACAGCGTAATTAATACATCTGTGGGCTCTTTAAACCAAGATGAATATCAGAAAATGAAAAAAACAGATTGTTCAGTCCCAGTTTGGTCCATAGAATCACACGCCTAGAAAAATCACACGCCTAGAAATATCACACGCCTAGAAAAATCACACGCCTAGAAAAATCACACGCCTAGAAAAATCACACGCCTAGAAAAATCACACGCCTAGAAAAATCACACACCTAGAAAAATCACACGCCTGGAAAAATCACACGTCTAGAAAAAAAACAGGTGTGCCCTTTTCCACACGCCTGTGATTTTCAAATCCAGGCATGCAACTTGGAATTTAGAAAAAACAAGAAACTTCAAATCAAACAAGACTTTGCACTGTAGTTATCAATTTGTAATGGCATTCATGAGAAGTAAAATATGAGAAAATCAGCGGATCCGAGGAAAAGTTGCACGCCTGCAAATCAGAAGGACTGAGTAACGCCACTGTAATACTAACCAGGAAGATGTATCGGTCCTCCTTGTTCTTGGCCACTATCATGGTCATCTTGCCTTCCTTCAGGAGATGCCTCGTGGGGTCAATGACATTGACTTCGTCGATCTTCTCGTTGATCTTCAACAGCTTCTCAAACTGCTCCTGATTTGGCAAAAGAGTTGGAAAAAAATTGGCAGAATCCATCTTGAAAAATCTGCCATCCTGGAAAAAAAAGGGGACGCCACCTCCTTTGTTTTCCAAAATCCTGGACAAGAAACTGTTTTTTTTTTACTTGACCTATAAAGAAATCCATCTCCTACATGGAGGTTTTCTGGACTAATTTCATATGTTTGAATTACGTACATTAACTTCAAGTTGAGCATTCAGAGATTAAACGCTTCTTTCTAGTAGACTCCCCCCCCCAAAAAAAATGTGAAAATATATTCTAAAGTTAAACAGTAAAGATGAATAGTACACAACACACATTGCAAGAGTATACACAAATAAAGGAAAAGTAATACACCTACCGACAAAAAATAATGATTTTGTTAGGTTAGTGCGGTCTAAAAAACTTGACAATGTTACCAAAACTTGACTGGATAAGTATGTACCTTGACTCTCAGTAAATTTTTGTTCATGGTATTCACACTGACTGTGTGTACATTTCATATGCCTAGCAGTTTTCATGAGTAACCATCAAAGGTGACCCCATATTTACTCAATTTTTTGCCCTATCGTGAGCTCAAAAGTTCATGAACTTTTGCATCGATGCCTATTAATAAAAAGAAATGAACTTCAGTTGTTGGGAACTCTGAAATCAGAGGAAATTGATTAAATGTTATTCACAACATCAAGCCGGTGCCAAATATCAAACTCATTTATAAATCAGTCCGGACCAAATGATTACACTTAAAGAAAAGAATAAAATTGGAAACGACCTTTTGAAACCTTACAGTAGGTCTGTAACTTCCTACAGTTGTAGGCAAATCGACGAAAAAAGGGGAAAAAAACAGCAGGAAACGTAGTTCCCGATGCAGCATATCTCGCAGACAGAAAATACCTCAGCTGGATATAGCCTTCCCGGGGGATTGTTACCCAATCCAGCGGGGACACGGTTTCTCCCCCTCTCTCCTTTTGGGGACAGCCAAGTAATGTCAAGAGGCACGACCAACCAGCCAGGAAGGTCACAATTTGTCGAGGAAATTCTGCTTTTCCTGCCTCTAAAAACACGTAGTCAGTGCCTGAGACACGGCGGTAGTAATCTTGTAAAAATAAATCACCATGCAGTATTCCATTTCTCAGGAGTCAGGACATGAGTGGATTTTACAAGTTGAGGAAAAAATCTGCGGGAAGAAATCGTATCCTACCCACCAAGGGAGGTGCTGTTATGTTTTAGTGACATTAACACCCCTTCCCCGGCCCCCCTCCCCTCTGTATCAGTAAGTTTGACATGCAGAGTGGGGTATCAAGGTCAGAGGACCATATAGGGGTCTTTTGGCTAGATCGCTAAATATAGCCTGGTCTCGGGCCTGCTCAAGTGAGTCATCATGCTGTATTAGGAAGCGACGACAATGGCTGTCTGATGCACACATTTGGGAACTGAAATTACTCCCTTGTGTTACACACAGAAGTAACAACGTTTTGTTTTGTATCCATTCATCAGAATTCTTGGTCCGAAGTTTCCGAACAATTTTGCATCCCTTTCTTCTCTTGCATTCCTCCCCCCAACCAAATAATTTTTAATCCCAAAAGCACAGGGTGAGCCAAATGAACAAGGAAAATATTAGCCTTTACTTGCCCAAGTAAACAACAGCATTGTGAAAACTATGATATCATTTCCAGTTGTGCTCACACACATCTCTGGGTGCTGAATCTTATTGGGAAATACCCAGTGTTGTAGTACTCGTACTCGAGTACTACTTGAGTACTTTTTTTGGAGTACTCGTACTCGTACTCGAATGTCAAAGTACTCGTACTCGAAATGACGGTACTCGTACTCGGGCAGCAAAGTACTCGTACTCGACATGTTGAAATTGTATTCGATCATCAAAGTACTCGTACTCGAATAGCAGGAGGCTACTTGGGGGAAAGAAAATTGTATAGCTTGACTTACCACGGCCTTATTTTATCGATACTTTCAGTTGGAAATGGTTGATTGGCTTGTGGAGAAATCAAAGTTTCCTGATTTTTCTCTGTGCACGTCCGGACAAACACATTTAACAGCTAGCCGTGAGTGGGTCTGTATATCGGTCTGACTGGGCCTGGGCCAATTACGCACAATGAACCATTTGCCGTATGGCCGTATTCAGAAATACAAGTACTCATACTCATACTCGTACTCAGAAGTACTCGTACTCATACTCGGAATCTGAACAAGTACTCGTACTCAGAGACCTGTACTTGTAGTCGGAGGTACAAGTACTCGTATTCGGCAACCTTAGTACTCGGCAGTGCTCGGTTATCGAAAAAAAGTTGCAAACAGGCAAACTGAAAATAAGTGATTTCGATAAGAAAGGTAATGGAACAAGTCAATTATCCACATTTAATTGCAGAAGTGAGTAGCATTTACAAAATGTACCGATCAAAATTATATACATCTGAGACAGCTGATGCATTCTGATCTTCCCGAATCCAGAAACGAAATAAGCATCCTTTGTTTTATCAACAACATAATATTTGAGTCATATTATGTTTGTCAGAGCATGCCTACCACAAGTTGATATCAATTTTGGAATGAACAAAGGAAAGTTATGACTGAGAGTCGAACCAGCAACCTTCAGATTGCGATACTACCACGCTAAGCTACCCAGTCCTATGTCGACCTGATGGGCCAGATCTCGTTTATACGTCCTCTGGCGTCAACTGGTTAAAGCCCAATTCACGCTTGGCATGAAAAGAAATGCGAAGTTGTGACATTGTGGAAAGAAGTGAACACATTTCAACTCATCCAGTTTTACCAAAATATTTTGTGACTTCAAGTTCCCTTCGCATTCGCATTTTAGCGTGAAGGGTGAACGTCGCGGTCTTACAACCGAGACTGATTCAGCTCAGGAACCCTTTGGAGTCCAACTGTGTACCATGCGACCACTAAATAGTACCCCAAACAGGAGGGAAGTTCTCGTCTCTCTTCGTGTGCATCTGCCGTGAACCTGCCACAGTGTGGTGTGAGGATGTACTGAGTTTAGGAAGCTGTTGTGAGTCATATATGCTCAAGATGCACTGAATACGCCACGCAAGATAGCTCATTCCACACAACAGCTCAGTAACACTGAAATATGGCCTGTGGGATTTTTCCATGTTTTTTCCCTCACCAAACTTGGTATCTATCCTATTTTTATATCCTAATTCCAAATTGTGAACGAAGAACCATATCCATTTGTAATGCATTTTTTAGAGGGGAGTCAGGTTGGCGCAGTGGTTCTTTCCTCGACCTTTCCTGGTCCGGTTTCGATTCCTGCCCTGGTCCACATGTGGATTGGGTTTCCCCAGAATATTCTTCTGGGGTTTTCCTCCCACCTCTAAAACTGTAACTTCTTCTCACTGTCTTCTCTCTACAGGTTTCTTCAGGCTTGCGAGCTACAGTGCCTAAGGCATTTTTGAGGAATCCTTGGTTTCATTACCAGAAGTAAATAATATTTAATAATAAACATAACCGATAATGGGTCACTAGGGCGACATTCCCACAGACTTGTGCACAATTTTTCCCCCAAATTTTATGACCCCTAACCCTAATTTTACATTATCCTACCCCATATGTTTTGGATTACGAGTAATCGATCTAGCATATATACGACAGTAACAGTTTGCCTCTTAATAGAAGCTGTGACATTAGGGAGACATTGGAATGTCAACTTGGAACTTGGTAGAGGAACTTAGTATGTACATAGACAGGGACAATTGTTAAAGACTTAAAAAATATGTGACGTCATGATGAGGTCATCATGTGTCAAGAGAAATTATCAAGGTGCTTATTTTAAAGTCCTATATCCATGGACAGGAGTTGTGCAGGACTCAACTAAATCACTGCTTGCTAGACACTGCTTGACATCTATTGATTACCACAAATGAGTCCGACATCAGTAACCTGGTCTGAACCATCATTGACTAGTCTGCATTCCATGAAAGTCAGCGGAGTCGTGCTTAACCACAATATCCTGAATCCAAGTTGCTCTAATTCGCAAATAAACCACAAAGGGAAACTGACCAGGTGCAATCTAATCATTTTAAAGTTGAAAAAAAAAAAAATTGACTGGGGCGGATTATGAACCTGTGACCCCCGGATTGCTGTTCCGGCACTCCAACAACTGGTTCCCCATTTTGTCAATGTCTTTGCTCAAGGGGCGCTAGTTATAGAAGCCATAAACCTGTATATGCCATATAGTCAGGGATCACGCCCAACGTCATGATGCTGGCAACAATGCTGCCAACCTGGGAAATAGCAAATAATTAGTTTTATTGTTTGCTATTTCTCAGGTTTGCAGCATTGCTAACGTTGGTTACATCGTGACCTTGGGCGTGATTCCTGGCTCCATGGTATATTACAAGTTTATGGCTTCTGACTAGCGCCCCTTGAACAAAGACATTGACAAAATGTTGAAACCACCAACATAGGGCTGGGTAGCTCAGTTGGTAGACTGCCGGAACGGTAATTCAGAGGTCGCAGGTTCAAATGCCATAGCAGTCAATTTCTTCGTTCAATTAGTGCTCAAATTTGCTTGAATGCTTACCATGGATTTCATCATGTCGTTGGAATGTTGTGCTGCCCCCGATATGATAACCAGAGCCTCTGCAAATCATAAAAACACAATACGAAAATTTTAAAAAGGTTAAAGAAATTCTTTTTTTCAACAAAAGATTTATTTTCAAATTTCTTGACATTCCAGAAAGGCCTGTAAATGTGAGACGCCATTTGCTTAAAAGAAGACTTTGAACATTTGATTATTTAATTTAATATTATATTATTTATTTGTTAAATAATTTATATTTAGACTCAAATTTGATTAAAATGTAGTTGGGTTACAGCACTGCAGTTTTGAAATGTGTCAGCGAAAAATTTCATTTGTACTTTTTTATTTACCAAAAAAAGGCTAAAATTTTCAGGTACATATACATGTAAAAACACTCAGTTTTAAAATGTATAAGTAAATATCTAAATTTCCCCGCAAAAAGGATGATTAAATAACCCGAAATAAAAAAGGACATCTTACTTTCTGCATCTGCCTTGTCCTTGGATTCGTCTGGCAGTTTTCTTAAGTACTCTGGGTAGAAAGAAAACCAAAAAAAGAAAGATAAAAACATCACAAACAAGTGGTGCCTTGTAATTATCATAATTATCGGCCACAGGCGGGCTTATGGATAGCTCAGTTGGTAGAGAAAACCATTCTACAGAGTGAGTCAAAAAGAAAGTGACCTACATGTAATAAAAAAAGAATATTTTTTTAAAAATGTGGTACATTTTTACCAGTATTTGTGAAAATTTCACGGAATTTGCACACTATGTTCGCAGTTATGTCTAGTTTAATACAAACATTATTTACCATGCAAGTACAATGAAACGAGGGCATTTTCCTGCCTTCATGAGTGAACGAACATTTGCACAGGAAAATAGACAAAAATCAACATTATTACTTCAGAGAAAAAAATTCCTTATATTCGAAACACAAAATCTGACAGTAAAAATAATGTTTCAGTCTTGACAAAAATTATATTTGTATTTGAATGCCTGTGTGTAATCCCTGGTTCTCACTCAACTCAATAGCTTCAAAAGGCGTTCCATGAACAGCTGTGAAAATGGACTCTTTCAGTAAAATATGCATAAATTCTCATAGCATGGATCGATTTCGGTAATTCCTTTTTTCAAATGAGTGGAAGAACATGCTCGTTTAATAACTTTGTTGGCGTGTCAAATTTAATTGCTTTTTAAGAGGAAAAATCATTAATCCAGGTCACTTTCTTTTTGACTCAACCTGTCCATGGAGCCCCATACTGGTGAATAGATATTTAGTTATTGCAGATCCGATCATTTCTGTTAATCCTCTTTATTCTTATATAAGGGCGTCCCTCTTTAATTCTATGGATCTCATATTTTTTTGGCCCTGAAGGAGGGTCAGTTGGTCAGTTGGTCGAGAAAAAAAAAATGGGGTACAAACAAAAGGACATCAAAAGGCTAAATAAAATGACGCAAACTGACGCGTGCAACAGGGTGGTGAGGACCAGCGAACATCGTACACAGTGCTAACACAAAGCCTAATGCTGGCGCCGTACCTCAGCTCAATCCGTACCACGCCAAACTGTTGGGCATTTTTGCCACGAAATTTGACAGATTATTCATATTTCTTCACTTTTTTCTTTAGGTAAGAAATTCAAGACATGAAAAAAATTGTTTTTTTCTTTGGTCATGATCGAGTCAGTCGGAATTGAGAACGGTAGAATTACAAAGGGACGCCCTAACGCTTTCCGTGGGTGTCTCTAGAGTATAATCACGTTTGATTCACGACATTACCTTTTAGGAGAAGTTCATATCTGGGTATCCTCTGTATTGGGGTGAGCATGTGGTGTTGAAGGGCAAGATTTCCACACAGTTCATGTTGCTGTTGAAAAAAAAAGTAACAAGTTTGTACCAATACGTAGAACTGAAAGTGAAATGTTATCATTCATCAAACAATACGGTTGTTAATGCAAACAGGAAAAATACGGTTGTGGATAATAGAGCCAGAGGTAAAAGGTCACGAGGCGAGCTTCCCGAACCCTCGCGCGGCCTGCCTATGCGCTTTGACACCGGGTTGCCCTTTCTGTTGCTATAATTTTGGACAGAATGATGTCTAACCATAAGCACCCCAAGAAACACTCATGTTTTAATTTCACCTTGGTATTCCTCAAGACAAAATGAGAAATCACTTGGAGATCGGTAAAAACGACCTTTCACAACCGGCACTTTTGTTCCTACCGGTAGGTCTCCTTGTTCGTTCGAGTTTTGTTTTCACATCACGTACTTGCGTGAGAACAAAAATTTACCTGTAGACCTTCACCCGATGGGTTCTAGATTTAGTCAGGCTGGCTTGAACGCAGTCATAATCAGCGGTCACTTTAGATTTTGTATGTAAATGCTAATGAATCCTTCAAGTTTATTTTAAAAAAATGTATCACCTAAAATACTCTTAGTCTCCTACCGGTATTTCACTTTCAGTTTTCACCCAATGACCGCCACAAAATTATTTCATAAATTCTCATCTTTGTACGAGTACACTGAGTTCCACTAGGCCACATGTAATTGAGATTTTCGGAAGTTTTAGATTTTTGGTACGATTTGTCTCTTTCATGTCAGGTAATTTTTCAGTTTCCATAGGTTGAAATGTTAATAACAAGTTTACAATTGGCCTTTTTCGAGGGTGATTTTCTTAATAAATCAATGCATCCAAAATAATTGCAAATTTTAAAATTTTTGCACATTAATTGTCCTCTTCAAGGGTTCCAGAAGCGCGCCATCGGGGGTGAACTTTCAGGCTCCATTGTTGATGTCCCCTAACGTGGCACTAGAAACCCACCTGCAATTCCGCAAGCTTGGCGGCAAATTTGGGCGCTTTGGACATCAAATCTTTCAGCTGCTTCATGGCGTGATCAAAGTTACTGACGTAGTCCGAGTAGAGCTTGAGGAATGGAGCGTTCTTCTTCAGCACCTCCCCCAGACACGGATTCTTCTCCCTGATAAAAAAATCCAAAATCAGACAAATTACTTCATGATACAGCAATCTATAAATCAATTTGACCCATTTCAGAGTCTGGCCGAATCACAAACCGTATATGAACTGAAATGACTCTATGTGTTCTTCCCACTTTTATGCACAAAACAGAACAGACAATTGTCTGTTGAAGATGTGGTAAGATGAAAAGCCAGGCTTTTAGACAGCTTTTTTTTTCTCAGATGAAAAAGGTCTCAAAAATGTTAAGAAAGGTCCGGACTACTGATAATTTGACAAATTTACACAGGTACATGTACCGGTAGACATAAATGGCCTCTATAAAGGCTACTTGATTGAACACAGACAAGTTACTTGAGCCAGTTCAAGGCACTTCAGGTGTCTGCTTCCTAACTAGATGAGTAAGTTTGATTTCCCCCATGCCCCTAGAGATGCAAGCAAGCCCTAGACCTGTGGTGTCTGGAGGAGTTCAAAACATGACCTAAATAGGATGCACACCCTCCCACCCACCCAAAACCCCCTACTAAACCCCCTATTAGCTGGCCCCCTCCCCCTCCACTCCCCCTTTCCCCCTACCCCTGTTTCCATTTTTAGTGATAAATTTGTGTCTTCAGCTGTTGACCTACATGTATTTCCCATCCATGGTCTCGAGCATGGTCAGGCATGTAAAGGTGCCTTAGTGTTGATATTCCCGGAGGGAGGAAGACCAGAGAACCCGCAGAAAAAACTCTAGTGGCACAGGAGAGAATCAACGAACAACTCTGCTCACGTATGACCTGAGCCGGGAATCGAACCCGGGCCATGCACAGCGGTGAGAGGCGAGCACTTTACGCACTGCGCGACCCATGCAACCCCGTTTCTCGCTTGAACTTGCTCCTGGGGGGGCTTACCAATTTTTTAACGTCTGTTCCAGATCTGGTAGCAGCACGGCCGAATGAAGCTGGTAGATGGATGCTATGTTGGAGAAGATTTCATTGATAAACGAATGATTGAACCAGGCCTTCTCCTTGTTCTCTTCTTCAATCTGTTTCATAAATATCTGGCGAAAAATGAACGATGCAATAATAATCAGAAACGTAGGAATACAATCAGTCACCCTGGAACTACCATGGCTGTGTTCTGGGCTATTACTAGTCAAACTCAAAGCACTAGTCAAATCACAAGTCAGAACGCAAGTCAAATGAAAAGTTCATCAAAATTAGTCAAACGTCTATCACAATTCCATCACAAGTTTCTCCAAAACCAATCACAAGTCAATCCCAAGTTCATCCAAGGTCAATCATTAGTCGTAACACGTCACTCAAAAATCTGTCACAAGTCAATCACAAGTCAATCCCAAGTCAATCACAAGTCCATCCAAGGTCAATCATAAGTCACAACACAAACCAATCACAAGTCAATCACAAGTCAATCACAAGTCCATCCAAGGTCAATCATAAGTGACAAGTCAATCAAAAGTCTGTCAAAAGTCAATCATAAGTCTATCACAAGTCTACCACAAATCAATCACAAGTCAATCGCAAGTCCATCCAAGGTCAATCGTAAGTCACAACACAAGCCAATCAAAAATCTGTCACAAGTCAATCATACATGTACCGTGTATGTAAATCACAAGTCAAAGCGCAAGAAAGATCACCAGTCAATCTTGGGTCAATAGTATGAGTAAGGTCACTGTTAACATGGGATGAACAAGGACAAAAGGAATACCTGTGTCGCAGTGTACGTCAATAGCTTCTCATTTGGCTTGTTTTAATTGACTTGTGACTTGCTTTTTAGGATAAGACTAGAACTCCACCGTCTATAGACCTTAAGCGTTGTGGGTGTCTCACTTGATGTTTTTTTTTAAATTTCTTTACAATGGATACATAAAAGGTTTCATCCCCGAGATAGAAAACCATTGGCCTCTCATTTCACCTTATAGCATGCCATGAGGTATATGGAATTTTGCGTCGGGGTGATATAAATCAAATTAGGTTTTGCCCTTCACCGACTTTTTTAAACACTGTAAACTCAGTGTGTTACCTCCCGAGTGAAAGTTGAAAAAAATCACTCGGGTGGGCCAACCGATCCCGTTAGCTCGGTGGTCGAGTGGTAAGACATCTGACTAGCAAGCAGGAGGTCGTGGGTTCGAGTCCCACCCGAGTGATTTTTTCCAACTTTCACTCGGGCGGTAACACACTGAGTTTACAGTGTTTAAAAACGTCGGTGAAGGGCAAAACCTAATTTGAGGTACCGGTATATGGAAGCTAGGAAATTCATGTAAACAAGTGTTTAAGTTCACACTTTGGTTCCATACTTCCCAAACTCTCTAGCCTTCTGACCAGTAAGATTTTCTTGTCAGCCTGGGTAACTAATAATCACAACAGAAACAGGACTGTTACACACTTATTAACCTGGGTCTACATCCAAGTTCCATTTTAAACTTCCCTCTGTTGAACTGATTACATCATACCTGTTAATGATTGTGAACTTACTTCACTTATGAGATGTAGAGTGTCTACGTATGTCCGTTCCGTCGTGAGCACCTCAAAGGCTTTTTGGTGGGTGTCATCCAGGAACACATTTGGCTCTTCCAGAGAGCTATCCGAGTCAAAGTCCGAGTCGGCACCGATCGGTTCATCGTCTGAATCCTCCGTGAAATCCGAGTCCATGGACTTGATCTTCTGCCTGAGCAGCCGGCGTGACATGCGTCTCTCCCTCTTGCTCATGATCCTCTTCATCCCGGAAGCCTCCAGGTGCAATCCCGCGATCCCCGAGTCGCCGCTCGACATGCCGCCGGAGTTCCGCAACACCACTTTGTTGCCGTTCCCGTCCGAGATCTCTCGAGTCTTCTGCTCAGCTGGGTTCTTGGTCTTCTTGGACTCAGTCTTGTCTGCATCCGGGAGTGGTATCACGGCATACGGCCCTTCCCTGTCGACTGTCTTTGACCGGGCCGGGGCAGAGATTTTCCTCAATCTGATATCCACTACAGGTTTCTCACCCTTCCCAGTTTTTGTACTCTTTTCGTCCCCAGACCCAGCCCGCTCGCTGGCAACAAAATCTGGACCAAAAAACTTCTCCAGTTTCTTAGAAGGTGCCCTGTCATTTCTGATCCCAGTTGGTTCCGACGCCTCCATCCCCTCATGGTAAACTTCATCGTAGATGTTGTCCATTCTGGACTGTTCGGAGGGTTTGAGGGCGATTTTAGGCTTGGGTGTCGGTCTCGGTGGACTGCCGATTGCTTTTTTGGGGGGTACGCCAGGTTTGCTGTTTAAACCATCCTGACTGCTGCTCAAAGCAGGTTTCTTGAAAACTGGAGGCTTGTTTGGAATTGGAGGCTTCGCAGCTGCAAGAAAGAAGTAAAAAATTATATATACTGACCATATTACACCAGCTAAGACCCTGTATGTTAATCTCAGGAGGCAATCTTAATCTTATTCACCTCACAATTAACCCATTAGACATGTTAAAAACTTCAGTACACATGTATGATTACTTCGCTGGTCAATCTATAAAGCAATGTTGAGAGTGGGGGGAAATTAAAAATCCCTGAAATAATCGGTGGATGGTTTTTGGGTCGCTTAGAGCACACATATTATATTTTTATATTTGCCTTTAAGGCACTCCTCACAATATGCATTTCATTTGTTCTTTCCCCTTTAAAGGTAAAAACGCTCTTTCGTTAAAACCTCAGGGATTCCAGATTTCAAAAAGGGATTCTTTAATATCATGAACTCAGGCAAAATCCTGCAAAACAAAAACATGAAATCAGGAAAATTCTGAAAAAAATCTTGACCCTGATAAAAAGGTGATCAGGCAGTTTCAGACGCTACAAGGAGTAAAGGGGAGGGCAGGGCAGTATTAAACAGCAACTAAATGGTTAACTAGTATTACTACATCAAATAATGATAATCTACATGTGTACCAGTACATGTACATGTAAAGACTATTTACACATGTATTTCACTTATTATTTGTCTCTGAAAATGTCCATACTTGATCAAAATTAAGAGGTCACGAAAGGTCTCCACAACCAAACGGTCCAAAACAAACTGTCCAAAACATACTGGCTGCACCAGTGAGTGATTTCCATTATCGTCCCCAGTGATTCACACCTTTATTTGATCCCGGGTAAAATGACCTGAGAGGCAAAGGAGGGTGGGGAGGGTTACAGTATTTTATTCTCGGAAGATGTCACTTCCTCTATAACGAGAACGAGACTATAAATAGGCCCCTTGGCGGCCCCCAATTTTCCCCCGTCTATCCTCCTGCTGTCAGTCTCTTGCCAACAATGCTACCAAAAATTATCGAAAAATGTCTCAAATCTCTGGGGTTTTTTATGAGATGTCAGAAATTCCCTGTGACATCTAATGAGCGGGAACGTATGTATGAATTTTAGATTTCAGGCACTACTGCCAGATTTCAGGCATTTTCAAATAATTTAGTATTCAATTATTCCAAATTGGACTTGATCGAATATTTGAATGTTTGATTTCAAAATGCGCTGTTCAAGTTTAACACGTGGGATTTTTGTGAGCCTGCGCTTTTCAAAACTGACAAAGAGCTCACATGTTTAGAAATACAAAGAATAGGTAGCAGAGTAGCTGTTATTTGCTCAATATTAAACAAGACATTTGAGCTAATATTCCTCATGGAAGCTCTCTTATATCATGCGGCAAATTGAATTCCGACAAAAGTGTGGCACTTGACAAACAATAAAACCACACGACTTATATCATATGATTAAAATAACATTGTGGACATTCTTCATTATCTCTTCAAGACTGCTTACATTTTTCAAATTCTATTGGTTGCTGATATACCAAATATTAGTTTCTAAAATTCCATATCTCTCATAGGCCTAAATTCAAATCTTTGTCCTGTCCCTTCTCCCTGCTTTGTTCTCCCCCAATCTTTCCATTGTTCCCTTTCTCCCTGCTTTGTTCTCCCCCAATCTTTCCATTGTTCCCTTTCTCCTTGCTTTGTTCTCCCCCAATCTTTTCATTGTTCCCTTTCTCCCTGCTTTGTTCTCCCCAATCTTTCCATTTTTACCTTTCATCCTGCTTTGTTCTCCCCCAATCTTTCCATTGTTCCCTTTCTCCCTGCTTTGTTCTCCCCCAATCTTTCCATTGTTCCCTTTCTCCCTGCTTTGTTCTCCCCCAATCTTTCCATTGTTCCCTTTCTCCCTGCTTTGTTCTCCCCCAATCTTTCCATTGTTCCCTTTCTCCCTGCTTTGTTCTCCCCCAATCTTTCCATTGTTCCCTTTCTCCCTGCTTTGTTCTCCCCCAATCTTTTCATTGTTCCCTTTCTCCCTGCTTTGTTCTCCCCCAATCTTTTCATTGTTCCCTTTCTCCCTGCTTTGTTCTCCCCCAATCTTTTCATTGTTCCCTTTCTCCCTGCTTTGTTCTCCCCCAATCTTTCCATTGTTCCCTTTCTCCCTGCTTTGTTCTCCCCCAATATTTACTTTGTTCCCTTTCTCCCTGCTTTGTTCTCCCCCAATCTTTCCATTGTTCCCTTTCTCCCTGCTTTGTTCTCCCCCAATATTTACTTTGTTCCCTTTCTCCCTGCTTTGTTCTCCCCCAATCTTTCCATTGTTCCCTTTCTCCCTGCTTTGTTCTCCCCCAATATTTACTTTGTTCCCTTTCTCCCTGCTTTGTTCTCCCCCAATCTTTCCATTGTTCCCTTTCTCCCTGCTTTGTTCTCCCCCAATATTTACTTTGTTCCCTTTCTCCCTGCTTTGTTCTCCCCCAATCTTTTCATTGTTCCCTTTCTCCCTGCTTGAAGCCCAACCCTGTTCCTTTTCTCCACTCTTTTATTTTCCCCCAACTGTCTCTTGCCATTGTTCCCTTTCCCATCCCTATCCCACTGGCATTCTGTCCTCGATCGCTCTGTCGACCTAGGTATTTTATTTATTTAAAGGTAGAGTACATCATTTGCAGCTATCCAAAAAGTAACTGACAAAATTACTGTTGAAAAGTTTGGTTTAAAGATAGTTATGTCACTATTAAAACTCCCTGTGAAATGATTCTTTCTGGCATGCTGTCATTTTGAAGAAAACAATAAGAGGTCTTTTCTAACGATGCGTCTAAAGACGCCTTTTGGGAAATTCCCGCTAGTGCTTCGTATTTAATTCGGTGACTGGTGCATGCAAGCGTTGACACGATGCACACGCGCATGCACTTGCTACAATTTATTGGTTCAGTGCGTGACATCGCATAGCTGCAATCGGCTGAATAAGAACACGTCCCAGACGCTGATTTCGGGGATAATTCAAAATATGACTCGGCAACTTTTGAATTGAAATGTAGATCCTAGAATATTCTCGGAATATACAGCATTCACTTAGCAAAAATTCATCAGGTTAGTTGTTTTAAAGCACCCTTCTTTAGATTTCGAGCACTTTTGTTGCTTCAAACGAAAAAAAAATGCTCAAAAGACAAATGATGTAACTCTACCTTTAATATTGCATGCATTTATATTTTGTTATATTGTGTTAGTCAACTATTTGTATTTCATGTATAGCCACGGCAGTTTTTGTTTTTTTATTTATATATGGAAATGCTTTATCTTTTTATGTGAAATTTAAATGTGAATATGAAATTGTGAAATTAAATTAATGTAAAATTTTAATGCAGAATGAGAAGTCGAGTTTAATGTTTTACATCATGGGAATAAATACATTGAAATTGAAATAGAAATTGAATTCAGTCACACCATATGACCTGCATGTACACGTAAATTGAAAACCAAAACGGTATTGAAACTACACTAACATGGGTAAATTATTTCAAATGTCACCGTTGTAAAGCCAAAAATATGTTGAATTACATACAACTCCCTTCAGAAAGGTTCAGAGGTGGCAGCAAGTCATTTTTTGCAAGTCCAAGTCAAGTCACAAGTCATTGTTTGCAAGTCCAAGTCAAGTCACAAGTCATAAGGTCCAGTCACAAGTCAAGTCACAAGTCATTAGGTCTAGTCACAAGTCAAGTCACAAGTCATTTGGTCTAAAAGCAAGTCAAGTCACAAGTATCTTTGTCCAAGAACATGTCAAGTTGCACATTATTTTGTCCAGCTGTAATAAGCTTAAAGAACCTGGCGTCAACTTACGAGTTATTTTGAACACGCCTCCTTAATTCCCCTTTTTCAGTGTGTTGCAATTACTATTTTTGTAGTTTATCACATTTCTGTCGGATATTAGCCCTTTGTATACTTTAATAAATTTACTTTACATTATAGAAATAAATGTTGAGATGACATGAAAAAAAGGCTTCACTCACTCGATTACATGTAGTATATATAGGGCCTACTAACACTTTATTGTTCAATTTTCATGTATACTAAAGTCTTAACGCCTACCAATGGGTTAGGCTATCCGGTATTTTACATGCAATTGACAAAGGCCTGCTTTCTTTTCATGAAAGGTTCCTTTCAAAGTTTGTTCAACCATTACATTAAGCAAGAGACTTGGTCATTGAAAATTGTAGCTGGTATTTACAAGTCAAGTCACAAGTCACAAAAATAGCGACTCAAGTCCGACTCGAGTCCAAGTCACATGACTCGAGTCAGCAACTCTGGAAAGGTTCTCTGAACCCTGACTTGGCGCAGTCTGTGTCCCCTACAATCTCGGAAGATGCGGTCTTTTAATACTAAAAGTGAACAGGGAAATAAAATCCCATGTCCGTACACTCTCACATAATCGTCTTGTCAAACGTACTTTTCGTCACCCTGTGACGGGAAGAAATTAATTAGCTTCCGCGAAGTTCTATGACTGTGCCACACAGTGAGACACACACATGGGAGTCTGCCAGTAGTTGGCAAATAAACTTCTTTACTTTGGTCTACTTTTTTAAAGATCAAAAACTCAACTATTTTGAAAAGTTGAACAAAGAAATTGACTGGAGCGGGGTTTGAACCTGCGACCTCCGGATTAACGTTCCGGTGCACTACCAACTGAGCTATCCAGCCCTACGTTGGCGGTTCCCCTATTTGTCAATATCTGTGTTCAAGGGGCGCTAGTCAGAAGCCTTAAACCCATAAAATGCCATGCAGCCAGGCATCACGCCCACAGTCACGATGCAGACCAGGGCCCAATTTCATAGCACTGCTTAATAGTAAGCAGAAAAGTTGTGCTTACTTTAGCAAAAAATCATGCTGCTGCTTAAGCACTATTTCATGCTAATGGTTGCGCGCGCATGGAGATTTCTATTGTTACGTCACTGATTTAAGCAAAGTTTTCTTCTGGGGTTAAGCGTGCTTTTGCTGTGCTTACTGCTTAATGGTCCCTATGAAATAGATGGACGCTCGGTAAGCACAAAGTCGGCTGTTAAGCAGCGCTATGAAATTGGGCCCCGGGAAATAGCAAACGGTATCACTCAGAGAGGATACGGCTTTTTATTACAAATTCTCAAATGTGGTTAATTAAAAAACTCAACTGTTATCAATGTTCAAATCCAGTTTGACATGTAATTGGGCAATTCCAGCATCACAAACATTCCAATCAGACTCCTCTGTTGTACTTTAAGAGCTCAGTGAATTTAAACCTGAAAATGTATTTTCAAATCTTATATCTAGTAATGACCAAGGGGATTACAGTGTAGGAGTTTTGGATCATATCTCTGAATCGTTAATTAGATATCATGGTTAATGGGCTCTGTCACAGACAGAGCCATAACACTGGAAATGCCCAGTTGCAGAAATATTTTCTTTGCACTGATGTGAGCTACGTACGTGTACATCTTGTAAACCACGAACAAAAGCAGTCAGTTTTTGTGTCAACAATATGTACAGGTCTGCATACATGTCTCACTGGCAAACTGACATCCTTTACCAGTAACTACGGCCAACTCGTCCACCCTAACTCCTAAAATATGTTGGTTTCATTTGTGCTGTAAAATTCCATGAAAGTAAATAAACCAAGTACTCCATGATACTGTATACCTACATGTAGCTGCCTTGGAAGTATGCCAACTACAGGTACCGGTAGATCTGGTTGTTTCAAAAGTTCTCCCGTCGCACAGAAGTATGTAAATTTTTGTCAAATGATTGAAAATGTTGGGCACAGCAATATCTTATCCATCACTTTCCTTGAAATGCAACCTTTGTTCCCAGAATGCAAAACCAATGGTCAAAGGTTCTGATAGATTTAAGACTACCGGTACAAATGTACATGTACATGGTTGTTTTCGGAAAGGAGGAAGAACGTTACATTTTTGTAGAGGCTCTTCAGCTGAAAAGGGAAGTAGTTCTGAATGTTTCACACAGCACTATACACCACATCCTATTCCTAAACTACATGTCATTACAAATGTACTTTTGATGACACTCTTATCTGCCTACCGGTACATTACAGTGCTGGTATCGTGCTTGGACACTCTAATTTCATTGGTCTAGAACGACCATGCGTCCAGTCTCTAAAAAAATATGTATAGGCCTACATGTAGACACTGCGCTCATTGCGCGCATTGTGTACGCACTAGAACCTGCCCGCGCGCTTGCGACTATTAGCGACCACTAAGTCTCGTGTCTGGCAGGAACGCCTGCAGTTATCAAAGGTTACATCGTAGTGATATTTTTTTTTTTCTCGCACAGCATTTTTGAAGAAAAAAAAAACAGTTTTAAAAAATGACCGTCGAAGGTTTAGCCTATATCGCTTAACATTATTTTATAAAAAAAAAGTTGGTTTTTTTTAGTCTTTAGTTGATATATGTTAAGAAGGGTTAATTACATAATCACAAATGATTAAAATAATAAAATCTATTTTAATATTTGCTTAATAATGTTTTTTGAGTGGGCGTTTTTACCCCGGGCAAAATCAGGGGTCTCGGGCAAAAACGCCCAGTACCTTCTTTGACATCAAACTTAATTGCAGCCTCATTTATCTTCAAAACCTCACTATTATAACTTTCTACAGCATTATGTTTCTTGTATGAGTAAGTATTAGCTATTCGAGTCCTACCACAAAAATATTGAACAGTGTATTGTGTGAAGTGGGCAGTACATGAAGGCGGTATCACTAGCTGACATTACATAGAAAGAGCATTTAAAAGTAGAATATAAACGTCCACACAACCATCCTTTAAAAACTGGGTTTTTTGTGTTATTCTTGTGAGAAACGTGCGAGAATGAATTTCGGGGGTCACAATGCAATTTTATCCCGAAAAATTGCTCTGTTCCAGTGCTAGTTCTAATGCCAGTGGCATAGTGGTCAGCTTCTGCGGACGTGTAAGAAACAACATTTGTGTATTGGTACCGGTACTGTGTGTAATTTCTGTGACACACACAACGTGTATCGCACATCGAATGAAAACGACAGGAAAAACGTATGCGTACTCTGTCGTGTCCAATGTAAACAACCGGGTATTCTTTCATCTTTTCTCAGGAACGTTAAGACATAAGTTGGTTTCTTTTCAACAAGACCTTTTAAATGATATAAGTAAACAATCTAAAACATGAAATTGTTGGGGATTTCAGACCATTTATGCCCCTTGAATGTCAAAGACTGAAACACAGCCTTAGCTTAGTATTCAGACATGGCCTGACGTTTGATGAATGTAGCAGGGATGAGATCCATATGCATTGATTCAGCAAGGCGAATGCCATGCTCACATTTCACATACTGCAGCTTGCAATACCAAATCTATTTCGGGGGAATTTTTCCCATTCCAATCTGTTAAACATCTGCCAATGTTTGTCGTCAACTACTTCAACTGTCAGTATTTTCATTATTATTAATTTTTAAATATCTAAGGACATCTGCAATTATAACAGTGCTCAATTCTCAATTTGAATTAAGGCTTTACATTAGTAGTCATTTTTCTAAAATTAACAAATCATTTTCAACTAAAAATTAGTTTCTACTTCGAACGAATCGCCTAAAACTTATCCTGTTGTGCAAACCAACACTGTCAGTATAAAACATAACTGGCACTGCAAGCCTAATAAAAAACTGCACTTTCCTAAAACATGCCCACAAAAATGGTGGAATTCCTACATTTTACGTACATTTTCACAAAACGAATAGTCTAGTTGGTAGACATATCATTAACAAAACACATGATTGTCACTGTACCACCCACATCACATATGAAAGGGCAAAAACTATATGGGCACAGTCCCAAGAATCCAACGCCTATTTTAAGAAAGTCTTGATCTTTTTAAAATATCACGCAGTATGATTCAAGGACACACACTGTGACTCAATGATCATGAACGAGGAACCGTGTACGTGACACCTACCCTACATGTAGCACAAATTCAAAGACAATCCTAAAAAAAATTACGATACACACCCAAAAAAAAGTCTTGGGCAAATGTTCTTCAAATGAAAATGTACTTACATGCCGGAAATCTGACTTTTGGCTGTGCCATTTTGAAAGCCGTCAAATGATAAATCCACAGGCTGAGAGGATCTTACGCTACCGAGCCAGCAGAGCTAGGAACTGGCACGCTCCCACTCTTACCGGACAAGTGTGAGCTAGGCACTGGATTGAGTGTACGACAAACCCTATGGATGTTGATGATTCACAAGTTGGAAGGGCCATAGTGTGTACAAGGATCTTGTCGTTGTCTGCAATACGCATTAGTCATACATTCCTAATCCTCAGGCTAACTAGAGGAATCTGAGGCTATACATCCCGTCCCTCCGCCCTGGAAGTTTTTTTCTCGACATTTTGACAGACTGTGGACTAATGATGTGCAAACCCGACCCGACCCGACCCGAAACCGACTTCGGGTCGGGTCGGGTCGGTTTGTCCATCTTTTCAGTCGGGTCGGGTCGGTTTCGGTTTTGCATTTACATTTTCGGGTCGGGTCGGGTCGGTTTAGCCATTTTTGAAAAAACCGAAATACACCGAAATAAACCGAAACAGTTGAAAAATTCAGGTGATGCAATATTATTGACAGTCACTGTGACCGCAGCCCATTGTGTGTGATGTGGCCACCGAGTGGTATCAAGTTCCCACGGTATTAATTTCTCTTTAGTCGGATCGGGACTGACCGCGAAATAGATACATTGTAACGTTTTCATGATACCGCATGGTGACCATGCGTTTGTTCAATAAGCGGGTTTACTCTCGATCAACCCACTGAGAGAGACGATGATTTTGCAAAAGAATTCATGCCACGTGGGCCAAGACAGCCACAAAAAAGTGATCACTTTGTCCAAGCCAGGTATTCGGGTTTTTTTCAGTTTTTTTCGGTTCGGGTCGGTTTTACGTTATTTTTTGTCGGGTCGGGTCGGGTCGGTTTGAGGGAGTTAAGATCGGTTTCGGTTCGGATTCGGTTTATGTCTCTATAATGTTTCGGGTCGGTTTGGCCTGGTCAACCCGACCCGGCGCACATCATTACTGTGGACTAGAGCAAGGACTCGAAGTGGAGACCGTGGGTCCAAACCGTAAGAGACCCTTGATATGGGTGCTGGGAAGGGGGAGGTACCGGACACGGAAGGGGGAGGTTGAAAGCAAATGGCAGAAATGAGGATGGTTACTCCACATTGACAATTAAGTATAGAGCCCGGTTCATACTTCATGCGAAAGCGAATGCGAAGCGAATTTGACGTCATGAAACATTCGCTGCGAAATTCGCCAGAGTTGAAATGTGTTTAACTTTTACGAATCCGCACTGCGAATACTTGCCATGACGTCACAAATTCGTGTTCGCTTTCGCTTTCGCGTCGAGTATGAACCGGGCTTAGGTCAGCACAATTACATGTATAACAGTGTTTGTCTGTTTGTTTGGGGTTTTACTTTTATCAATTGGCTCAGACATAAACAAGTGTATTACATAGGAATCCGAGTACCCTCACTAGGAACCAGAAACATCTGAAATGCTTTTTTCCCCGACAAACTGTCTGAATGATTATAAAGCTGATTAAAAAAAAATGATTATAAAGCTGATAAAGGAAGAGTACCGGTATTCGTTTCAAAACTGGCCAATAATGCACAGCAGTTCTGATACTGTGATATTAAAAAAAAAATATTGTGTAATATGTTTTCATGATCGTCTACATTATGTTAAATATTTTCTTGACTGATTGCAGAATTGAAGGTCAAACAATTTTCAACTTTATTTTTTAAAACAAAGCTACTTTCATTATTCTCCTGACTTACATTTCTATGCCTTTTTCAAAGTAAGTCGGCCCTATTTCTTCAGATAGAACTTATGTTTTATCTCAACTCTCCTTCTTATGCATAACCTCAGTTAAAAAAAACCTGTTGGCTGAACTTTGGACCTGATTAAGGCCAGATTTGTTAAAGTATAACTTACATGTATCTTAATGTATTCAGTATCTATCGCAGCACATGACGTATTCACATCATGTTGCTATCAAGTATGTTCACACTGCGCATCTCATATCTAGGGCATACATGTGCACTTACTTACCGTTACAACATATTGGTGCATGCTACTGCTCAAAATGCTTCCTCAGTGATCCTGAAATTGTTCCATAACTACAGAAACCATTTGAAAGCTTTCAGCTCAGAAGAGACGCCAGAAGAAATACAACATTCCAAAACTTTGAAGCTGACGAAATGATGGTGTGCAGGTTATTATCAGTCACTTTTACAATGCTGATCCCCTTTGTACAATATGCAAGTCAAATAACCAATGACATAATCAGCTTTAGTCTAACGTGCCTATTTGCTCAACGGTACCTGAGTACATATGTATATATGTACACACTACGTAGTGCTGCCAAGTTTTAGAGTTCTGTCAACTACTTAGCAACAGGTAGAATTTCTGTTGAGAAGTAGGATAACCTGTTTTTTTGGTTTTCATTGTTTTTGTCGGACATGTTTAAAAAATAACCAGAATCACCACAGTACCCTATACACATTAACCCAACTCCCTTCACATAGGGTGTGCGCGAAAAATTATATCAGGAGTCAGGTTGGCATAGCAGTACTTTCCTCGCCTTCCACCGCTGTAGCCCAGGTTCAATTCCTGCCTGGGCCAATATGGATTGGGCTATCAGTCCCTACTTGATTCCGTGGGTTTTCCTCAAAATATTCCAAGGGTTTTCCTCCAGCCTCTAAAACTGTCATTTCTTCAAAATATTGTCGTCTCTTTACTGGGCCCCATATGGGCGACCAGTGGATTCCACTGAATGGGCTACCCAGTTAAAATGAGAAATAAACAAATAAAATATTAAAATTGGAGGATTTGGGGCTATTAGGGTAAAAAAAAATTAACAGTCTCAGAGGGAAAAGGTGCAAGTGAGATGAGATGCCAATTTTCCTGCATTGAATTTTGAAAATGTCTGGGCTGCTTAAAAAAAAGTACCAAGTGCTACAAGGAAAACCCGAACAAAGGAATTATAATTAACAAAACTCTACATTGTACGTAAAGGCTACATACTGTTTCCAATATAATTAACTTTAGCCATGAGATTCGCAATTGGAATTAAAATTTGGCCAAACAAAACAGAAATGTGCCTATAATGTGTAATGTACCGTACAGTGCATATTCTCGCTTGCATTTAGCTTCCTCGTAACAAAGTTTTCATGACGTTCAACATGAGTGCAGCATTGGCAGCTCCAAGTGCACCAAACCAGGAAGTAATAACTAATATGCGTTACATGTAAGTTATGAATGCTTACACATCAAGGATACATGTGGTTAACAAAACTTTGTACAGTATACCTTAGAAAAAAACTGAAATTCAAAAGCGTAAAGGTCATGAAAGACCTGTGTCAAATTTCCCTGTTCTGCTAACCGCGGAATTCTGCACAATACACATTCATCGCTCCTTTGCTTACAGTACTGTAGCTCTCAAAATCTGTGCTAACCCTGTATACAAGTAGTCTGAAGATCACACATTCACGGTGCAGATCGAGCCACACGAACAAAGGTCTGATCAATTTTATTCAACCCCCGCGCACCAGCCAATCGGAGTGACTTTATAAACTGTGACGTAATTTTGATCAGACAGGTGGACTCATTTTTGATTGGTCAATTCGGATTCCATGTTTTTGTATAAAACAACAACGGGTTATGGAAGACCTGATAGAAGGTGCCCTCTGAATGGTCAGAATCTGGATGTCAAGATGTAACTTTTTTGCATAATTAATCGGTGAATCTGCGCGAGTATCATAGATGTGGCTTGTATGCAAGCAGCTGTTCCATAGACTAGTACTTAAAACAGGGGCCAATTTCATGAACCCGCTGATGCGCACAGAAATTTGCTAACTTTTGCTCAGTAAAACAGGTCACCAGCCAAAATTCCATGCTATGCTAATTGCTTATGACTGGTTCCCAGCGGATTTTTGCTTAGCAAATTAATTTAGTAAACATTATTTTCTAGAGTCGACCATTTGTACCTCGTGCAATTTTTCCGTTTGAAGCAACCAAAGTGCTTACAACCTACATGTAAAGACAGGTTTCTAACGACTAACCTGATTAAGAGTTAACTCTGTGACTGTGAATGCTGTATATATTTCGAGAAAACACAATATTCTAGATCTCGGTTTCAATTCAAAAGTGTGCAGAGTCATGACACAATCCCGAAATCAGCATTCAGGAGATGAATCTCATTCAGCCGATTGTTGCTACCTACAAGTACATGATGTCACACAGTGAACCGACAATTCTCACTACTAACTGCGCGTTGTGTCAACGTGCTTGCACCTATTTATGGATTCCGCCAAGTACATGAACTGCCAATGGAAATTTCCAAAAATGTGTCACTTGACGCATCTTTGGGAATGACCTTCTTTTACTGATTTCTTGAAAATGACAGCATGGGAGAAGGAATAATTTCACAGGGAGTTTCTTGAAACCAAGTAAGCTTTGTTATAATAATTTGGTCTGTTATTTTTCATATACGTGTAGATGCAAATGGTCCTCTCTACCGGTACTGGGCCCAGAATCCTGTGTTACAGGACGTATGGACATGTTGAATTGCACTGCATTTAGCAGGGATTGTTTGCTTATAGTATGCACGGCCATGAAAATTGAGTTCTTTTTCACAGGCACAAGAAGTAAAATTGAGTCAATCTCCTGCCAATCAGGGGCCAATATCATTGCGCTGCTCAGCGCTTTAAGCAGAAAATTGTGCTTTGACCTTAAGCACTGTTTCATGGCATGGATGTGCGCATCAATGGAGATTTGCTACGTAACTGATTTAAGCAACTTTTTCCTCCGAGGTACATTGTAAGCATGCCTTTTGCTGTGTTTACTGCATATGGTCTCAATGAAATACACAAAAGGCTCTGTTAGCAGAAAATCGTGTGCTTAGCAGTGTCATGAAATAAGGCCCTGCAGGCCAGCATTAATCTCCAGTCTTCTTAGCATCAAATGACGGAAATTTGTTTCAGTTGCCTCTGGATGGGATGCTAAAGTCCAGCTAATGCTGATAACTATTTGATTCTCCTGGGTGGACTAAGAGGCAGTGAAGTGGCTTACGTAAATGTACCTAAGAATATAAAAACTGGGACCGAAGCAGGACTCGAACCCCTGACCCTCTCATTACGAATCACAACTTCAACCCATAATCCAGAATAATCGATACACAACTCCTCCCTCACTCACTTACGAAGGGAGTTAACGTAGTAGAGATTTGAAGACATTGCCACTGTGTGCTGGCGCTCACATGAAGACGATATGGGTTTGTGAACGTTCAGAATCAAATTTATTGTACATACTTTGCTTCGAACATGTATGCGCTGTTCCCCTACATGCACCCCACGCGTCACTCCCATGTAGTCACAAACCACCATCTACCATTCATACATGGAGTCCAGCAAGTAAGCTAAAAACAACTGGACCACTCCTAAAAAAACGATGACTAAATATCTCAAGTTGCTTACTTGTATCCACCGTTTCGCAGGACTTCATAAACTGGGCCTGTTGGAACAAGCCCCGGGCGTTGCTGAAGGATACCGAGATGGTGGGCAAGTCTTCTAAGGAACTGACGCGTCGCAGATCGCTGCGACCGGTCGTCGGTGCAAACTCACTCTGCAGCAGCTTGTTGGGTCGCAGCGGGATGACCCTTGCCTCGCAGTCGGACCCTGGGTATGACCACACGTTGGGAAACGTGAACATTATGGATTAGTTTGTGGTTCCTTGTGTTGTAATGTTATGTTCCAAACCGCACCATCGATGAGTATTTTGTCAGGACTGACTTCGATGGATTGAAAACACGCGGCAGTGCAATCACAAGTGTGTGCACAAAAAAAAAGAAGTGTGCTTCAAGTAAAAAATATATGGTGCCAAAAATCAGGAAATTGTTGTAACGGAAAACCCCTGTTGATTTTACACTATCTAGGCTAGTTTATACCAATCCAAAAGGCAAAAGCAGAACACGCTGTTCTATGCATACAGGATGTGAAAGAATACAATAAATCATAAAACAGGAAAGTGGTGTCAACTTTGTGTTTTTTTCTAGGTTCTGTTCTCATTTTTTTTTCTGTACAATTGTCACTAAAATGTTAAGCAAATTAAACCAGAGTGATTTGACCACAGTGACTTGACCAGAATGACTGAAGACTTGACCAGAATGACTTAAGACTTGACCAGGGTGACTTAATTTAGACTTGACCAGGGTGACTTTACACTTGGCCAGAGTGACTTGAGACTTGACCAGAGAGACTTGAGACTTAACCAGTGCAGTGACTTGACCAGAGTGACTTGAGACTTGACTAGAGCGACTTGAGACTTGACCAGAGAGACTTGAGACTTGAACAGAGTGACTTGAGACTTGACCAGAGAGACTTGAGACTTGACTAGAGTGACTTGAGACTTGACTAGAGTGACTTGAGACTTGACCAGAGTGACTTGAGACTTGACCAGAGAGACTTGAGACTTGACCAGAGTGACTTGAGACTTGACCACAGTGACTTGAGACTTGAACAGAGTGACTTGAGACTTGACCAGAGAGACTTGAGACTTAACCAGAGTGACTTGAGACTTGACCAGAGTGACTTGAGACTTGACCAGAGAGACTTGAGACTTGACCAGAGTGACTTGAGACTTGAACAGAGTGACTTGAGACGTGACCAGGGTGACTTAATTTAGACTTGACCAGGGTGACTTTACACTTGGCCAGAGTGACTTGAGACTTGACCAGAGAGACTTGAGACTTAACTAAAATGTTAAGCAAATTAAACCAGAGTGATTTGACCACAGTGACTTGACCAGAATGACTGAAGACTTGACCAGAATGACTTAAGACTTGACCAGGGTGACTTAATTTAGACTTGACCAGGGTGACTTTACACTTGGCCAGAGTGACTTGAGACTTGACCAGAGAGACTTGAGACTTAACCAGAGTGACTTGAGACTTGACCAGAGTGACTTGAGAATTAACCAGAGAGACTTGAGACTTGAACAGAGTGACTTGAGACTTGACCAGAGTGACTTGAGACTTGACCAGAGAGACTTGAGACTTGACCAGAGTGACTTGAGACTTGAACAGAGTGACTTGAGACTTGACCAGAGAGACTTGAGACTTAACCAGAGTGACTTGAGACTTAACCAGAGTGACTTGAGACTTGAACAGAGTGACTTGAGACTTGACCAGAGAGACTTGAGACTTGACCAGAGTGACTTGAGACTTGACCAGAGTGACTTGAGACTTAACCAGAGTGACTTGAGGCGTGACTTAAGACTTGACTAGAGTGGCTTGAGACTTGACCAGAGTGACTTGAGACTAATAACCAGAGTGACTTGAGGCTTGACCACAGTGACCTCGGTACTTGACCAGACATACTTAAGACTTGACCAGAGTGTTGACCTGGGTGACTTATGGCTAGACCAGACGAAATTCCAGAGTTGACTGCAAAGGACAATTGAAATTTGACCATGACAGGTCACACGTTTATTCCTACCTTCCCACACATTATATGATCCATGCTCGTTATCAGAGTCGAGATTTTCACTAAATTCCGCCAAAACTTTCTTTGTTGACGAGCTAATATTACGGCCTCTTTCGGTATCAGCAACCCTCGTTTCTAACAACTTGGGCTGCTCAACATCCTGTTTCTGATTAGTACCTGTGAGTGCATGCAATGAAAACAAACAAACAAAAATGGTGATAAAACAAAACTCAACATAAATAAATGTTTTTGGAGTGGTTAGAGTGAGTATGGTTGTTTGTTTAGTGAGATGGGAGACTCGTAATTTGGAAGGCTTGGAATCATTTGTTGAGAATACCACCATTTTCAAGTGAGCACAAGTCGTCCTCACTGAAAACAGTATCAGAAATTGAGGCGTTCTCTAAAATACTGTTTATGGCAAAACCAAGACTAGTTTTAACTGATGGTTTGTTCCAACTTGAAACACAGTAAATATATGTTTTAAACAGTACTAGTTTTTTTTTTAACAGACCAGGGGCATTCCAAATGTTGAGTCTGACCAACGTAATCATTATCAAAATTTAACTCAAAGGTTAGATCATAGTTGTTAGTTAATGAAATGAAAAGTGTTAAAATCATTAGAATGTGAAAACCGCCTTTCCTGAAGTTTTAAATACAAAGGTGAATTCAATGCAGGGCAGAAGGAAGCTCAGAACACGTGTAAATACATGTGTAAACTCTTTTGCAGAAGTAAAAAATAAATAAATAAATAAGTAAATGAACAAATACAAGTATGCAACATTATACCAAGTCAACAAGAATAAACCTGTTATTTTTGGCACACACGGTAAAGTAAACCTGCAAATGCATAAAATAGCTTTGCACTTTTTATTTGCATGACAATACTACAACACTTATTCTAACGCCAGATTTGCTTTGTAGACTATTCTATGTAACAATTTCAGATTTTTACTAAATTTTTCTACATCAACATCTAAAGCTACTTCTCTATTTCAAAATAATGGCAAGTTATGCAGCACTTCAAACTATAAATGAATGTAGATTTGCAATAGTACATCAATATTCTTTTCACATCTTTTAGCTTAATTAACTTTCTAAAAGAGCTAAGATTACAAAGTCGGTTGATTCATGAAGGAACTTTCTTCCAAATTAATTTATAATCTTCCAGTATCCTTCGTTCATTTTTCAAGTAATACAATCAAATCGCAGATTTCAGGAAATCAACTCCGAGTTCATAAAATTACCATGTTGTCAGTCATTGGACTGTTGTTTTTTATCTTAGACAACAAGCAAACAAAGAAACAGTTTATATCACCGACAGTCCAGGTTCATGATAACCAAACGAAGTCAGAAGGAAGTGAAGGGAATTTAATCCCACTGTGGATTCAACCAAATTCATTTTGGTTTGAAACTTCCTCAAGCACAGCGTCTGTTTCCGTTATTTCAGACAATTTCATTTTCTTTCAGTCAAAAATCAAACCACAAGAAACATTTGCATAGATCTGCGGTTTTATACAAATTATAAAAACAAAAATGAAAACCAAAGGTGCAGTTTGTGCAAAACAGAATTTTTCTAATTCTTTTGTGATTAAACGAAAGTCTTCAATTTTCCCTAAGAAGGTTAATAGGTGTTCTGCTTCAATTTAAAAAAAAATAGAAGATGCAGAAAAACTATGAACTCATTTGCTGTGTTTTTTGCTTGTTTTCAAATCCAGAATGTCTACCTTCTGTGACTGTTTTGTTGGATGTCAAGACGGTGTCTTGTTCCTTGGTGGCGAGCTCAGCCATTTTGCCCACATGATCAGAACTAAGAGTTTCATCGCTGATAGCTGGGTCTTCACTCACAATGTCCGGATTCTGTTTTGACAATTTGGAGTCTGGATCCGCTGTGCCAGGACTTTCCTTTCGTGATGCCGGGCAAAGATTTTGCTGCCGGGGAACTCTTGGGAGAGGTTTCGGAGTGCCTGGAGTTGCCGGCTTTTCCTCCTCCTCCTCTGCTACCTCCTCAGGGACATTTGGCAGGGGTTTTAAGAAGTGCCCATCCACAAGCGTGACAGCTAGCCTCCTCGCTTGACGAGGGACTACTGCTGGCTTCGTTGCCTTCTTGATCCTTAAAGTTTCTGAGGAGATACTGGACTGAGGAATGTCTGGAAGAGCTTTCAAGTTGCTTGACTTAGAACGACCCAAATCTCCCGTTAATTGGCAGCGATGTCCCTCAGTATTCTGGTCAACTTCTGGCAAAACCTTTTGAGCTTCCTTGGTCTCTGAGGTAACCATGCTATCCCCACAATCTCTTGGGACCTCTGGGAGAGGCTTCGACAACTTGGAGGGGCTGGGTTGGGAGAGGTCCCTCTCAGCAGACGCAGAAGCCTGGGAACAGGACCCCTTTGTTTTTTGCCCATCGGCTTCTGAGGCACTTATCTCCTTCAGCTGACTGACAAGATTTACTTCCGCCGTTTGAGAAGACACTTGTGGGATAAGACCCTTTGCAGGCTGGGTTCTTTTAGCTGATGGCTCCTCCTGTCTCACGCAGGCAGTTCTGGAGGGGATATCTCTGATTGGAGCCATGGGTACAGGCTTGGTGACTTTCCAAACTGATGTTACAGACTCATTTCTTTCCCGGTGAGAGATTTGAGGTGTCTGATTGAGAGCTTCCACCATCCCGGACACTCCAGACTCTTCCTTGGGAACTGTGGGTAAAGGCCTAGCAGCCCTTTGATGTTCTTGTCTGACAGGCTTTTGGTGCCGTTCTTGGATTGCTGGTTTTACTTCTGGAAGAGCACTCAGGAAGGCCGCTTCCTTCGAGGGAAGGTCTGGAAGAATTTTGTGTTCTTTCCCTGATGTCGAACGTTCCTGTTTGTTTTCAGATTCAGAGGATACTTGTCTGGCTTTTGAAGCATTTGGAGGTCGCTGAGATGGCCAGGACTCTTCTGGAATTAAGAGCTGTGGGGAGGTATCACCCGGATGCTGAACCTCCAACGACATTACAGAGCTTGAATTGGCAACAAAAGTCCCAAATCTTTTTGTTTTATCCAAATTTTTCTGCGAGGCACTCTTTTGTGACAAATCTTCCGTTATCTCAGAACGACATGTAGAATGACTGGATGCTACTACACAACCAGTGGATTTGGACAACGTATCTAAAGATTTTATGGAAGCATCCGGCTGAGACAAACCAGGACACAAGTCTGCACTCGTACTCTCCGATACCTCTGACTTTCCATCTGACAAAGACCCTTGACACTGCCCGGCAGTGTTAGCATCCTTCCGACCACCCGACTTGAACCGACTCCTCCAAAACCATCTCGGGATTATCTTCTGTAGGCCCTTCGGAGCTGACGGTAGACTGGTATCCTGCCCCTGTGCGGAGCTACCCGCCTCTGGTTGGTTCCCAAAGAGATTTCTCTTTTTTCTATTCGCAATGGGGCCCGCCGAAGCAGGGGTGGGCTCTAAAAATTCAGATACAAGCATGCATGGACAAAGTTGCTAGTTAGTCATGCAAACATGCACACAAGTACTTGCATGCAGAAACACACTGGTAATTTGTGGAATTTAATTTACAAACATTCATTGAAATAACAAATTACCAAATTGGTCAAAGGTATATAGTAACCATGCAAGCAAATTAATTACAAGCAACTACATGTAGCTAATGTTGTCTTTGAAAAGTGTATCCTTGTGGAAAAATGCAGGGAAGCATTGCACAACTTTTCTTCTTCTTTTTTTTAGATTGTCTAGGCTGGGCAAAGTTGCTTATCCACGGCAATGTAACATAACAAATTGAATGAACCTGCTGATGTCCAACAAATGCACATTTTGAGATAACCATTTCAGGGTCCTTTTCTTTGATTCTCCGCATACATGTAATTGACACAACATGATG